>CM076569.1:708963902-709163596 GCA_034641835.2 Pinus albicaulis
TTTGTATTTAGTTCTGTATGTTGCCAATATTTTAGATACATGTGTTGTTTTCACAAACATCATTCGACTATGTGTCGTCTATGCAAACATGACAAAAAAAAAAATATTTTCTTTTATCAAATGCAAACACATTTTGGTGGTACTCTTTTTTAGTTGAATGCAATTTTCAAGTCCCTTTTATTGTTTCAGCATCATTTCCAATCGATCTATCTACATCTTGGAGCCCAATATGAAAAAATACCTTTATGGAAAATTCAAACAAGAATATAAATATGTTATTTAAAATACAATATATATATGGTCAAGGATAATCATTGTGATAAATAATGTTTAAAATTAGAAAATTATTAAAAATTAAATCATATATTAAAGTTATATATATATATATATATATGCAAGTTAATTTTTATATATGTACATGTAGCTTCATGCTTCCCTCGACCGGTTAGTCTCATGGCTTAGCGCAGTGTTGCACCATTGAAAAAAAAATTCAGCTGAGACAAGTCAGTTTGCAAAGTGGTCCATTTTATATCTTTGAAGTGCTCATTTTATACATGCCCCTGCACCATCATGTTCTCATTTTCCATGAATAGTCTCCAAGAAATTCCAACAATGTTTAATGTGGGTTTTCATATGAAGATGACACAACCAAAAGAATGATCATGAAGATTTGAATTGACCAGCACATCCATCTGACCATATCCAATGTTCATCGAATTTTATTCCACGGCCTTTCAATGAGTCATAAATCTTATCAAAAAAATGTTGTACAAAATGTGTATCATGTGTATGATCATCACTGATATAAAAGCAATATTCTTTAATAACATGTTGATTTTCGCTGGTGCTTTCTATATGATCAACATTTTGTTCAACGTGTCTATATACAATATGGATAAGTTGTTGGAGTGGGGTTCCCTGAGGCACAAATTCCAAAGATATTTTTTGTATGTTTGTATGTGCATGCTGCGCAAAGGAATTCAAAGGGCTTTTTGCCCCAGTTTTGGATGTAATTAAGCTTAAATGTAATCTATGGTCCTCAAACCATGGTTTGAGACCATAGTATCTATGCGCTAGGCATATTATAAATATATAGAGTATGTATAATCTAAGTAGTTAGTTCTAAGTCAATGAATATTATGAAACATTGATATTCTGATAGTATTTTCATCTGTAAGGGTTTTTGGGTTGGGTGAAAGGCTCCTACTGGCTGTGTGCGCGAAGACCTAGTCCTCACTGTGTGCAGAATCCGCTGGTTGTGTGCACGGAATGGTTTTTAAGGGTTTTCGAAGGCTTTTTGAAAGAAAAGTTGATGTACTGAAAGACTTGGAAGATAATAGAAAGAACAGTTTTGGCGAGGCTCTCTATGTTATGTGTTTATGTTTACTATTTATGAATCGATGAGATCGCATTGTCTGTTTATTTATTGATGAATGTGCTAAGCTATCTAATATGATTATGGATGAGTATTTGATATCTATTAAGTGTTACATTGATTAAGATATAGACCTGGTTTTGATTGGTTATCTGTGCTAAGCAAGACAATATTTCTGTATTATTCTATTGATAATTGTCCATTCTTTGTATTTCTGTTATAAATTGTTACACGCATCTGTATAAGATCACTTAGGGTTTTGTTGAGGACCACTTCATTAAATTATCTCTCAAGGTGCAGCAACTTGGGTCCAACACCCCCCCAGAATGCTTCAGTTGAGACTTTGGTCTGCGCAAGAAGATCATTGTTGAAAGGGCAGTAGTTAGAGGGTTTGTTGGTTTTTCCATGAACTTTGAACCTAGGTCAGGATCCCTCAAGCCAACAAATGGTTCAGTTTCTGAGTCCAAGATCATCATTTTGAGGGAGATTTTATGTTGTGGCATCCATCGCGCAACGAATTACATGATTGGTTGGATAGAAAGATCCTTGAATTTTTGTTGCAAGAGAATAGAAGCACTAAATTGTCTAAAGAACACTAGGTATAGAAGTACATTTATACAGAAAAACATGAAATTTTATTTTGTTCCTTCGCACACGAGCTACAACAATGGTTGTCGTGCCTAGATGAATTCCATCACTGCATAAAATATGAAGTAGTCACTGAGTGGACTCCTGAATTGATCTAACAAGTTGATAAATTTGATAATAAGATCACTTGCGTTGTAGATCATTGGATCGATCGCCTCCTGGGCGGATTTGTGACTGAATTTGCTGTTGACCAATTTGTGTCATATTCAGAAGCAGAAAGAAAGTTTTTCAAAGGACCTATATGTAAGTTCCTACACTCATTTAAATTATTACTGAAAATTCTATTATGTGAACGGGGTTGTCTATGCAAACATACTGCTTGAATGGATCAAAGAGGTTCAGTTACGCGTAGTGGAAGAATTTACCAAGAAGACTTTGAAAAAGTCCCTTATAGCCCTCTGAAGCCTAGATCTGATAGTGAAACTAAACCAGAAACTAACTCTGAAAAAGAAATCTCTTCATATCAAAAGCCCTTGAGTATGTTTCCCACTCCATCTACTTCACTCCTGAGCTCACATTACAAATTGCCTACCCCACCGCTCAGTCCATATCCACCTCCACCTCCACCTCCTCCTAAAGTAGATATGGTTGCATCCATGAAGTTACCTAATTTCAAAGGCATTGGAAATGAGGAAACTGATCACTTCTAGTTTCTAACTGATGTCGTATGGAAGGCTTAGCAAGTAAATAATATTGATATCAGAAAAGAGCAGCTAGCTACTGCATTCTAAGATCACGCACTAGACCGGTACATTAGGTATACATAAGAAAACCTTAATGCTACCCTAAAATAAATTAAAGCAGCCATAAAAGAGAAGCTTAAGAAACCTAAGTTATACACACAGCTGGTGACAGAGATGAAGGATATCCTTCAAGAACCTAATGAATCTATATCGAAGGCAGATAAAAGGTTGAAGCACACCAACAGAGATGGTGGATTTGTGATTGATGATACTTAGAATATAGAATGGTTCATTGCTATGTTTCTCCCTCATCTGCACCAGCCATTAGGTCAGCAAAATATTGCTACACAAGCTGAGGCTATAGAAGTTGCCATGAAACTGGAGGCCACCCCAACACCTATTGCGCTGGAGACAAGAATCAACCAGTTGTGCTGAGATATTCCAGTTTACTTGGCCACAGTTGTGCCTGCTTAGAATTTATAAGAAATGGATGCTGCAGTCAAAGCAGTGTGTGAGGAGGTTTAGATAATTCGGGCAGATTATGAGCAGCAAATCATGGACCTCCAAACCAAGTTGTGGCCAGAGACCTTGCTAGAGGTGCACGTGCAAAGGGTAGCAGAAGTAAAATAGGCACAAGACAAAATTGCTACCATGGTCACCCAGTGTGACGCATATTTGAATGAGGCCATGGAAATTTGGGCCTCTGTCCATAACGATCCAGTCATTCAGTAGCTGCGCGTACACTCAATGAAATGGAGAAGAAGTTTGAAGAGATTCATACTGTAGAACCTACATTGGTCCTCACGCAGAGACTTTCTCGTTTGTAAGAAGGTCGCACAATCCAAAAAGATATTGCAGACTTGCGCCACAAGAACGTATGCAACCATGGGAACAGGAAGAGTTGTAACTCTCCCAGACACTGGACACAACTCTAAATATTATTCAACAGACTCAGCGAAGCATGTAGATAGTCGTTGATGGGCCTACTATAGGTAATATGGTTCATCAAGTGCAGGGTGCAGTAGCGCAAATCCTTGAACTAGTGCTCCCTCTCCAGACTTTTGTCAAGATGCTCAAGGCTTAAACCAAGGAGACAACACCTCATTGACTCGGGACGAGTGACATGTTTATGTTGGGGGCCTATTGGAGCGGGATCCCCTGAGGCACAAGTTCCAAAGATATTTTTTTAATTTTTGTATGTGCACGCTGCGTAAAGGAAGTCAAAGGGATTTTTGCCCCAATTTTGGATGTAATTAAGCTTAAATGTAAACTATAGGCCTCAAACCATGGTTTGAGACCCTAGTATCTGCGTGCTAGGAATATTATAAATAGATAGAGTATGTATACTATAGGTAGTTAGTTCTAAGTCAATCAATGTTATGAGATATTGATATTCTAATAATATTTTCATCTGTAAGGGTTTTTGAGTTGGGTGAAAGGCTCCTACTGGATATGTGCATAGAGAACTAGTCCTGGCTTTGTTTGGAATCCGGTGATTGTGTGCGCAGAAGGGTTTGTAAGGGTTTTGGAAGGGTTTTTGAAAGAACAGTTGATGTATTGATAGACCTGGAAGATAATAGAAAGAACAGTTTCGGCGAAGCTCTCAGTGTTATGAGTTTATGTTTATTGTTTATGCTTTAATGAGATTGCATTATATGTTTACTTATTGATGAATGCACGAAGTTGTCTAATATGATTATGCATGAGTATTTGATATCTGTTAAGTGTTACATTGATTAAGATCTAGACCTAGTTTTGATTGGTTATCTATGCTAAGCAAGATAGTATTTACGTATTATTCTTTTTATAATTCTACATTCTTTGTATTTATGTTATAAATTGCACGCATCTGTATAAGATAACTTAGGGTTTTTCTAAGTACCACTTCATTATATTCTCTCTTAGGGTGCATATACATGTTTCCAACACCCCCCCCAGACTGCTTCGGGGGAGACTTTGTTCTGCGCGAGCAGATCATTGCCAAAAGGGATAGTAGTTGGAGGGTTTGTTGGTTTATCCATAAACTCTAAACCTAGGTTAGGACCCCTCAAGCCAACACAAGAATAGAGACTTGGTCAGAATGATAGTATTCACTTTGTATTTCATTTTGTACAACAAATGTGTAATTCTCTGCAAAATCAACTCTGTGACAAAATGGTCCTTGGTGAAAAAAATTCACGAGACTTTTTGAAATGCAAGTCCCACCATCGAGCTCTATGGGAATTCCTGGTGTATTTATAAATTTCTGCCACAAACTTTCTCAAAAACTCTATCTCAAAAATTTCTTCTTATTGTAAATAAATCCTTTTAGCACTTGTAGTACTACTTGAACAAATCGATGTATGAATATATTCATATCTCTTCCATTTCACTTTTATGTTGGACAATGATTGATCATTTATATCAATAGGATATTTGTTGTGAAATAAAGTCAAATTTCCACAATGATCGCATTTTTTACCACCAACACATTTCTTTTGGTAAAATAATTCATGGCTTTCTCTTGCACATAGAATTTGGGATATGAAATAATGGATAGTGGAAGGAGGAGGTGAATTTTTCCAAAATGTTTTATCAAAATTAAGTAATGTGTCATAATATAACTGAAATTCCACATGATAACGACAACAACAAGTGTCACGTACAGTGATAGGTTTAACATACCATGGTGTTTGTTACACAAAAGCACTGATTGAGATATTAATTCCATGATTATCTTCTATGAACTTATTGAAAAACTCTATCTGAGTGGTGTCCAAGATATGTTTTGCGTGTTATTCATACTAATTTCGAGCTATTCTTCGCCGCATGACATCCCTTGCTTTTGGGGAAACACGTGATTTTTTCATCCAATATTTATATATTATTTTTTTAACATCTTCTCCAAGTATATCTTTGTATGGTTTCCTAAAAGTAACTCTCCAATAAGCGATCTCATCATTTACATCTATTTGCAATTGAAATTTCCGATGTTTGTGAAATGTTTTTCGTGAGGTCCCTAATGCTTGTGCCATTTATTTTACCAAATGATTGTCTTTAGTACTTGATGAAACCACTACCATTTTTATTTCTCTATGTGCATCTAAATCACCTTTTTTCTAGATATTCTAATTGACTTTAGAACACTATTTATAGTTTGTACCACATTTTCCTTCATTTTTTAATGTTTAGTCTATTTTCAAATACCCAATAGAGTCGTAGCTTCTTTTAATTTCTTTGATGTTAAGAGACTTCTCAAAATTTGGGCTTCAACTACCACATTTTCATCTTTGAAGAACATATCAATAATGCGCTTAACACGATATCGTATAACATGGTCAGCGTTTTTATCTCCATATGTGTCAGTGTCAACATTTTCTAACATCTAATCATCGTTATTGATTTCATCTGTACATATGAGAATTAAATGTACAAAATGAGTTTAAATATTCAATAAATAATCAAATGAAAAAATAGTGTTTGACTGAAATTGAAACATTAATAAATAGGTATAATTTCAATAATACACATGACATATATATACATACTTGGTGATTCAATTTCTTCACTTGAATTTCTTTCAACATTTTCAACATCTTCAATCATTGGTTCAATATATTTTTCACTCTCTTTCAACATTTTCTATCTCATCATCAATGTTATGAGGAATGTCTCTCTGTTTACATTGCAAAATATTTTTCAAATTAGTTCATAAAATAAAAATCAAGTTTCACAATACACTAGTTAAAATTTAAATATCATTTATAATATTTAGATTTACATACTTTCTTCAACTTCTAGTTGAGGTTGATTTTCCCTTTCAATATTTGAGCATTATTCTCTCCTTTTTTCGCAATATTGTCTCCCGTATTCTCTACGAGTCTCAAGGTTTTTTGTTCAATCATATTTTCTCTTGCAATTTCTTCACTTTCCCATGATAATTTAGTATGAAGCTCAAAACATTTCCTTCAAAATCTTGCAAAAAAAACTCACTATCAAAATTTAGAAAAAAACTCACTTCAAAAAATCATCACAAAAGATTTAATTTAAAAAAAAAACTCTATTTAAAAAATTTTCACAAAAGGCATACTTCAACCCAAAAAACTTAGTTTAAATAAAAGTTGCTTTAAAAATTCCGCCAAAAAAATGTCTTTTAAAAATAAAGCTCAAAATATTTCCTTCAAAGTCTTGCAAAAATATCTATCTTTAAAAATCTATACAAAAACTCACTTAAAAAAATCATTATAAAATATTTACTTCAACCCAAAACACTTACTCTAAACAAAGGTCACTTTAAAAAATACAAACAAAAATATCCTTTGAAAACTCAGCCCAAAAAGTTTCCTTTGAAAATTCAGCCCAAAAAATTTCCTTTGAAAATTTAGCCCAAAAAATTTCCTTTGCAAATTCAGCCCAAAAAAAATCCTTTGAAAATTCAACCTAAAAAATTTCCTTTGCAGTTTGTTGGGCCAGAATTGTAATCTACGAATAAATTATGCTTCCCTAGACAAATGCTAGTCTAGAACAACATGTGAAATACTATACTACCATTTCTCCTAACTTAGAATAGATACATAGAGAGGATTGGAGGCTTACTTGTTCAGTCGCTTCCAAATGGCTCCTTCTATCGCTTCCACTGCAGCTTCAAATTCAAGCAGTTTGTTGGTTGAATGCTTCCTACAATAAATAACACTGAAACAGCAGAAGATGCAATAATATAGATATCTATTCAAGCTAGTTAGCTAAATCAGTAAAGCATAAACTACATTCATCAACCAAGATCTTACAACATGGAAAATCAAGCTTAACATAGATGCATGTAGGGAAAAACAAGAAGTACTCTTTATTGATGATAGAAGGAGAGGTTACAACCTAGTGACTAATTTGAAGTGACCTTCCAGCAGAGTTCCCAAGTCTCATCACAACATAAATCTCTCCAGCAGCAACTCCACAAATCAAACTCTCAATTGAAAATTCTCCAACATTTCTCTACTCAAATTCTTCCTTCTCAAACACTTAGATCTGTGTTCAATTTATAGATGAACTGTAGGTTTTTTTGCAATCAATAACTTTCCAAAAATAGGCAAGACATGTTTCCAGTCATGTAGATGTCAAATTGACACTTGGATCCGAAGCTTGACACATGTGAACTCTTCTAGAAGGCACTGGCCAAGTGGAGATTCTGGAACAATGAGAATTTCACTCCCAATGTGACCAACGCATCTTTGAATGTCAAGAAGTGCTTTGCAGAGTAGCCTTGCATGGGGCTACCTGCATATGTAACGCACTTAGGCCCCTTAGAGCCTGTGTTGGTGAGCTCTCATGTGCTAAATAATAAGCTTCAAGCCATGGAAACCTTTGCTTAATGAAAGTCACTGTTTGATTTGTCTTGTTTCCTGTCTTAGAGAATATAGCAACTGAGATGATAGGGAATGATAGACCCTTGATCATTGGTCCTGAAGATGATGCCCAGTTAACCAGGTCATTGGGAATGGTGCCAAAATTGACCTATAACATAAATTATGTCCAAATATCATCCTCCATACATCACATCACCCTTGAAAGGGACTATAAAGGCTCAAGCAATGGAGGACCACATCGAGCACCAACAAGATTTTCTCAAACTATTGTAGGGCAACTTGGTTATAAGACAAAATAGGATGAAACAAAAAGAATATCAACATCACAATGAAAGGGTATTTGAACCGAGAGATTTAGTATTTGTGAGGCTGTAACCATATAAACATATGCCCCCTAAGTAACAAAATAAGGACAATAAATTATCATCGAGGTATTATGGCCTTCATAAGGTGTTACAAAGGATTGGAACTATGGCTTACAAATTGGAGTTTCCTCCATATTCATGTGTAAATCTAATCTTCAATGTTTCTTTATTAAAGAAGGTAATCAATGACAAGATCCTACTCATAACTATTTTACTAGATATTAATGAATAAAGGAAAATGATTCTAGAACCATAAACAATCTTAGAAACAATGATTAAACAATAGATAAATTGAGAAATTATTGAGTATCTCATAAAATGGAAGAACATACCAGTGGAAGATGTGGCATGGGAATATGAGTTATTCATGCAAAAACAAACCCAGTTAATCAAGTGTTGAGGACAACACTTGTTTGAAGGGGAAATACGTGTTAAGCTTATGTAAGCTCCATGTTATTCCTAAAACCTCTTATTAAGCCCTAGATATTGTATTATTAAATTTATAATGTTATATTGTTATGTCATCTAGAACCATTCATTGTACCATCTCTCTCTCTCTCTCTCTCTCTCTCTCTCTCTCTCTCTCTCTCTCTCTCTCTCTCTCTATATATATATATATATATATATATATATAGAGAGAGAGAGAGAGAGAGAGAGAGAGAGGACATAGTCTTATGATCATCAAATCTTATTGTATACATTGTAAAAGGAGGTTTTCCCCTTGAAGTGAATTGCAATTCTTGGTTTATTATTATTTTTAAGATGCAAGGTTCATAACATTATTCAAGATCATGAAAAATGTATCATAAATAAAATTATTTAAACTTTTTGAAGTGTAAGGTGGTTGATTCCATTGTCCATGACCTCTTTTATATTCGCATTATTAAATAAATTGAAATAATTTCATATAAGCAAACAATGCATAAAGTTATTTTATTCACTTTTAATTATTTATATGCATTAACATGAGTATATAAAATGTGATATATAATTTTTGAAACAAAAATCCATATGAACAATGATGTATTTCCTTAAAAAAAAAAAAAAAAAAACCTTTCTAATTCTTTATAATAAATTTGATATAGATTATTCAGACTAATAAATAGGTGATACATGAATTACTAGACATTTGATTTTTAATTCATAACATTTTTTAAGTATGTATTCTTGAATCAAGTATTTTCATTCTCAATTGTGTGATATGATTCAATAAGAAACAAAGTCATTTTTTTTGTTTTATTTCCCTATATACATGTGTTTGAAATTTTTCACCATATGACATTTCATTTCCAATCCACATTAACATTGTATAAATTTGTATTTTAAAATAAATTATTTGTAATTTAAAAAATCACATGTAAGCTAACATGATACAAAGTTGTTTATTGTATTTTAAAGTTGTTTATTGTATTTTAATTAGTTATATGCATTAGTAAGGGTGTATAAATATGAAATGTAAATTTTAAAATAATACTCTATGTCAATGAAGATATAATTTTTATCCAAAAAACTGATAGAATAATGTACTTTGTAATGAGTTCTTTGTGAACTATTTAGGCTAATTATATGCGAATCGAAGATGGGTCATAGGTGAATTAGTTTGAATTTTTTAAATTGTAAGATGTTTGATCTCTTAATCCATAATGTTTTCTAATTTTTTATATTTAAATAGATTAATATTTGTGATTGCAATCATTTCATATTAGTCAACAAAGACATAAAAAGTCACTTATTGACATTTAATTGTTTATATGTATTATTATGAATGTATAAATGTGATATATAATTCTTGAAATAAAATTGCATATAAATAAAGTTGTATTTAAAAAAAAATAGTAAAATAGAATTAATTAATAATGAGTGCTAAGTGGATTATTTAAGCTCATGCTTTTTGAATTGTAAGATATTTGATTTCATTGCTCATAGTTTTTTGTACATTTATATTCTTAAATAATTTAAATCATCTCATACAAGCCAACATAGTTCAAAGTTATTTTATTCACTCTTACTTATTTATACGCATTAATTATAGATGTGATATGTAATTTTTTAAATAAAATTACATACAAAAAATGATGCATTCCTTCCAGAGAAAAGGGTTAGAATTTCTTGATAATGAGTGTCAGGTGGAGTGTTCAAGCAAGTGGATGTTAGGTTATACATGAATGACTTAAAACCTTTTAAATTGTATTTTGGTTGCTAAATCCATGTTTTTCGTTTTATAAATATGTAATTTTAAATCAATTATATTTAGTTGCAATTATATCATATAATTCTATAAGAAAAAATTCATTTATTGACTTTTTATTTTCCTATATGTCAACATGAGAATATAAATGTGATTTAGTTATTGAATTAAAAGTCCAAGGAAACAAAACCCCCTAGGGTGTATATTAGTTGGTGACAAGATGTTCTATTAAGGCACTCCTTGTGTAAAGGTCACAAGTTCAAAACATATCTTACTCATGTATGTGGAAGGGATATATTTGAGCACCTAAAGATTATAGTGGTAGTGGTCAAAATTGACCCCATGTCACATGCATATGAAACCAACCTATTTGTTGGTCCCTCTAATTAACAAAAGAAATGAAAAACTCCAAGTTAGAAAATAAATGCATCCCTTAAAAAAATAGAATAAATAGGTAGTAAGTGTTAAGTGTACTGTTGCAACTTATTGAAGGTGGGTCATCAATGGATGTCTTTGAATTTTTGCACCATATTGCATGTGATTTCCCATCCACATTAACACTTTGTACACTTGTATTCTTAAATTAATTATTTTTTAATTGAAATCATTTCATATAATAAAACCAATTTGTTCATTAAATTTCATTTAATTATTGTATTAATACATGTGTATAATGTGATATATTTTTAAAATAAAACTCCATGTAAATAAAAATATGTTTTTAAAAAACAAATTAGAATAAATTAATAAGTATTAATTAGAATAAATTAAAAAGTACTAAATGTTATGTTATATCTCGGTTACATGGGAGATGGGTCATAAATGAATGACTTTGAATATGTACATAATCTTGAAAATTAATATCTTAATTAATAAATTACTTGTAGTTAGATTACATATTAAGTTATTAATAATGAAAAAGCATGGGGACACATCTGGAGTTCAATTAAAATCTTTTAAAAATATGTTTTAATATATATTTATAATTCATTTAAACTCTTATCATATATCTTCTTACTAAAAGTAATTCTTAGCCATGTTTTATTACCATGATTGGTTGGAACTATTATAATGGGCCAATGGTTTTGCAATGTCGACAACAAGGAGAGATTGATACATAGGATTCTTTGTGTACAAATTTTTGAATACCTTTATTCTTTTTCCCACTCTCTTATGTGTTGGTTCTCAAATGTCATTCATTTACTTCAATCCACAATGGGTACTTCAATGGATTGACTTGCCCCATGTAAGCATTCTCTAGAGGCACTTGGCCAATTCCTACTAACAAAGCAATAATTCAAGGGGATAATTTGGGAAGACACTTACAAGAAGTATGCCATCTAATTTACTTGGGTAGATAACTCTCATTAGATTAAACCCAAGATTATTTTCTATGTAGGGAAGTTCATGGAGTTTCACAAAGACAATCTTATTATCACACTCAAGATCTATTATCTTCCACTAGATGCAAGAACTCAACATGGTACCTCTAGTATCATCCCTAGCTTGTTTTAATTTATTTCCACTAGATATATTATCAGAGGTTCAGTATTTAACTAAAAAATGAAGGTACCCATAATTGATTGGAAACTGAACGATAGTGACTGACCCTTTGCCAGTAATACAACACAACTTGTTTCATCGAAAACCGAGTTTGGATAAGAAGCTATAGCCTGTTGACCGTCGCTCAGAACATGCAAATAAGTAAAACAATATTGTAGAACAAGTACAGGTTGATGACATGGAAACCCAGTCAGCATGCAAGGAATATTTTTTGATTTTTTCCCAATGGGACTGTGACAATTGTCATTGCAGTATTCTCCAATTTGGATTTGAGAAGGTGAAATTTTCCAATGTCCTCCAAAGTTGAATTTGGGTTCATGATGAATTATTATGTGTTGGAATTATTTTTATTTATTAAGGTTGGATTAACATATATATATATATATATATATATATATATATATATATATATATATATATATATATATATATATATATATATATATATATAATATATTTAAATCCAAAGTTATATTATAATTCGGCATAAAAATATCCATAGTTCAATGGAGCGTTACATTTTATATTAACCAAAGTTTGAGATATCATATTCTGGTGGCATAATCCAAAGTTCAAATGTATGGTGGTTTAAATATATTAGAAAGTCCGCAAGGTAGGGTTAAATGGTATGTTGGTGAGTATTTAAATGTGGCAATATATTAACGTGGAAATATATATATATATATATATATATATATATATATATATATATATATATATATATATATATATATATATATATATATATATGAAGGAGTAGAGGTCGGGGTCAAACCCATGACCTCCCTCTGCATAACCTCGCGACTTACCATCAGGCTGTTGGTGGTATTTTTTATATGATGGCCAACCAAATTTATTTAAAGAGCACGCATTTCTTCGACGACAGAATGGAGGGGGCCATAAGGTCGGCCAGCATTCCTCCCATGTGACCTTCCCATGAGACCATCCACATAACCGAGCTGAGCGGATTTAGTTAATGGTGGAGTTAATATAAATTGCGGGCTTATCATACAGTTAACCGAGTTTAGCCCTAATTAAACTCAAAGGTTAAAACAACAGAAAATTTGACAGTGCCCCCAATTTCGGCAGACTTGCTAAATTTGTCAGACTTAACTGGAGTCCTCTCCAGTTTTGGAGGCAGATTCTAGGGGAAAATTAAATGAACCATATCTTGAGCAATTTTTGGCCAATTTTAGCTCAAGAAGAGCCATTCATAACAAATTGGCATGCTCTGAACACATTGAAATAGGTTGAAGAGGTGGAGGAGAAATTCTACAGAGATTTTTGTCACTTTGAAGAATTTTGAAGCCTAGGGCCACCGAGAAGGAAGACCATGCCTATAGCATCTGAAGGCCAAATTGAGTGAATGACTAGTCATTTTTTATAGATTTCAACATTTTTAACTCATTGGAGTATGTTTCAAGAGCATTTGATGCATATAAGCAGCAATTTTTTTGCATTATTGAGCTAATACAGAGGCCCAAGCCATGGTAGGTGGATCAAGCAGATGTAGCCCAGGAGGGGTGAAATCCTTCATCAAAACTCTATTTTAATAGATCAATTGTGATGGTTTATTTTTGTTTATGTTGCTTCTATTCAACATTTTAAATTCATACTTTATGCTCTTAAATTCAGTCATAAAAACTCAGTTATATTACCTATTTGACACACATAAGTAACAAGGAAACAAGTACATCAAGAATAAGATCAACAAGTAAATTTTATATCTAAAAATGAAATTATCACAGCAAAACTAAAATTCATAATTAAGATCAATTCGGTATCAGAGCTAAGCTGAAAGGTAAGGTTATTTGTTTGGTAGTTGCTTTAGTTTTGTGCAAGCTTAATGGTTGCAAATTTGTGATCCTGACAAGGTTAAAGTTGTATAAAGGTGAGGGGAAATTGTTGGTTGCAAGTCCTGGGATTAGGACCAGAAGAAGGAGAGCTACAAGAGCACCATCTTCACCCAAATTTCCACTCATAGCTGCACTTGAAGCACCTCAAGTTTTGTCTCAAGAAGCTGGGATAGAAGAGGTAAAAATTGCACAAGGATCGGAATTGATTGAAGAGGTACAAGCATCAGAAGCTGAGCTTGAATCCATAGCCATTATGTCAGGTGTTGGAGAGACTCAAGGACATTCAAAAGAGGAATATGTCAAGAGAGACTTCAATGACATAAATAGAATGGTTAAAATTATGTTTGATGCATTTACTGCTGGGATGGAAGGAGAAGGTTCTGAGCCTCCACATGGAGAGGGAACTTTAGATGATAAGAAGTGTTATGCAGAATTTTGATATACGGATAAACCAAATTCCCTAAGTGTGGTGTTTATCACTTAGAACAATAGAGGAAAGAATATTTACTATCACTTTATCTAAAACAAGAAAATATATAGAATGGTAAAGGAGCCTACTTGTGATTGAATTGCTTCTCCTTCTCCTTTTGTCACTATTGGCATTGCTCTCAATCCAATCCAAGTTGCTAGATCGATTCCTGCAAACACAAACAAAGAATAGCAAACAACATGCAATATACAATATATCTACTTATCTTACTCAATCAAATTGATTAGATATGGAATACATACATCATTCAAGAATACATTGAACAAGAAATGGAGACATATGCATGGGAAAATGAACAACAATCTTTATTAAAGAGTAGAAGGGGAAGGTTACAACCAATGGACTAATTTGCTATCAAACTGCTCCAACTTCATTCCAACCTCATCACATCCAACAGCATACTAGCAACATATCATTTTTTTATTATTTTTCTTTGTAAGTCAGAGGAATTGGCAACATCAAACAGCTTTCACACTTGAGGTGCGGGGTTAAACCCCCTGAATACCACTATAACCTCTCAGGGACTGCCCATCCTGCAAGAACAGTACCTGGATAAGACGATGCTCGAACTTGTGACCTTCTTAACAGCACAAATTCCTTAACAGTGTGTCTATTGGCCACTAGACCATGCCACTATGGGCTTACAAGCAACATATCATTACATTCACTCTTTTATGACATGAGAATCCAACAGCATAACTTTACCAAAATTCTTCCCTCCTAACACTAGAATGAGTGCTCAATTTATAGGGAAACTGATGGTAGTTTCTCAATGAATGACTTTATAATAATAGGCAAGACATGTTCCAAAGTTCAAAGGTGTTATATGGACACTTGGATTTGAAGTTTGATACATGTGGACTCTTCTATAAGTCACTGGCCATGTGGAGATTCCCAAAATAATGAGAATTCCGCTCCTAGGTGACAAATGCACCCTTGAGTGTCGGGAAGTGCACTGCATTGCACCTTCGAATGGAGTATTTTTCACTGCAACGCAATTAGTCCCTTTAGAGACTACATTGGTGAGTCAATAAGTGATATAACATATACTTCAAACCTTGGAAATCTCACAATAGAAGCCATGAATGAAATTTTTTTCTCTTAGGGCATATAGAAACTGAAATATAAGGGGATGCTAGACCCTATTTAATTGGTCCTAGGGATGATTTCCAATTTGACCAGGTCTTGGGGGTGATGCCTAATTTGACCTATAACAGCTACCCCTAAAGCACGAAGTCAAAATAATAATAATAATTGGATGAGATGCTTTACAATGTGATGAGATGGAACTGAAGTGGGTGGTGACCTGCATCAATCTTACAATACATTGAATCATGATATTTTTCACCTTGATCACGAATTTCTGAGTGAGGCATTCCCATGCTCAGCACATAAACTATATAATAACATGTACATAGTTCAGAAAGTTGTCTAAATTGGAATGTTGCCCAATATAGACATGCCTATAGATATAAGCCCATGTTTAGATGACGATCTGTATGTAAATTCATCGTACAAATGATGTGTACAAAAATCCTGAAATCACAGCCCAGATGAATGAAACTAGATCCTAGGTCTTCTTATCTCGTTCACTCAATCGTTCAAGTACAAGTTTAGCCATGCGAATATATGATTTGTAGTCGAACATGGTAATACATCGTTGATTACCAGCTAATGATGTGAGTTGTTAACAAACGTGAGTGAACCACCATTGATGTTAATGGCTCTCAAGGTACTGCAGTACAGTTTGCAAGGCATGAGAAGATGATTTGATGTCAAATGCCAAACAAAATATTTTGGTCAAATTTACGGAAGCGAGGAACTTGTCGATGATGTAACAAGCCTCATGGTATTGGAAGATAATGTTTCTAAGTAAACTTCCTGGATGATGAGATGATGTCGACAGGAAGTCACTTTATCGTGAAACGGGAGTTACTTATTTCAGAGACAAAATGTGACTTGATATAGCAATGTTCAGGGATGATTGTCATGAAGATGAAGGATATCAGCAACATTGAGATGAGTATTGCAGAAGGATGAATATTCACTCGTTGACTTCTCTTGAAAATATCAGCAACATTGAGATGAGTTGGCAGCATTGACCCAAAACTGAAGTGAAGTTATGATGAGCCATATGTATGAATGAATTGTCAAGAAGATTACCCAACCCAAAAAATTCACGATGATGGAGTGAAAGTGTCATGTTCAAGAGATACCTTCTACCATAACATGTTATGTTCGCTTTCCCAAATTTTCCCGGTCAATTGTTGACCATTACCTCTTTATTTTTTAACAAGATTGAGGAGAGTAACATATGCCTGATCTATAATTCAACCCTTCGGGTGAATGCATTTCTATTTAATAATTTAATGATTCTAACAATAAATAAAACTCCATTCTTGCCATGATCACAATCCTGTCACTATTTTATGTTTTAACGAGCCTAACAACAGTGACAACTCGGTCCTTTTTCATATTTAGAGAGTTTGAAAAAGAGGACAAAAGAAAACTCCATGAGTCACTTTTCGTAAATTTTTCGCTCAGGTCTGAAAAAGTGTAAAATGATACCTTAGAGAACCTCCTAGCCATGTTTGACTAAGGTTTTCCTTTTTCGTAAATAATCTATCTCAATCTGGAAAAGGGTTAAACTTATACTAAGTAGATTTTGTTTCATTTACTTTTACGAGCTCGAAAATACAAGTGCTTGGCAATATTTTCACATTATCGGAGTCTGAAAAGAGCTAAAAGAAGACTCCATGGGTTCCTTTTTCTCCATTATCGAAGCTTGAAAAAGAGACAAAAGCTTCAAGTCCTTTTTCATTTTTATCAAATCTTGAAAAATAAGGATAAAAATATGCTTTGTGGTCAAATCATTCTTGAATAAGTGTGCACGACTAATCTACTATATCAGCTATAAAACCTATTTAGAACACCATCAAACAGATTAAAAATACATGTTTCATAGAAAAAAATTAATAAAAACCATAGTCACAGCATTAGATATGATTCGAAATAATCAAATTAACTAATTAAAAGAGTTTTTACCATTCATTTTAACCATTTGAAAGTTACCATTTGAAATTTGGAGCTCTGAACTAGTTTTTTCCCTTAAACTTCAGCAGTTGATTGTGGTAGATTTTGTGGATGATTTTCCTGGCCGTTCGATCCAGGTTAGATCTATGAACCTTCTCTTTCCTTTAGTGGCATTTATGTTTCATTTCATTGCAAATTTTTAAGGTTTTTAGCCCCTTAGGGTAAATATATGTTTCTTAGAGGGAAATGCACCCTTGAATGTCGAAAGGTCCATTGCAGTGCACTATAATTGAAGGCCAAGTGCATATACAACACACCATTCCTTGACCTAGGGTGCATTGGGCACGATTTCCATCTTTGTTTCTAGTTGTGTGCCGAAATTTTCCCCATTTTTCTGCATGAAAAGGATATTAAGAGTCTTATGATTGTGTTTCAGGTATTCATCGGACCAAAATGATGATTACATGGAGGGAAAGAGAACATAAAGGATAGAACATGATTTCCCAAAACGATCTAGGTATGGTAAGATCCCTCAGAGACTGCGAGTTTCTAAATTACTTCATACTGTCGGGTATGAGGCAAAAAAGGGAACTATTGGAGTTCCTTGTTCGTTCATGGGATCCAGTGATACAGGATTTTCACATTGGGGACAAAGTGGTCCTAATATTAGTGGAGGATATTTATTTTCTCACAGGATTATTGAGGAGAGGTTCGCCCATTTATCTTTCAGGATCTGCTCTAGGAGGAGAGACAATGAGAGATTATATATTGCAGTATTGCAATCTAGGGACTGAACCTAGTAAGGATGGGAAAATAAACATCCACAATGTGCGTAACTTGCCTTTGAGGACCATCCTATTCACTATCGTAAAGCTTTCTGGTACCGCTACACTACATGTGGCAAACATATCATACATGTAGTATGCATTGGAGTGTTTGGAACCAACATTTTTTAACTGGGATGAAGTTATCCTCTTTCAGATGAAAGAAAATCTGACCAAGGCAGAGGGAGGAAGGAAGAATAATTTCAACTATGGATTGATCCTGATTTCCTTCGCCTTAGAGCGGATTCCATTGATGCAACCCTAGCATGTTACACTAGGTATATCTAGCCCTAGAGATCCAAGGATGCAGAGATGGGTAGAATTGATGGTTAGACATTCTGTTCAATCGACCATCGTATTCTCAACTGCATTCTTCGCCTGGTTCAGATGACAGATGGCCACCATCGATGATTATGCATATGCAGGCATAGACTACCGAGGAGATCCAGACTTGGTTCTACCAGACTACGCTCAATGGCATGAAATTGGTAAGAATGTTTTGACCATGTTTTTTTTTCTAAGGTTTATCCATGTTTTTGTATTTTTGATGTTTCCCAAGACTAAACTAAAGTTTTAATGTATGCAGATGTAGGTCAAGTTTGACCAATGGGTCAGCAAGAGCAGAGAGTAGATGAGCCAATAGAGAGGGTTGTCGAGAGAACAGTCCTTCGAGATTTGGATATGATCGAGACTCTTGCTGAGCTACAACAACACATATAGGGATTGACTCTCAGGATTCCGAATTTCCAGATCAAGGAGTTACGCATGAGACTACAATGCCACACTATTGGCATTCCTAACCATTGGATGTGGTTATTGCGTAGGATAGCTATATCAGTAGCTTGTTATCAAGAGCATCACTAGTTTACTTTGACATTTAGCATACATTTTGAGGTCAGATGACCAATGTGTCTTGGGCACAAATTTTGTAAAAAGCTATAACTATCTATCTTTTTTTTTTTCAGTTTTTTCCTATGTTTATTGCGAAATCCTATTCAATTATGTGATGTGAATTGAAAATATGTCTTTACATGTGTTGCAAATGTCTGTTTATAACATAATTCGTTAAGGAATCAGTTAATGTCTTCAAGTTTCTGGAAATTTGTTGATGTTGAATGAAATCAAAATGTCTTTCCAAAAGTCGAACTCTTAAGAACATACGATGCAATGTTGAATTTTTGATAGTATAAATTCTATTAAGTTGCAATAAAAGAAGTTGTGAGTCTAACCTAATGATGATGCAGTTAATACCAAATGAAATGGAATCAGAGAGAAGTTTGATCAACGTGTTATACTCAGTGATATTTTCTGTAGATCGACTAATAAAAATCCCTTTAAAACTCACTAACTCATCGTTCGGAGCAAAAATGGCCCACATTGCAGAGGATAGATTCTGTGTACTATGACTAGCACCATCAGCATACCCAACGAATGGTTCCAAAGATTCAGACATCTGCGATTAAATGTAAAGTGGATTACTAACTTTAAGAAAACTCTAGAAAAAAAAACTAAGACAGTAAATGCAAATCAAAAGCATATATACAACATAATACAAAATTTCACTACGCTCATGTTTAAGCATAGTAACGTTTCAGATACAACCCATTCGGGGCTACGCCAATGGAATTCCATCGTAATCTACCAAATCGTAGGCTCCCTTAGAAACAACTCTTTTGACAATATAGGGGCCATGCCATAACGGCTCAAATTTTCCTGTACCTATTACATCATCTTTTTTATCATAAATTAAGACCAGGTCACCCTCTAAGAATATTCGAGGCTAGGCATGATGGTCGTATTGCGCCTTTATACATCTCTTATGTACATTATTAGCTAATGTGGCTTCACGACGCATTTCATCAAGATGGATGAGGTTAAAAAGGTGTGCTTCTTCAGTAGACGTGTCAGGTAACAAGTCAACAACGGTATTTCACATTGGATAGGAAAGATAGCTTCCATACCATACACTAATTGAAAGGGATTAAATTTGGTTGTGTTTCTCACTGAGGTTCAGTATGCTCACAAATACGAGTACAGGATGAAATGCCAATTTCGTTTATGAACTCCTATCATTCGTTGAAGCATTTGTTTAAGAATCTTGTTAATAGCCTCAAATTTTCCATTGGATTGTGGATAATAAGGAGTAGAACTATCATGAGACAATCCTAATTTGGCAGTTAACTCATTCATCATGTGATTGCAAAAATTCTTACCATGATCTATGAATATAGCCTGTGGAACACCAAACCATGAGATGACATGATTAAAAAAGAATAATGCAGATGTTTTGCCTGTGTTATTGAATGTAGGAATCACTTCAGCTCACTTGGTAAAGTAGTCTACTGTGACAATAATATAACCATGTTCCTCGGACAAACGAGGGTTGCAGGTCATGAAGTCAATGGCCAATTTTGAAAATGGTCCCATAGTGATAACATGATGCATAAGCGCTGGTGGTTTGTGGAATTTACGATAAAAAATCTAGCATGCATAAAAACTTCTAACAACGATGATGTAGTTGTGAAATATGGTAGGCCAGAACTAACTGGTGCGGACTATCTTCGGCGTGGTATCGTATCCATACAAGTGTTTTTGGAATGGGGTCTCCTAACAAGCTGTGAAATTGGTCCATTTTGATTATTTTTTATTATATTTAGTCTAGCGCAGGGGTTTTGGGGCGGTTCAAAGCCCCGAATTCATTGTAACGGGTCAAAAGGGTAAACTAGGGGTCTGAAAACCATGGGTTGCGGACCATAGGAAAGTCGAGGCTAGATTGTTATAAATAGAGATGTATTTTGTATTTTAAAGGATAAGAAATGATGAGCTATTGATGCGGTATGTTGTTTAAGCTATCTGTTTGGGTTTTGGGGAACGGACTCCTGCTGGCTATGTGCGCGAAGATCCTAGTCCAGCTGTGTGCGCAGGTTGGGAAGGGAATTGTAATGAAATATTGATGAATGAATGCGAAGGATTATTAGAGATCTGAATCTGTGAACACTGATGTATGAATTGCTGATAATTGATGTGTTGTGTATTTTCTGTATTTTTGCTGCGAAGATCTGTGTACTAAATGATTGAATCTAGATCTATTTCGCTCTGTTTATGTAATATTGTGTTGATGTTATAAAAAGCATATAACTATAGATCTAGTGCATGTAGATGAAAATAGATACATAATTAACCATGCACAAAACAAGGTAATCTGGTAATTAAAGAAATAGAACGTAGCTCTGCTTGCCTTACCCATCCTTTCTCAGGGTGCGGAAACTTGGTTCCAGCACCCACCCATACTACTTCAGGTGAGACTTTGACCTACACAAGTAGGTCACTGCCGAAAGGGCCAGTAGTATAGGGGTTTTTTGGCAAACCTTGCACACCAAACCTGGGTCAGGACCCCTCAAGCCAACAAATGGTTGAATTTTTGGGACAAGAAGAAGTCTGAGAGAGGAATCGGGTAATGACAAGAGAATACTAGAAGCCTGAAAGAAAATAAATTGAAGACTGGTTCGAAAGACAGATCCAGGAGTTCGCAGTAACATAAAATCGCAGTGAGAAGTTAACGACGGAAATATGGAAAAATAGGTATATCCTTACTGAAAGCTATGAAATATTCTTTGTGACCTTTGCGATTGTACTCTAGGAGTGGCTGGCCAGATTGGTGGAATTCTAGAAGTGCTGGAAAGACGAGTGAGTCACCCAGTGGACCCCAGAACTGCTCGAACAGTTGGAAAAAAATGATAATACTATCACTCGCACGGTGGATCACTGCGTGGATAGTGTGCTGGGAGGATTTGTGACGGAATTTTCCATTGATCAATTTGTATCATACTTTGAGGCCGAACAACGATTCTTCAAAGGGTTCCGGGGCAAATTTATGAGGACGTTACCGCTTCTAATCAAGAAATTACTATGCGAAAAGAGCATTCTGTGTAGTCATACCGACTGAATGACCTCGGATCTGGATGGGAGTACGACGCGCAGTGGTAAATACTATCGAACCAACCTTGATGGAGGGAGATCCGCCTATAATCTGTTGCAAGAACCAACTGTGCAAGATCCCCCAGCTACACCACCGCCTAGGCCACACAAAGGTAATAATTCACCCATACCACCACCTCCCCTAGACAGTGATATGGCTGCGCATCTAAAACTTCCTACCTTCAAGGGGGTAGGAGACGAGGATATGGACTGGTTTTGGTTTGTGGCAGACTCTGCCTGGACTACACAGAATGTGGCGAGTGACACGATAAAGAGGGCGCAACTGTCTTTAGCATTCGAAGACAGAGCTCTGGACTGGTATATGTGATACATGAATGGGATCACCTCCATTCAAGATATCAAAGATGCTTTGAAGCAACAATTCCGAAAACTGAAATCTTATTCCCAGCTGGTAGTGGAAGTAAAGGACTTCAAAAAAGGTGCGTCTGAGTCAATATGGGAGGCTGAGAAGTGATTGAAGAAGGAAATCAGGGAAGGAGGGTTCAAATATGATGATAGACAACATACGGAGTGGTTCATCGCTATGTTGTTACCTCACTTGCGTACGCTGATGAGTCATCAGAACTTTGAATCGTAGGAGAAAGCTATGGAAGTTGCTATGAAATTAGAAGTTTCACCCCGGGAGGATATGTCAGCAGGGGTACAACAAATCCAAGAAAACCTTGGGGCTATGCATATGGAGATACATAACCTGCGAAAAGAGAGAGGAAAGGACATCTGGGCATATCTTTGGTGCATACATTTCTGGGTGTCTGGGCATATGAAGGATCAATGCCCTCTGCTGACCAATTACCTGCAAATAGGAGGACCTATTCCGATACGCCCAGGGGCAAGTAGGGAACCTGTCCTGTTGCAACCAGGATCAAGCGGATCTGCGCCATGGTGTGATGATTGTCGAGTAGCAGGACTACATGATATGAACCATTGCCCTCGACTAGGTGCGTATGTCCCAGAACTAAAGCAACAATGGTGTTGATTCTGCCAATCAGTGGGACATGATGAGCATAACTATCGCACATATGACTTAATGATAGATCGTGGGAATTTATATAGGGTACAACCGGACCCTGCGTCGCCAAGACTTGCTGCGCACTTTGGAGGATCACTGGCCTGAGGCAGAGGAGGTCGGGGAGGAAGCGCAGGCCGCGGACGTGGGCAGCTAATCTGTTATAACTGTGGAGAAATAGGGCACTTTTCCAGAGAATTCCCTAATCCCACCAGGCCATCGTGCAAATATTGTAGAAATATGGACCATGAGGTAGAGGATTGCCCAATTTTAATAGCCAAGATGCAAGAAAAGCAGCCCACCCCTACGCAGAATGTACAGAGAGTTAAAACCGAGCTAAGGAAGGTGGATCTGAGTGTAAAATTCATGACACATAGTGGGTTGATCTCCCATGGAAATGAAGAAGAGCTTGCCTCTTGGGAAGGAGTGTATTTCAAGAAAAATCACCACTAGCAGCCCCTGCGTAGCCTCAGATAGAAGAAGGAGTTGAGCCCTTTTTGAAGGCATGTCTGAAGTTGCTAAGGAATTCGCAGGCCGTAGGAAATCTCCAAGCATTACTGAATGCCTACGTAGCTCGGCCTAATTTGATCCCTGAGACCAAAGATGTACAGAAACTATACAGCTATAAGAAACGCACTGGGAGAGAGATGCGATTAACTGCATAGATCGGTGACTATGAGATGGATTAGGTTATCTTAGATCTTGGATCGGATGTGAACGTCTTACCAAAGTAGACATGGCATCGAATGGGAGAGCCTAAATTGGAATGGTCCACTATTCAACAACGAATGGAAAATCAACAAAAGATCATCCCTCTTGGTAGGTTACCGAAATTCATTGTTGACATCGCAGGGGTATGGGTCCTAGCTGATTTTGAAGTAATAGAAATAGTAGAAGATGCGGACCCCTGCCCTGCACTCCTCGGACTGGACTGGGCAATGGACATGGGGGGTGTCATCAATCTCAAGAAACACAGCATGGTGTTCGAAAATAAAGGTACGCATGTCATAGTACCACTAGATCAGCAGAAAGTGCGCGGTATACAGAGCCAGCCTATGAGAAGGAGGAATTAGATCACATTTATAAATTAACTGTGCAGAATGAACATTGGGTTAACCCCACGGATGAATGAATGATCTGCTGGGAAAAGGACAGTGAATGTTTTTCCGACTCCGATGAGGAGCTAGAAAATTGGCAACGTCAGTTACACGAGGTCTCAGTGCTCCGCAACCTTCAGATCATCAGGAATTTTTGTCGCATCTCTACCTCAGAAAGAACCCTGCCCTGCCAAGAGGATGCAGGTGATAGTCAGCAGCCTTTTGAACCTAATATTCCCACAGAGCATAGGCTAGGAGCACTGCCACTAGCACTATGCGAAGCACCTACGCAAGGACCGGTATTCTTTACTCGGGAGAAGTATTGGAGTAAGGTGATCCTGCGCATAGGGACCCCAGTTGCCAGATGGGCTATGAGGTCAGTCGACCTTCGCAGATACTTGCTGACGTGCAACACTCAAGGGTGCGATCGAACCTTGCTCGGATAGACTTGTTGGGGTACCACTGACGTAAGCATGCGGCAGAGTACAGACCTGCCTGAACCCACATATAACCGAGAGAATCTGCGAACGTCTCAAGTAATATATGGAACGAGGATGCATGACGTAGCCCTATTGCACAGGGACGTCCTACCCACGGGTGAAGTAAATGGCTCAAAAATACTGATGGCCAACTTACAGATACACCTTGCATCGACCCTCATTCAGGGTACGCGAATGACATCCAGGCGTCATCCATGGTCTGACATTCTGTGGACACGACCTCAGGTATGAAGGACGACCGTTAGCACATCCCAATTTAATGAGAAAAGAACCTCACAAGTACGAAACATAGGCAGCAGATCATCAATGCAACCATTTATGGTAAGAACGATCCGAATGATCGAGGGTACCTGCCACGAATGAGCTACTTCACCATTAAACAACTCTGGACGATGTGCGAATGGTTGAAAGGCTTCACGCCAGGCTATTTATTCACCCTACAACACGTTCCTACTATCTGCGTACTGGTTTTTTGATATCATCCACATTCTCTATCACGCTCATCTTTTTTTTAATAGGATGGAACCTAACCTGCCGATGGATCCATTCCCAGTAGACATTGTCTTGAGAGGACATGGGCATGCTGAGTGCAGTCATAGGAGTGAGCATGGGCTTCCGACAGAAAGGATTCTCTATGGGCACAAGCAAAAGGAATGCTGAGATATAGGGACATGCTGCAACTCCTCTGCAACTCCCGAGCACCGCCCACCAGAAGCAATGTATGTTCACTCCCTCGCACTGCCCTAGTAAACACTCCTGACCCAACTACTAGGGGCATCTAAATAGATTTATCACATCTATCTATTTTAGAGCTACAAAGACTATCCTTTAGAGTGTTGCGAGAGGTTCGCCACCGTGACCGGGATAGGCAGTAGCAGTATGACATACCTCCAGAATTCCGAGCCCAATGGATTTCCATGGTCACAGACGTAATGCATTTCATTGAGGAGCAGCTGACGGAGGGAGCACAATTGGTCGAAATAGATACACATCTATGGACAACAGTGCAACACCATTCCATGCTTCAGCATGTCCAGCAGGAATTACAGTAGGGCGAAGCTGTTCTGGATCAAGTCCGAGCCTCCACACCCTCCAACGTCTCCACGCAACGCCTAGCCGCCATGGACGATATTTAGAACCTTCACCACTCCAAGAAGGTTGTTTGAAAACGGTTGAAGCCATGGTCTGACACTGCACTCTAGCTCGCCCACGATGCTCAGTCCGTCATCGCGCGCCTCTACCGGCTGTTGGAATGGGTTACTGCGGCTACAGATGGGCCTAACTCCCTGATGCTAGTCAACATTGTGCAACAGGTTGCGGCCCAAAGTCAAGAAGTCCTCCCTCTGCTTATCCGCACTCTGGATACTTTGCACGCACACGTAGAAGCCGCACCAGTGCAGTGACTCAAGATGAGTCACAAGATTGTGTTGGGGAACTGTTGGAATGGGGTCTCCTAACAAGCTGCGAAACTTGTCCATTTTGATTATTTTTTATTATATTTAGTATAATGTAGGGGTTTTGGGACAGTTCAAAGCCCCAAACACATTGTAACGGGTCAAAAGGGTAAACTAGGGGTCCAAAAACCATGGGTTACGGACCATAGGAAATTCAAGGCTAGATTGTTATAAATAGAAATGTACTTTTTATTGTAAATGATAAGAAATGATGAGCTATTGATGCGGTCTATTTTTTAAGCTATCTGTTTAGGTTTTCGGGAACGGACTCCTGCTAGCTGTGTGCATGGAGATCCTAGTCCAGCTGTGTGCGGACCTTGCTGCTGTGTGTGCGAGTTGGGAAGGGAATTGTAAGGAAAGATTGATGAATGAATGTGAAGGATTATTAGAGATCTGAATCTTTGAGTACTGTTGTATGAATTGCTGATCATTTTTGTGTTGTGTATTTTCTATCTTTTCGTTGCGAAGATCTATGTACTGAATGATTAGATCTAGATCTATTCCGCTATGTTTATGTAATATTGTGTTGATGTTATAAAAAGCATATAACTATAGATCTAGTGCACGTGGATGCAAATAGATACATAATTAACCCTGCGCAGAACAAGGTAATCTGGGAATTACAGAAACAGAACGTAGCTCTACTTTCCTTACCCATCCTTTCTCAGGGTGTGGAAACCTGGTTCTAGCACCCACCCATACTACTTCGGGTGAGACTTTGACCTGCGCAAGCAGGTCACTGCCGAAAGGGCCAATAGTATAGGGGTTTGTTGGCAACCCTTGCACACCGAACCTGGGTCAGGACCCCTCAAGCCAACAAGTGTCCACCACAAGCCCCAGCATGACAATCATTTAGAACCTTCTCGGCCTCCTCATGAGTGAGGCACATCCTTAAAATCATATCGACATCATGACGATAAAGTGTATCACTGATGTTCATATAATATTTGGCTTGGTATCTAATACATCATTGTTGAGAGCGAGAGGTATCTGACCAAAAATTCCGGGTTTGTAGATAAATGATAAAATCACCATACCAAGGATCAGATGATCCGATTAGAAATAGAGACTCATCAGGAATTTATAGTTACGATGTAGTAGCAGTACTATCAGATAGAAGGTCATAGAGAAGCTCAGCCAAAACTAAAGACTTCTTTGACTTGGATTTTATGAATTACAAATAAAATCCCTGTAAAATGATAATTCATTTTGAATCCTTGCCCCCTAGCAATTGATGTGATAGAATGTTAGTCATGGGGTTACAATCTGAAATTAAAATGGTCTTCCAGAATAGGATATAATGGCGAAATATTTGGACGGCTTGAATGGCTGCCAAGGAAATCTTTTCGACATATGAATACTTCACTTCTGTATCATTGAGATTACAACTCAAATAATATATTGGTTGTTCTATCCCATCTTCTTCTTGGACCAATACCATAGCAATGATCGTATCAGTCACAAAGATATATAAGAAATAATCACTTTGATAATTGGGGGAATACATTAATGATGCCTATACAAGTGTATCCTTGACAACATCAAAAGAAGCTTGTGCAACCTTATCCTAATGGAAGGGAATCCCCTTTTCCAAGAGCTGAGTAAATCCTTTAGCCATTTCGGTGTAGTTGGGTATGAACCTCCTTAAGAAGTTAGCCTTTCCTTGAAGTTTTTGTAACTGAAGAAAATTTGATGGTGCAGGCAAATCAAGAATGGCTTGGACCTTTAGTGGGTTGATTTGAATTCCTTCTTTCGAGACGACGAATCCTAGAAAACAACCAGAACCAACACAAAGCACACATTTATGTGGATTGAAGCGTATTTTTTAGTGTCGAAAGTGTAGAAATATATCTCTCAAATGCATTGGGTGATCAGTCCAGTTTCGTGAATGCAAGGGTAAATCGTCTAGATAAGGTTGAACAATGTTCTTGATGTCATTGAAATCATAATCCATTGCTCTCTAAAATGTTTCCCCAACTTTCTTTAAACCAAATGGGAGTTTTTGATAAGAAAATGTGCCGCAGGGACAGATGAATGTTGTCTTATATTGGTCCTTTGGGTGGATATTGATTTAATTGTAGCCATAAAATCCATCCATGCACAAAAAAATTTCACATCCAGCACAATCGTCAATAATATGGTCAATAAAGGGAGTAGGATAGTTGTCTTTTGGACAAGAAAGATTGGCATCTCGATAATCAACGCAAACTCTGATTTTCCCTTGTTTCTTCATGACAGGAACAATGTTGGAAACCCAATTAGTAAGCGGAACAGGGTAAATGAAACCAGCACACAAAAAAATTTCAACTTCTGCTTTAATGGCAGCATCCTTCTTCGAATGAACACGACGAAGGTGTTGACGTACCATTTTGACATCAGGGTACATGTTAATAGTGTGTTCCACGTTACTAGTATCTATGCCTGGAATTTACTCGTAAGACCAAGCAAATATGTCACAGAATTCACGAAAGAGAGAACGATAAGTTTTGATTTCTACTGGAGAACAAGACACGCCAACACGAATTTTTTCTACAATGTTGTGGTTGGTCAAAATATCGATAGAAATGGTTTCTTCAATATTTGATAAACTTCGCTCGGATTCAATTGCATTAATGGGAAAATAATTCGAAAAGAATTTTTTTATCGATGGGTGATATAACTCAATAAGATTATCTTCTTCGTAATCCTGAAGATGGGAATGATGATGATGATCTTCCCATGGTTCTCCTTATGGCATCATGGATTTGTGACAATGCCCTAATCAATCAAGAAAGCAGATGAAAAAGGATCAACTAGAGTACCAAAATATAATGAACGATCAACCCAAACGACTAGCGACAATGATTTTAGATTCGCTTCCCAAGACATGTAGATTGATTGCTATGCCATATCAATTGGGTTGGGCGGCAGAAATTCATCCAACGTAGTAGCTTCAGAATCACCTGTAATCTTCCTTAAGCCAGATGGAGTGGAAGATATCATACGTCAGGTCTCTATGTTTGCAATTTCTGCCAACGTCACAGGCGGCGGTAATGCAATAGTTCCCATGAGGGAAGAATCCTTTATGAGTCCTACACCAATGTTTTGAAGTGCTAGTTGGGGTGTGTGAACTAATAGAATGCTTCCAGTTACTTGGTAACTGGAGGCAAAGAAGGAGATTTTATTGATTATTGTGATAATGCCTTTATGTGGAAAGGAGATCACTCTAAAATATGTAGTGATGATCGCAGTCATAGCATATACCCATGGCCTTCCGAGTACAATTTTGTAATCAAGGGATCCATCAACGACCTCAACTTCAACATTTACTATTTCCCCCCTAGTTCGACATCCAGGTTATTGATGATACCACAAGGCTTATATCTACGGCCGTCAAAAGCTTTCAACGTCATAGGTGATTGAGATAGGTGTGGTGAGCCAAGTGACTTCCATCAGTGGAGTCACCAATTTGTTAGAGTACCAAATCCTCCATTCAAGGGTGAACTGCAGTGCACTTCCCGACACTCAAGGGTGCATTGGTCACCTGGGAGTGGAATTCTCGAAAATGAACAAAAATCTTTATTAAAGAGTATAAGGGGACGGTTACAACCAATGGACCGATTTTTTTTCAACCTGCTCCAGCTTCATTCCAGCCTCATCACATGAAAAATCATACCAGCAGCATATCAGTACTTTCACTCTCTTATCACATGAGAATCCAACATCATAACTTTACCAAAATTCTTCCCTCCTAATGCTAGAATGAATGCTCAATTTATAGGGAAACTGATGGTAGTTTCTCAATGAATGATTTTCTAATAATAGGCAAGACATGTTCCCAAGTTCAGAGGTGTTAGATGGACACTTGGATTCGAAGTTTGACACATATGGAATCTTCTAGAAGGCACTGGCCATGTGGAGATTGAAACAATGAGAATTTCGCTCCTACTAGGTGACCAACACACCCTTGAGTGTCGGGAAGTGCACTGTGGTGCACCCTTAAGTGGAGGATTTGGCACTGCAATGCAGTTATTCCCTTTAGATACTGCGCTGGTGAGTCAATAAGTGATATAACATATACTTCAAACCTTGTAAATATCACATTAGAAGACATGAATGAAATGTTCTTCTCTTAGGGAATATATTAACTGAAATATAAGGGGATGATAGACCCTATTTCATTGGTCCTAGGGATGATGTCCAGATTGACTAGGTCTTAGGGGATGATGCCCAATTTGACCTATAACAAGAAGGATGAAGGGAAGAGTTCAAATGGTAATGGAGGAAATCCTCCTCCATCTCCACCATCTACATCATCCTCGTGATCTTCTCCATCTGCATCATCTTCCACTTCCACCACAAAAACCACTCACACTCACTCAAAGGCCACAAAAGGAAAGGCACCCTTACTCAAACTAGATGTCAAATTTGAGCTTCCAATGTATAATGGCGAGGTAGATGCAGAAATATTGGAAAATTGGACACGTCAATTGGAGGTGTATTGTAGGATTCATAACCTTCATTAAGATGACATAAAGATTCAACTGGCTTATTTGAGGATGGAATTATCTACACTTGTATGGTGTGAAGCAAGGACTCAAGAAGAGATTAAAAACTACGGTAAGGTCTCTATGTCTTGGTCAAGTTTTATTGCTGCCATTAAAAGGAAATTCTATCCCTTAGCTTACATGCGAAAGGAAATTATGGATTGGAAAAATTTTAGACAGTTGAAAGGGAAAAGTGCGCAAGATTATAATCATGAGTTTAGGAGAAGAGCTCTAATTTTGGGTATTAATTTATATTCTCAAGAAACTATGTTAAAGTATGTCTGGGGTTTGCATAATTACCTTAGGCACACTATACTCATGTTTAATCCCACAAACATATATGAAGTTTGTGTTCAAGCCACACACTTAGAGGCAAGAGGGAAACAAAACATAGATGAGAAAAGTGAAAGTGAGGGAAAAAGAAAGGGAAAGTTTTATGGAAGAGGAAAAAGAAATTGTTATGTAAAAAGAGAGAAGGAAAAACTCACATGAAAAAACTGTTCAAATATTGGCCATGATGAAGACCATTGCTGGAAACTTCATCCAGAATTGAAACCAAATAAACTAAAAGCCAAAGAGAAGGGTAAAATTGTTGCTATAGTTGAACATGACTTAGGGTCATATTCAGTAGATGAGACAAAGATTACAGCCATGGGTTTGAAAGGTAAACATATTGCAATCACTAGGGCTTCAAATTGTTCAAATATTACTCATGATGAAGATACAAGAATAGAACATTTCCATATTAAAGTTGTCTCTAAACATACCAATATTGATAACACTTTTTGATAGTGGGTCACAAAATAACTTGATTTCTGAAGACTTGGTTAAGAAGCTAGGCCTTGAAATTATTAGACATTCAAGACCATATCCTTTGGGTTGGATATGAAAGAATGAAAACTTGCAGGTTACAAAGAAGCACTTACTAAGGTTTGCCATCAATTCAAGATTTATTGATGAAGTTGAACTTGATGTGGTGTCGCTTGAGATATCAGGTACTGTATTGGGAATTCCTTGTGTATATGATAGGAAAGTAGTATTTAATCACCATGAGAATAAGTAGCACTTGTTTAAATGTGGTATTGAGTACATAGTTAGAGTGCATAAGAATAAGACAAGTTTGTCTCTTATACATGCAGGAGAAATGAAGAGGATAGTGAATGCAAGTCAGAATTTGACATTATTGATGATAAAAAAAAGAGATGTTTTGAATAAAAAATTTCAAAAATATGTGTATTCTTGTAATGAGATGTTTTAGGATTCTAACAGGTTGCCTTTGAAAGGAGGTGAACAAGATGTAAAACATTTGCAGCAGTCAACATCATTTTTGAGCAGTGTTGGAAATAAGATGTCGGTGCAACAGAGTGCAAAGGTCAAAGAGAAAGCGACAAAGAAACTTGGAAAAGAAGGCATGGGTTCCACAAATGCTTGTTTATGGTTTCCAAAAGGTACATGGCAATGGCAAAGATACTTGGTCAAGAGTCGACACAAGTATAAAGAAAAAGTAGCTAAGAATCGTCGTGGTGACAGTGTGCAAGGTGAGATAGTTTTTAAGTTTCCTTTGATTGGTGACATAGGTAGGAACAAGATGGTTTCTACAAGAATAGATTTCTTCTCTGCAAATTCAGAAATATTTCAGCATGACAGTGTCAATCACAGCAAGAGAAGGTCGCAAGAATCAAGGAAAATTTTAACTTTTTGTGAAAAGCTCCAATTGGGAAAATTGGGAAAATTTCAATGGATAGAGATTGGAAGGGTGAGGGAAGAGTACCCTCATCCACATGATCAGTAATCTAGGAGCTTTTCGAGTCCAAAAGGCTTCTAGTTGGGAGGAATGATCAAAGGCTTAGTATTTAGCTCAAAAATGAAAGTGCTAAGAATTGATTGGAAACAGAACGACAACGACCATCCCATCGCCAGGAATCCAACGCAACTCGTTTCGTCGAAAATCGAGTTTGGATGAAGAAGTTATAGCCTGCTAGTCGTCGTTTAGAACAGACTAATTTTTTTAAAAAATTGAAAAAAAGGTATAGGTTGATGACATGGAAGCCCAGTCAACATGCAGGAAATATTTTTCAGTTTTTTCCCAATGGGACTGTGACAAGTGTCACTGCAGGATTCACCAGTTTGGATTTGATAAGGTGAAATTGCCCAATGTCCTCCAAGGTTGAATTTGGGTTCATGATGAATTATTATGTGTTAGAATTATTTTTATTTATTAAGGTTGGATTAACACACACACACACACACATATATATATATATATATATATATATATATATATATATATATATATATAAATCCAAACTTATATTATAATTCCGCATATACACATCCAAGGTTCAACGAAGTGTTACATTTGATATTAACCAAAGTCTAAGATATCATATTCTGGTGGCCTAATACAAAGTTTAAATGTATGGTGGTTTAAATATATTACAAAGTCTGCATGGTAGGGTTAAATGGTATTTTGGTGCATATTTAAATGTAGCACATATATTAACGTGGCAAAATATATATATCAGAAAGAGAAGAGGTTGGGGTCGAACCCATGACCTCCCTTTGCAAAACCCCGCAACTTACCATCAAGCTGCGAGCACTACTTGTTATATGATGACCAACCACATTTATTTAAAGAGCACACATTTCTCCGATGGAGGAATGGAGGGGGCCAACCCTCCTCCCATGCGACCTTCCCATGAGACCATCTGCATAATCGGGGAGAGCGAATTTAGTTACTGGTGGAGTTAATATTAATTGTGGGCTTATCATACCGTTAATCAAGTTTAGCCCTAATTAAACTCAGAGATTAAAATGGAGGAAACTTTGGCAGCATCCCCAATTTCAGAATACTTGCTAAATATGTCAGACTTAACTGGAGTCCTCTCCAGTTTTGGAGGTAGATTCTAGGGGAAAATTAAATGAACCATATCTTGAGCAATTTTCAACCAATTTTGGCTCAAGAAGAGTCATTCCTAGTAGATTGGCATGCTATGAACACATTGGAATAGGTTTCAGTGGTAGAGGAGTAATTCTATAGAGTTTTTTTGTCACTTTGAAGAATTTTGAAGCCTAGGGCCACCACGAAGGAAGACCATGCCTAGAGGATCTGAAGGCCAAATTGAGTGAATGAATAGTCATTTTTGATAGATTTCAACATTTTGAACTCATTGAAGTATGTTTAGGGAGCATTTGATTCATTTAAACATCATTTTTTTTGCACTGTTGAGCTAATACAAAGGCCCACGCCATAGAAGTTGGACTAAGGAGATGTAGCCCAGGAGGGGTGAACTCCTTCATCAAAACTTTTTTTAAATGGATCAATTATGATGGTTTGTTATTCTTTTTGTTGCTATTTTTCATCATTTTAAATTCATACATTATGCTCTTAAATTCACTCACAAAAACTTAGTTTAATTACCTGTTTGACACACATAAGAAACAAGGAAACAAGTACATTAAGCATAAGATCAACAAGTAAAATTTATATTTGAAAATGAAATTAGAACAACAAAACTAACATTAATAAATCATATCAATATAGATTAACATTTGATAGTTCTTTCCAAATACCTATATCAATAGTTATTAGACTTAGTATACATGAGAGAAACCATCGAGCTTAGATCCTTATTTCGTAGACCACCTTTCCCATAAACACTACCATGATTATCACCTCCTTCTTGGTGCTATCTAGAGGCACTAAGAGGTAGGAAAATCACAATAATGTATAAGATTATGGACCAATGTCAATATAGTACAGGTGAGGTACCCTTTCTCCACTTACAAGATCCTCCCAATGTAGTTTTTATATCAACAATTCCTCCTTACTTGTGGATAGGGGTGTTGGAGTTGTTAGGCATCAAATTCAAACATATTTGGTCTATTATCCACAATTATACCTCACTATTGGTTATTATACATAGATAGAGGATGAATTAGTTTAGATCTATTTCTTCTAAGAACTCCTTTCACACTCCTATTATATATTAATGGTGTTGCATGTAGTCATCCCATATTTGACATTTTCATGGTTAGTTGTTGGTTTGACATTAATAAAACTGCTTTTATCTTATCTTATATTAACTTGATATGATGATTTACAAAAATATCATTAGTGATAAAGTCCTTGTAATAGAATTTTTCCAAATTTATTGAAATATGTATTCTATGGCCAAACTTTCCAAGATGTTTTCCACACTATGGAACTAAACATAAAAGCACAAATAACGATAAAAAATGACAATAAAACTATTAAATTGTTAGATATTAATAGATAAATAAATGAGGATATGAGAAAAAATAAAGAAACTCAATGAGTCCTCCATCAAAATTTCCATGTGAGGAAGAATGGTTGAGAAAGGTAGCTTGGGGGTTGTTGATTAGATGCATGATAAAAAAATCCTACCTCTGAATTCTTAGGAAGGAGAAAGTGTAAGCTCAAAACCTTGTAGTTGGAAATGGTGTTTAGTAAGAGAGTACATTGCATAGAATACTTCAAGCAAGAATAAGAAAGAAGAAAATCATTTAAAAAAAATTTGATAACAAAATAGGGTCATGCAATGATAATTTTTATTATTTTCCTTACTTCAATTTCACACTTAAAGTAAAATCCTTTCTCTTTATTAAAAAGATACATTATGTATCTTTAACCCTTATACAACATGCTTCTATAACCTTCAAATATTTTCTCCCTTAGTATGAGGCTATTATAGCCCAAGTGCTCAATATTATTTCAAGGAACCCATAACCTTATTCATTTTTATGAGTTATTGTTTTCAACCCATATAAGAAAACACAACACAATAATTATTGTTTAATATACAACCCATGATCACATTCTCACTATTATAGAATCTCTCTTAAATTGGAAAATAAAACATTAGTTTATAACCTCTCTTAAATTGGAAAATAAAACATTAGTTTATAACCTCTCTTAAATTGGAAAATAAGACCTTATTTAATTAAACTAGGAAAATATGGTACGAGAACCTAAACAAAATACTAAATAATATAACTTAATTAATACTTTATAAATAAATACAAATCTAAATATTTTTTAATTATTTAAATTATTAATATTAATATAAAATTAATTAATCTAAATATTAAAAAAAATATTATTTAATGGTTAATAATCCAATTTTCTATATAAATTTTCAAATTAAGAATAATGCTTTTGATCAATCTTTCTTTTATTTATGTATATATAAAAGGGACATAGTCAAATAAGGCATCCTTTATATATAAAAGGCATAGTCAAATGAGATACCTATTTTGTATTTATATACCTTAAAAAATTAAATTCTTAACAATAAAATAATAACTATTTTATTTTTTAATCCCTAAACCATTAAATTCTATATCAAATGTAAATAATGCAAATGATTTAAAAGAGAATACTTTAATAACTTCTCTACATCATGATAGACTAAGGGCATGCCATATGCTACTTCAAGATAGACTAAGGGCATGCCATGAGTATAATTATGGACTACACAAGAACGTGTGTTGGATATAAATTCTTTTTTATAGTCTTACATAATATTCTAATATTACCAACATAGGTATATCCACATGGTAATAGTACATATTCATTTGTAATATTGTTGGGATAATGACGTGTAATTTATGATTATAGTAAATTTGTTCATTTTAAGACTTGGTTTATATATATATATATATAATTTGTTCATTTTAAGACTTGGTTTATATATATATATATATATATATATATATAACTTTGAACATTCAAAATGGCCCAAAGCATAAACCCATCAACCATGAGAAAATGAAATTTCAACAAAGTTTTAACTCAAGCGTTTTAAAGGTCAAAAATAAAAATAATGAGCATTTATGGAAATATATTTGATACGTTGTCACTATATTTCAACACATGTATGGAATTCTGTACAGCCAAAAGTGGAGAGCAGATGAGTGTTTGAATTTCTTGGTCCACTTATACGGCTACACATATGTATGTATGTATGTGGGGTAATATGTATTGTTTTAAAAAATATAAATTATAAGATAAATTGAAGTTAATTTTTTTATTAGGGAAACTAGACTAAATAAATTTATGTAGAGAGGTAACAGGTACCAACCTTGTGGGAGATACAAAATTTAATATATAAAAAGTGAGAATTTGGTTTAAGTAGAAATGTAGAAAACTAACAAGAAGAAAATAACCATAAAGAATAGACATAATAGATGTTAAAAGATAATGGAGAATTCTTAATTTGTGAGAGCTAGCTCACGGAACCTTACGATAGGAATTAGTTTATATTTCTTAGGGTATGGTTCTAACTTCCCTACATCTATGTGTGTTATATATTGATTGAGTTGTATTGAGAATGTAGAGCATCCTGCAGAGTCACGCTCTCCTGGTTCAGTCTCCATTGTAGAGCTCACTAGTTTCTATTAATGAATTCAATCCATCATATTTTATCATGGTATCATAGTTGATCATGTTTCCTTGTCCTCAACGGAAGCAGAGTATCAAGCAATGTGTGCAGCAACATGTGAGGCAGTTTGGTTGCGGAGACTTCTCCAGGATGTTGGGGAAGAACAGAAAGATGCAACAACTATCAGATGTGATAACCAGAGGTCAATCAAACTGGTTAATAATCCAGTGTTCGACAATAACACTAAGCACATTGATACGCAATTCCACTTTGTCAAGGAGAAAGTTCAATCTAAGGAAATCCATCTTGTATATTGTAAAACTTGTGATAATGTCGCTGACATTTTCACTAAGCCTCTTACCAAAATTAAGCTTGAAATGTTTAGTGAGATGTTAGGTATATTTGTGAACCCCTTCTCCATTAAGGGGGAGTGTTAAAAGATAATGGAGAATATTTAATTTGTAAGAGTTGGTTCATGGAACCTTAGGATAGGAATTAGTTTCTATTTCTTAGGGTATGGTTCTAACTTCCCTACATCTATGTGTGCTATATATTGATTGAGTTCTATTGAAAATGTAGAGTGTTTTGCAGAGTCAGACTGTCCTAGTTTAGTCTCTCTATTGTAGAGTTGACCAATTTGTATTAATGAATTCAATACATCATATTTTATCAATAGAAACTACGAATACTGGTCTAAGTCTATGACAACGATCTAGATAGGCTATTTTCTATCCCTGAAGGTTCCTCCCGCCGAAGGGGGGATGCCGAGATGTTGTTCAATATGTTCCATCCTTCGATCTAAGTCATTCATATGTCGATGTAGATGTTCAAGGGAATGGAGAATATCCACATGATGCTTGTGTCGATCCAAGAGAGTGTGCCCCGGTGGAAATTTATTATTTCATGTGTTGGTGAAGCTCAATTGTGTGCATATATGGATTAAAATGACCTCTCGTGTGGCTTGTGTTCAGAAACCAATATGAGCACTCAATAAGAGCCTTTATATATGAGAGGGGAAGTCTACAAGTGGAAGCATCTCCCTTAGCACAAGTGAGCTCTTCCTGAATGGGTTGCGACATGAGTCACAGAAGTGAGAGGCAGTTGTCGTCCAGACAATGATGCATGTGTGTACTACCTCTTTGAACTCGGTCTTGGTAGTAAGCAACACCTCTATGAACTCACGCATGCTCACAAGGCATGGAGGAAAGGCCAGAGAATAAATAAGGCTCGAGTAAAGAACAAAGTAGACCCAAAGATTCAGAGAACCAAAAAAAGCGCCACATAAATTAAGCACTATATAAAAAATCACCACAAAAAAAAATACCTCTAATAAAATAACCAAATTAATTGGCGCAAAAAAAATCAAAATTATTAAAATATTATAATATTCACAATTTACTCATCAAATTCTATCCCTCTGAAACAAGACCTACTAACCAAAAAAATATATATATCCACCGAAAAAAATAATTCGTTCACCATCATTTGCATAAGCACAATCACTTAGGTTTGAATATGGAACAAGGAGCTCCTTTTGACTTTTGTCATCTTCCTTGGAGTTGCATCAAATGTCACAAGATCCGGAAAAGCGTAGAATTTGTTGTAAGAGAATCTATTCCAGAAAGTCTTACACGCCTCCCACATGGGGGCTGCCATGGCATTGACCTCACAATATAAAGCCAAAATGCTCGTCCTTCTCGTATCTGCCTGATGATGAAATGAATTTGGTTGGTGGGGAGGGCACAAGTCAAGGCCGGTCCTCCAGAAATTACAGACCTGGCTTAGCTTGTCAACGTGGCATCCTCCATTTTCTTAGGGAAGAAAATTTGTGTCATTCTCCATTTTCTTTTGACTTCATGGACGCGCTAAATGATTTTAAAGTTTAAACATTTCTCTAACTAATTTAAAGTTAAATCTACATTATTTAAATTAATGCTCTCCTAATTACTAGATAGACAGATAGTTTTATTATAAACTAATTATTTAAATACTTTATTTTATTCCACATAAGACTACGAAAGTTAAAAAGGATTTTGGCACATCTACCAAAAGCATTGTACTTTCCATCACACTTCTTAGACTTATTTGGGTGTCATTTATATGTAATAGAGTAGTACAAGTACATATTTCTTTGAAGTTGTGTCTGTCATTTTATCCATGATAATGGTTACAAGCATATTCTTTAGACTTATTAGGGTGTCATTTAGATATTTCTTAGATTTATTAGGGTGTCATGACGTGACCATACTTTTTGGGAATTGTGTTATCACCTCTCTTCTGTGATAATTGGTTAGGCTTTGGTATTCCAACACATCTAGTTTTAATAATTAATATGAATAGTGGTGTACAACTATTGTAACTATAAACATGTGTTGCCAAAATTATTTAGAAAAGGTTGTATAATATGAATGGTAAGTATAAACATGTGTTGTCAAGATTATTCAGAAAATGTTGTATAATATTAATTCTAAATATGGATATATACTAATTATCCATACTAATCATAAACATAGATATATAATTATTCGTTATACAAGTATTAGAAACACCAACATATACAAGTAATGGTGTACAACTATCACCAGACTCTTAAAAGTGTAGAGCATTGAATTATAACCATCATCAGGCTTACAAAAGAGTAAGTATTGGGATACAATTAAGTGAATATTGGTGTACAATCATCACAAGCACAAAAATAAAATAAGAGAGTTTATATACAATTATTATAAATAATAAATATATGTTTTGAAAGTTATTTAAGATTTGCATTTAGTCACAACTATTGCAAAAGGGTAAGTATTGGGATACAATTAAGTGAATATTGGTGTACAATTATCACAAGCACAAAAATAAAAGAGTTTATATATAATTATTATAAATAACAAATATATGTTTTGAAATTTGTCTAAGATTTGTATTTAGCCACAACTATTAATGCTAATATTGGTGTACAACTTCCACAAACATAAACATGTGTTGCCAAATTCATTCATGACTTCAACATAGCCACTGTGACAAGCACCAAGATGCATTTCCAAGCACCAATGTGCATTGCCAAAGTTTCTCGAGGCCCTAATTTTTAATGTTAGCAATGGTGCACAAATATCACAAGCACAAGCATGCATTGCCAAAGTCATCTTGGACTTGCACATAGCCCCAACAATGAATGAAAAAACTAGTGTACAATTATTGCAAACACACAAATCTTAGCATTAATGTAAATTATCTTAAGCACAATCATGCATTGCCAAAGTCACTCAAGACTTCCAGAGTTAGTCCAACCGTTAAAGCTACAATTTTATACAATTGCCATAAGGATAAACAAGAGCTACCAACGTCAACTAGGATTAGCACATAACATCAATAACAAATAAAAGTACTTATGTAGAGCTATCACAAGCACAAAATGACAAGCATTAGAGTACAACTATTACGAGTACAAAAAAATCTAGCTCTTGTGTACTAGCCATCAAAGCCATCAAAGGCTTGTACCTAGCCCCAATTGCTAATGCTAGCATTGAAGTGTAACTATCACAAGCACACACATACATTGCAAAAGTCACAAAGGACTTGCACATAGCCCTAATCGCCAATACAAGTATTAGTGTACAATTTTCACAAGTACCAATATGCGCAACTATTGGAGTACAAATATCAGAAGAAAAAAATGTAACCACGTGTATACAACTATCTCAAGCACAAAAATGACCTATCAAAATTACTCTAAACTTACACCTAGCCTCAATTACTAATGCTAGTATCAATCTCCAATTATCACAATTACAAACAAGTATTGCTAGAGTTGTTAAAGACTTGCACATACCACCAACCACCAATGCAAGCACTAAATTAAAACTATAACAAGCACAATAGTGTAAGCATTAGGTTACAAATATAACAAGCACAATATTTTAAACATTGGTTTGCAAGTATTACAAGCACAACAATGTAAACAAAAACATGCAACTATCATAAATACAAACATAATCTACAAAAATTACATAGAAATTACACATAACACTAACTACAAATACAAACAATAATACATAATTATCACAAATATAAAAATACAAATACTAATATAAGGCTATCCAAAAGATAAAAATACAAATATTCAAGTATAATTATCACAACTAAGGTGAAAGCATGTAGACGGGTTACACTTTTGGGCCAAATGTCACCATGAAAATTTTTCCTCTTTTATCAAATTGCAACCCTCAAAATTCATATAAGCATTGCAAATTTTGATTCAGAGTAAAAGGAAAATATGTGGAGAATTATGTTGTTGTCCTAATGATATTTTTTACAAAAAGCCTAGTGTCGTGTAATCTCTCAATTTTTCATTAAATGGAATATATGTCCTTTCAAGTTTTCACAAAAATTAAGTGGTATGTGTGTGTTCAGGTAGCATAACTTAGTCTAATACACACACACACAGAACTAAGCTTTACATATTTAAAATCTATTTTTTATCCAAAATTATATTTTTTTTATTATTTTTCGAAGTTGACAAAGTAATATGTCAATTGCATTTTGGAAACACGTGTGTTCACATAAGATTTTTTTTCAACTCTATAAATAAATTGGAAAACGAAGAGTACCCTTTTGAGGAGGAGTCGTAAACGAAGTTAGGGGGATTTTTTGAAATCTTTTCGTTGTGATTTTTATTCAGCCCCTTTAAAACTGTCCAAAAACATTTCAAACATTATGTTTAAAAGATATTAGATGAAAAATATCATATGAATTCGAAAGTGTCAAATTTATATGCCATTGGATAGAGGATTATTTAATAAATCCAACATGATCAACTCCACCAGTTAAGGACAAATTCTGCACTAAATACACTAGGGTACTAAATGGGGTTATAGAGAAATCTACAGAAGAGGTGCTAATTTAGGACTTTAAGAGTTTGATTGTGTGCTTTAAACTCTCGATCGAGTGCTTAAATTCAAAATTCAAATTTCTCAGTCGAGCATTAAAGTAACCCTTGATTGAGCGGTACGTGTTTAAAAAATGTTTGATTGAGCGCTTAAAATTTCTCAATCAAACATCCATTTTTCAATCGAGCCATAGGCTAGAATCGAGCCATAGGTTTGATCAAAATGTAGCTCATTTGAGTGTATACTCTTGATTGAGTCGTTAACTCGAGTTAGAAAACAACTCGATCGAGGCTATTTTAATCGCCTCAACAACTCGATCGAGCACTTAAAAAATGTTTGATTGAGCGCTTAAAATTTCTCAATCAAACATCCATTTTTCAATAAAACGTGTTCTCATTTCGCCAAAAACTATAACCCAACTTCATGCTTTAACCCACCACAAATATATATAAATATTAATATAAAACTATTATATACACAACATATTAATACACAACTACATACCAAAAAAAAATCAACTCGCAATGTCAAAATTGTCCAAAACATACAAGTAAACTCTATTAATAATACTATATTACTAATCACTCATGGAGCATACATCTCGATGAAGACACTACCAATGCCCCTAATGTTTTGTCCAAAACATAAAACTAAGCTCTATTACTAATAGTATAGTACCAACTACTCATGGAACTGAGCTCTATTACTAATACTATAGTACCAATCACTCATGGAGCATACAGCTCGGTGAAGACACTACCAATACCCCAATGTATTGTCCAAAACATACAACTAAGCTCTATTACTAATACTATAGTACTAATCACTCATAAAACATACATCTCGGTGAAGACACTACCAATGCCCCTAATGTATTGTTCAAAACATACAACTAAGATCTATTACTAATACTATAGTACCAACCACTCATAAAGCATACATCTCAATGAAGACACTACCAACACCCCAATATATTGTCCAAAGCACACACTGAAACTCTATTACTAAATTACTAATAATAATACCAACCACTCATGGAGCATACACCACGCTACCAACGCCCCCCATGTTTGATACGAAAGATTTGATGTTTTTCCCATCTCATTCTAAAATGGCCTTTGCCGAGTCTAAAGGAGCAACTACTAATTTTTCTTCAAAAAACTCACGCATCGGTCTGGCTTTTTTGTTTGACCCGTCCAATTCTAAGGCATTAACTACTAATATTAGTTAGGGTAAAGTAACACGTCAGCGTGTCTAGTTTAGATAGGGCGACCGACTAGTCACCCCCTCAGCACGGGTCCTGCGTTGTGGGTCAACTTCGAAATGTTATGCTCGCCACATGCACTGCTTGGTTCAAATACTTGTGCTGTTCATTTAAGAGTTTGTGTCCTAATATCATTGGAAGCAGCAACGTGACGTTTTGGCCTCCTCGTGGGGGGAAAGAGAAAGAAAAGACCGGACCGTAGTTTTCACATAGGAAAGGTCACATGACAGGCTCAATCACCACCCAAACGCAAGTGACAGACGTAGCATGCTGACTCATCAGTTGCCTCGGGACGGGCGGTCCCGGTGATAGGCGGTAGCCGGTTGCCCGTCGACGCGGAGTCGAAATCGAAATGAGCAGAATTAGGTGCAGTTAACTTGATAATTGCAGGCTTAGTGTCCGCCCGTACTGCACGTTAAACTCCACGACGTAAAAAGAAAGCACCATAACGAGGCGAGAATACAAAGGCCGCCGGATATGGTGGGGCGGCGGCGTCAAAGAGTTAGGGTATACGGGTTCCATTCGGACACTACCGCCGGCGACTGAATGGGTGGCCAGCGGGCAGCAGCCCTTTTCACTACCCTTATGATTATGATTATCATTATTATTCTAACTTGTGTGAGGAGGGGAAAGGAGAATATATTCATTTCTGTCAGATGTATCCTTATAATCAGCACCATAATCATGGATAGGTTCCCCTGTGCGCCTAACAACGGTGTCTGGACTCTTCAGCAGCCGCAGCAGTATCATCATGGAGAGGTATGATTATCATAAGCTTGCTTTTACCAGGAATTCGTTCATGGTTCTTGCTCCACGCTCGTCTCTTTCTTGTTTCTCTGGTGCCCAATGGTGCCCAATGACCCAGGATCGATTCTCATTGAGTATATTGATTTTTTATTTTTTTTACTTTTGCCCAGAAAAAATTACAGGCCTCAACAACAACAATCCACTTAGATCAAACCTGTGCTCCTTTGTGTTTTATGTTTACAGGGCATTGAAGAGCTGAAGCATCTCTTATTCTGCGCAACCCTGGAGCTTGAACGCGCGCGTGCCAACGCAGAATCGCAGAGCCAACTCCAGGAGGCCAAACTGCGTCACCTCCAAGAACTCTTGACAGTTGCTTGCAGAGAACGAGACGAAGCGCGTGAGCAGCTGTTGAAACTGAACCACAGGCTGGCAGAATATTCCATGCTCACGAATACACAGCATCATGTCACGTCTCGCGATCGATCCTCGTGGCCCGACACCAGGCTGGCCGTTACGGAGCCCACCGAACTGAACCCATCCACCACCACCACCACCACTGCTGCCATGCATTCGAATTCCTCTCAGCTCGTCGGATTGGGCGACCAATTCCGTTGGAATTCCGTTGGCCATGATTTCGACTTCCCGCATCTTGATCTCAGAGCAGACGTCGACCTGCACCAACCTCAACCTCAACCTCAACCTCAACCTCAACCTCCAACTTCATCTTCTTCAAAGGTCCACTGTTCGAATCTCATGGAGTTACAAGAACAACCGTTTTATCAGCAAAAAGAGCAGCAGGTAAGTTTTGTGGAACGGCAAGAACCCGAAGTACCCGAGCAGCAGCGGCGGCACCAGGTCGAATCCCATCGTCCCCCTCTCGTTGATGATAAGTCCACAGACTACGACTTTTGGCAGCAAGGCGCAGGCATAAGGCAGCCATTAAATCAATTTCTTGGGATCCAAGAACCATCAGCACACGGTCACATGACGACGTATCAGAACCCAAAACCAGACCTACTCCATACATCTCCTGCTTCCATTCTCGACCCCACCTCCCCAACCATGCCTACCCATCTGCCCGAGCCACCAGAGTCCGATCTTCAGTTCATGCTGAGTGCCTTGCCCGAGAGAGGCAAGCTGTTACAGGCCGTAGTTCAAGCAGGCCCCCTATTGCAAACCCTACTCTTGGCAGGCCCCCTGCCTCAGTGGATATACCCACCCCCAGCCCTGGATACAACAGAAATCCCCACAATATCCATGTCCCTCTCTCCCAATTCTCTCCCCCTCGGTCCCATGGTCCATCATCATGTGCCCAGCCCCAACATCCCCACTTCTGCTTTGGATCCTCTACAGGCGAACTCCTCTCCTGGATCCTCTTCTCATCAAAGCCTCAGCCCTTGTGCCAGAATTAACGAACACCATACTTCATTCATCACTTCTCTCCAGTCCACCTCAGCAGCTGCATCCAGCTCCTCCAAATTTTTGTGCACACCAATGTTCAACTCACAGGACTCTACAGGCCCTCCTCTAAAATTTGCCAAGATACACTAAACATTATTATTATAGTATTATGTTTCAACAGAGCCTGCAAGTTTCTTGTTTCTAGAAATGGCCATCGAATTAAAACAATAGTGATTCATGGTCTAAATGGTTATCTCAGACTCTGAAAATTCATTGCTTCATTCATTATTCCAGAATGTTTAAACTGTTCATTTTGTCTATGTTTAAACTGTTCATTTTGTCTGTATTGGTAACGTATGGTTTAATCTTCCCATTAAAAGATACTCTTCCCAATGTTGCTCAACACCCTAATGAGACATTGTTCTTTTTGTTTGCTTCTGTTTATACATCACATTGTACTTTTTGTTTTCTTTTGTTTATACATCTGGGACAAATTTTAAGAAATTTGGGACAAGTTTGTTCTCTTTGACTGTGGTTAGTTTTTATGCTGTGTTAATTTGGTATTAGACGTGTTTAAGAACAACATCTACTTGCTATTTCGAAGAATTAAGGTAGATAATAGCTTTATATAAATAAATATGGCGTAACATGAAATAAATTGACTGCAGCAAATTATCTTAATCTTGTATTTTTGTTTTCTGAAATTTATTTCATTCTTTTCATCTGAATATCACAGTTTCAGATAATATTTAGTATAAATCCGAAAGAAATTATCAAAATCAATATAAATTACAAAAATCTAAAATCATTTATAATTTCTTTTCAAACCAGTTCAGATCAGAAATTTATTTCATACCATCTCCATATTAGATATTTTAGGAAACTTTCTTCTAAATCTATCTACATTCATGGACTTACTTTTATAAAATGCCAATAATTTTATCAAGATTTACTAAAATCAATATGAAAAATACATTCTTAAATTTTTTTTTTATCCATATTCCTTTTCCACACTCATCATCAAAAGTGAAAATACTTCATTATCGATACACACAGAAGCAAGTTCAAAATTTTACTGATTCATGCCAACCCAACCGTTGAGAAGTATGTTTTACATTTGAGACCAAATAGTAATCTACTGCGTTTTAATGACTTCAGCGTGTCTGTTGGTTCCCATTCAGTTTTTTTAAAGTCCTTTTGTATTCTGTATTTAGAGTCTTCTGTATTTTTCGTTATGTTTAAAATTTGAAAGTCTTTTTGTATTCAAAGACTTCTGTATAATTTTTTATTTATTTTATCTTATACTTGGTGTATACCAAGTCTTTCGAATCTTTCCTTATATTTAAATTTTGTATTCCAACTCTTTTGTATCTTTCGATTCTGCTCTGCATATGAAATGACGGTTTATACTTTCTCCATACTTTTATTCGAAATTTACTTAATTCTATTTTAAAAATGACTTTGAATTAATGGCTTTTCTATGTTTATATATATATATATATATATATATATATATATATATATTTTTTTTTTTCTCAGTAAGACTAATTCTATTAAAATAGGAAATGTATAGTACAAACAAGCTTGCATGCAAGCAAAGCAGAGAAGCAAGGGAGCCATAGGAGATAGGCTATCAACCTTGCTTCAGATTGACAAACATAGAATGAGCACAAGAGACACGGGAGAACAAAAAGCAGGCTCTGAGCGTAGGAAGCTACCCAGAGTGTGTAGTCACTACTACACGACATTTTTTGCCCTCTTTCTTACCCACTTTGACCCAACCAATGGAGTTTGGATGAGTCATAACAAGTTGTAGACTATTCTGCTCTGGAGTCGGAATATCCTTGTCCGAATCTGAAGACGTGGATGCATGAGAACGTTTCTGAGAGATCGGCGGGGCAGAGGGGACTTCCGGGCTGCCTGAGGGAGCTTCCAACGGAGTCTCATCATTTTGCCCATCTGCTTCCAGTTCTTCCTCATCCGAACTAGAGTAATCTGTAGCATCCATAGGAGGGACACAGGTGCTCCAGCTCTTGAATTTGGGTTTGCGATTTAGGTTCTTCTTTTTGCCGAGAAGCTGGGTACATGTACTCTGGAGGTGCCCTGTTTGGTGACAATGTCTGCAATGGAAGGCTGTGTTTTCGTAGTCCAAGGATTGTGTCCAGTGGAAATCTCCAATCTTAAGGTTGATCTGTTCCGGCAGTCCTTTGCTGATATCTATTTCTGCACACATTCTAGCATAGGTGTAAAGTCCATTCTCCTTTCTTGAGGAGTCTGTTGCTAGAAAGCGACCGAGGGTATCTCCAATGGCTATGAAGACAGAGGTATGCCATAGATGTGCCGGAAGATTCAGTAACCGGACCCAAATGGGAAGCTTTGTGATCACAGCTGTAGAAGGGTCGAAGTCAGGGAACCAAGGGGTGAGGAAAAGTCCAGCTGAACCCCAAAACCAAGGCCCTCCCGTTAAGGCCTTCTGATAGTCTTCAGCTAAGTCAAAAGCCACGATGAAGAATCCTTTTGCACATAAGAAGATCTTGCTTCTTTTGGTCCAATTGGTGTGGACCCATTGGTATAGATCTGCTGTGCGTGGCCATAGCCCATTAAACCTGCATATGATTGCGGATTCTGCAAAAATCTGGTATTGTTCGTCAATCCCAGAATGAGTGAAACTGATAGTTGGAACTTCCTCTATTTTATCTACCAAAAAAGGCTTTGGGGACATAGATGGTTGAGCTACTTTCGAAGAGACCTGAGGGTGGGCAGCATCTTTGTGGACTGCGTCTTCATAAGAGAAAGAAGGGGTAGAGGAAGTCTGCCCATTAGAGCCACCTCTTAAACGAAAAGTAGCCGTAATAGAGGCGTCCTTTTGAATGCTGTAAAAGAAGAGGGGAAGGGTGTTCTGAAGATGCTTACCTTTATAAAGCAGTCTTAGGTAAACAGAGGGGATCCCTAGGCGACATTCGAGCTGTTGTAGTAGATTCTGCACAAGATCTGTCGGACGCACCCATTGCAATATCGTCTTGCTCGAGAGTGTGACTTGTATTTGAAAATCAGGGGCTTCCTCTGGCAAATCCAGCATCTCTGGCTGGCTCATAAAAGAAACTAGCTTCCGAGCAGCGGTGGACAGATCCATGTCCAAGTTCGCCAGGCTTTGAGCATTGGCTAGCGCTGGGCGTGGAGCACGGACGCAGTCAATGTGAATACCTATCTCTGGGGCCTTTGCAGGTCGATCTAGCGGGATCAATGAGTAAATCCTCTGCTTGCGTACGCCCGCGAAGAGATCGAGGGGGTTTTTAGGGTTGCTTCTGTTTGCACATTGAGCAAATGCAAGAGAGGCAGCTACGAAGTCGACTGAAGCATTTGTTATGAAAGCCATCTCCCAGACGACGGCATCATATATGCCAAGGGACGACCTGAGCCAAGGCTCGCTGACCTGCAGATTTAAGTCTGCGTCCTGTACAATGTGGATTGGCAACGCTAGTAACCCTGCAAGCCAGATTAGCAGGTTCAAGGGCCAGATCTGTTGCTGGCCTTCCGCTAGGGCGAGATCGGAGACATCTTCAGAGTTCATCTTTATTGCGAGGCAAACAACTGCAAAGGTGGCCTCTTCACGACTTTCTGGGTCGTTTGCAGGGTGTGGAGCCGCCCAGACGGCGACCTCATCTTTTCCCCGGACAACCCTGAACAGAGGGTAGCACGCCGGCGGCTCCATGTTTGCAAGCGGGTTCAAATGCAGAAGGCGGCTGGCCCAGTGAGAGGCCGAGCCGACACAGTCCAACGAAACATCGCTGCAAACCCTAGTCCCTTGTTTCGCCATCACTCTGGTTTTCCCCGTCAACTCATATTTTATTAAATATTAAAATTGTATTAATAAATGAGTTGTATTTAGTGTAATTTTTTGAAAGTTTTTTTTTGGTTTTTTATTTAATTTTATTTCTCTAAAATTTGACACGAATTTATTGAAATCACAAACTTGATGGGTAACCACTGCACAATCGAAGTGCTTTAGGAGTTTTTCAGGGTGTTAAATCCATATATACAATAAAAAAACCAATTTAAATAACACAAATCAAGATTTCACCTAGGTTCTGCATAATCAAAATGTCGTAGGGGTTTTTCAAGGTATTAAATCCATATATACAATAAAAAAAAACCAGTTTAAATAACACAAATCAAGATTGCACCTCAAAATTTTCCAAAAAATTCCAATACGTAAATGTCCAAATTAATCACACTAAAAACAACTCCATTTATAAAACTTTAATAAACTATTATATAACTAATCACCAATTTTTTTTTTTTTTTTTTTTTAATACTATTTAGAAATATCGAAATGAATTTTGGTTATATGGTATAAAAGTAATGACCTTAATTTTTTTTTTACTTTTCTAATTTGTTGTAATTTTTGTTTCGGATCATGTTTTCGAATAAATTGAAACGATATAGATTTTTTTTAAGTATTTAGAAATACTATTTACCCTACTAAAGTAATAGTTAGCTGTATACAAATTTTATGTTAAATAACATTTTAATATATTAAATAATATTTTTAATAAATTAACATTTTCATATATAATATTTTAAAATTTACTTATCTTTACTAAATTATTAATTTAATAAATTTATATTTTCAAATTTAAAATATAATAAAATAATTTTTTTATGTTTTATTAATTCTATACTAAATATTTTAAAAACAATAATATTTTATTGTACATTATATACACATTATTTTTTCAAATTATTTTTCATAAATAAATTAATTATATTAATATGTCTCAAAAAATAGTAAATATATTGTACACATTATTTTTTCAAATTATTTTTCATAAATAAATTAATTATATTAATATTTTTCAAAAAATAATAAATATATTGTACACATTATTTTTTCAAATTATTTTTCACATATAAATAAATTATATTAATATTTCTCATATTTATTAGAATGTAATGAAATAATTTTCTATCATATTACATAAAATCTATATACACTTTTGTATTTTTTTACTTTTTTCCTATCATATTACATAAAATCTATATACACTTTTGTATTTTTTTACTTTTTTCCTTTTAATGTGTATCATACAATGCATTTGAATAAATAGAAATTACACACTCATTTACTTGTAAGTAATTAGCTTTCTTTACATAAGCAAATAATTTTGTCATATTATCATATAAATATTTTTTTTTTTACAGGAACGGTTATGGGATATTATTAAATACTTGGCCTAAATGCCAAAAATGTTGTTTACATAGAGTAGAGCACTTGCCCATAAAATCTCACCACTCAGGATGATAATGGAGCTTATGCTTATCCTCCATCCCTTACAAGCTACAACTATGGAATCAATTTTAGAAATTTTTCCAATTTTATGAATACAAACAAACTGAAATAGAAGAAGGCAGTAAAACATGGCATCTAGTTAAGACTAAGGAATAGATTCCCATGAGTTTTCTCCATCCGTCGTCATATCTCCAGCAAAAAGTATGGCAGCTTTGTTGGCTTCTAGATCCACATCCTTGTTGTTGATTCTCAGCACATGAAAGAAATTTAACTTCCAAAAAGAGTTTCTCAAGTCTTTAATTCTAGAGATTAGCCTTGCGAGTTTTAAGTCCAAAGGGGGAGAATTTGACACCATAGCATTTATGATGATTTGGGAGTCTCCAAAAACATTTGCTTCACTGATATTTAAGAATTTGAGGAGCTTGAGACCTTGAAGTAGAGTAGAAGCTTAAGCTTGGATACTGGTTGAGTGGCCTAGACCCCAGGCGAAGGAGTGAATCTTTTTGCCATCTATATTCATTATGACTCCACCAGCTCCAGCTTTCCCTGATTTCCCTTTGCAGCCCCATCGAAGAAGAGGGAATGTCTTGATTGGATTATGAGCTAGTCGTGGAAGTCTTTTTCTGATTCCCTTATTTTCCAAGCTTTGGGAGGAGAGGCAATGTTTACAACTTTATGAAATTGCAGATCAAAAGAGGAGCCCCCATCTATATCTTGTTGGCTGAGATTAGTATCATCTTTTAGATCTATCAGACATTCTTTTAATTGACCTTTTATTTTGATTTCAATAGCTGTGGGATTCTGCTCTATATCTCTGAAGGTTCTTCTGTTGCGTTCAAGCCAAATCTGCCAGCATATTATTTTGGGGAGGGAGCACCAAGCAACTTTGATTACTTTATTTTTTGGGGAGGGACCAGGATACCTGTTCAACCACTTTGAGAACATCTCGATTATGGAGGCGAAGTTGAAATTCAGGTTGCATAGAAGATCAAACCAAATTTGTAGAGAAAATTTGCATTCCAACATCAAATGGATCACACTTTTTGTTTTTTCTTTGCATAAGGGGCACCTTGATGGTCCATGAAAGCCTCTTTTCTGTAGATTATCATGGGTCAGGATCTTGCTGTGGCTTAGTAACCAGCAAAAGTGGTCGATTTTGGGCCACGTTTGGAAGTTCCAGATTCCTTTCCACGATTCCAGATTGGGAGGGACGTGAGGCCTCTCCCTCATCTTGGCGTAGCCTCAAGCGACTGTGTATCCCCCAGCCATCGTGCCCCATCCTCTCGAGTCATTTTTGGAAGCATGGATGGGTGCCATGCCATGGATTTTATCAAGAAGAAATCTCCAGTCACTCTGCATCTCAATTGGCACGGAGATATGCTTCCATCTAGCCCAGGTCGGACCTATCCATGTGGAGATATCCCATAGGGACTTGAAACCCGCTTCCTCCATCCATTTACGCAATGTGTAGAGGGAAGTTCTGTCTGCAAGAGCATCTTCGTGCATGATCCTATATGTCTAGATTTTTATAGATTTCCCATTACTAGGGATCCAAAATGAATGCTCTATAATTAAAGAGGCAAATTTGGAAAATAGCTTGAGGAAGGGTGAATTGGACTGTTGGATGGGAGTGTCCAAGCAGCGTTTACGTTTTCCACTGAAATATTTTTTCCAAAGTGCCAATTGGGCCCAGCTTGGCTTGGGCACTATAATTTTCCATATTATTTTTGCTCCCATGGCAATGTTTTTATGATTGAGGTTCTTGAAATGCATTCCTCCTTCCAACAGAGGTTTGGATATAGTCTCCCAATTGACTAGAGGCAATCTTTTTTCATTCTGCTTTCCTCCCTTCCAGAAGAAGCGCCAGATACACTCCTCCATTTTTCTGATAATGCCCACCGGTGCAAGAAGAACAGAGAAGTGGAATAGGGGGAGACTGAAAAGCACAGATTTTATGAGGACATATTTACCAGCTATATTAAGCCAGGAGTAACCCCAGGCTTGGAGTTTGCACTTGAATTTCTCCAATTGGGGGAGCCAATATTTGTTGAAGGCTCTTTTAAGGAAAACTGGAAGGCCCAGATATTTGAAAGAAGACCAAGAAGGGGAGGCAGCAAAGCCTAAACATCTGGCTATAGAGGAGAGCAAACCAGGTGGAGTGTTCCAACTATAAATATGGCATTTACCCTTGTTTAGCATGCTGCCCGAGGCCTCACAATAGACATCCAACACTTCTTTGAACTTGGTGGCTGAAGATACAGAATTAGCCCCCAATAATAAGGTATCATTTGCAAAAAGGGTATGATTGATGTTTTTAATCCCTCTTGCAATACATAGCCCATTGATTTCATGTTCTTGCAATTTCTTGTTTAAGAGAAAGCTGAGAGTTGAGGCCTGAAGGAAAAAAAGCAGAGAGAGGGGGAAACCTTGCCTAAGGCCTCTTGTGGCTTTAAAAAAATCAGTGGCTCTGCCATTTACTAAGGGTCTGATCCATCGCTCCGAGATGCAAGCCTGAATCCAATTTAAAAATCTCTCACCGAATCCAAATTTGCTCAAAACATTGAACATAAAGATATGCCTTACTCGATCAAATGCATTTTCTAAATCTAGTTTGATGACCATACCTTTTTCATTACGGTGCAAGCTTGAATGGATTTCCTCTTGAACCAAAGTGAAGTCGTCCACAATCTATCTGCCATGAATAAAGCCTCCTTGATTCTCTGGGATGATTTTTGGTAGGATGAGCTTCAGTCTATTTGCAATCACTTTGGTAATTAGTTTGTAGCCAATATTGCACAAAGAGATTGGGCGAAATCTATTAAAATTGCTGGCACCTTTCTCCTTAGGAATGAGGGAAAGAAACACAGAGTTAGTGTTGCCCCCAATATTCTGACATTCTTGGGATTTTTGGACCATTTTGAGAAGATCTTTTTCTATTACCAACCAATAGGTTTGAAGGAATCTGGCTGAAAATCCATTCGTCCCAGGGGCCTTGTCAGGATCCATAGCGAAGAGGGCATCTTTGACTTCATTCTTGCTGATTTTGGCTTCTAAGATAAGATTCATATTGGGTGAAATCGAATGAGGAATGGCATCAAGCAGATCTGGATGATGATCCGGGTCCATATCTTCACTGTACAAATTTTTGAAGTGAGAGAAGGTTGCTTTCTTAATGTTTTCAAAGTCCTTGTAAGTGACATTCTCTTCCTTGATCTCGGAGATGGAGTTAAAGCATTTCCTGGCCTGAGCTTACTTGTGGAAGAAGGAAGAGTTCCTGTTTCCTGCTTTGAGTAAGAGGCTGCGGGACTTTAGTCTCCAGTATTCTTCTTCAGCCAAACAGGCCTTGTGAAAACTTTGCTGAAGATGCACGTTTCTTTTTTCTAGGATCTCATTGGTTATAACAACATCCTCTACTAGAAGTTGATGGGCATCTAGGTTACTTTGAATTTTTCTCCTTTCTGTTGCCGGATTGGGCAACAATTTGGCCCAACGTTTCAAGGCCACTTTCACTCTTCTTAATTTTTCTTCCCAGACAAAAAAAGGGGAGCCATTGAATGGCAGATTCCAACAATCCTTGATTAATTACATGAAGTCAGATTCCTTGACCCAGAGTGGGCTAAATCTGAAGGGGATAGGGCCTAGATCAAGATGGGCCTGCAATTCTAACATAATGGGCTTGTGATCTAAAGTGCTGTTAGAAAGGATGTGTAATCTAGGTTCAACTCCTAGTAAAAGAAATGAACTTTGAATGAAAAATCTGTCTGGCCTAGCGACAATATGGCCAGGGCCTGTCTTTTTGTTAGACTATGTGTACTTACTGGAGATTGGCTTGATGTCCAGCAGGTCCCAGTCCTGCATTAGATATTCTGCCCATTCCCTTGCTAGATCTCGAACAATGCTGCCTCCTCTCTTATCTGATGAGAGAAGAGTGAGAATAAGGTCTCCGACAATGATGATTTTTTCCAAATTTGCTAGATCTGCCTAGTTTCTTATGGAGTCCCAGTAGATCTTTTTTTCCCCAGCATTAACTGGAAAATACACATTAAAGAGGCAAAAAATCTCTTTAGTGAGCAGATGCTGCATTTGCAACAACAGCCAGTGAGTATCTCGAGTCTCAGATATAACTGAGAATTTACTAGCATTCCGAAGTGCGCCCAAACCTCCCGAGGCCCCCCGGGCGGAGATTGCTCTGAATTCACTTCTATTCCAGAGTTTCTTGCTTGTTTGCAGGAAGACTGAGTCTTCCAGTTTAGTCTCCTGGACGAGAAATATGTCAGGGGCTTCTTTCCTAATTAGGCCTCTGATGGCTTCTTCCTTAAATTTTCTCCCCATACCTCTGTAGTTCCAGGAGATGATCTTCATTATTTATGTTTCTAGTGGGCTCCCTTGGAGACTTGGGGCTGATTTCTTGCCATCTTTGGTTTTGAAGCTAACAACTTCTCAAGAGTTGGCTGGCTTCCTTGTAGCTTTTCTTTATACATTTCCTGCTCTCTTTTTACTTGTCAGTTTTGCGGCCTCTTATGGATCTCCTTACCGAGGCTTGAGAATCACCTATTTCTCCTTCCTCCTCTGAGTCCTCCGAATATTGGTCTTCTTCTTTGAATTCTAAGGGGATGCCTTTGGAACTTTCAGCTGCACTTGCTCCCTTGAGAGAAGAGGGGGGAGTGCCTTTTCTTGGGGAGACTAGTTTTTGGATCTCGGCCTCCTGGGGACCCTCTGCTTGCTATGAAAGAGGGTAAAATTTGTTCTCTTGCCCCCTTTTAGGAGGGGGCTTCTGAGCGTTTGCCTGAGGGGGGCCTTTTCCATTGGGGCCTCCAGTCTTTGGAGCTTTGTGGGTCTTTTCTCGCTTGACTTATTCCACCCCTCCTCCTTCTCTTTCTCTGTCTCAACATTTGTCGGGCATCCTCTAGCAAAGTGTCCATAGACATGGAATTTTCGGCATTTTAAGGGAAGCTTCTCGTAATTAAGTTTCTGCACATGAGACTAGCTGCCAACATTAATTTTAATGGCTTCCGACAGACCCACCTCAAGATCTACTTCTATGCAGATTCTAGCGCAATCATATTGATCTTTGATGTTAGCCTGATTATGAATTTCCCGAGGGCATTACCGATGTGCTTCAAGGAATCCCAGTTCCAACATTGAACTAGAAGATTTGGAAGCCGAACCCATACCGGGACTGCCGTGGGGACATCGACAGTAGGGTCGAAGTCTGGCGTCCATTTATTAAGATACAGGCCCTGAGGGCCCATGAAATAGGGCCCATTCTGAAATATGAGGTCCTTGTCATCTTTTGAGGAGAACTCAAAGAGAAAGAACCCTCGTCCAAGGAAGTAAGAGGTAACGTTGTGCTTGATCAGAGGAGCCCAATTCTTGTTATCCCATATCTCAGTAGTTTTTGGAGATGGCCACAACCCAGTGAATTGACCAACAAGAGCACGGTCAGCTAAGGACAGAGCAACTTGAATAGGGGTCTCTGGAGGCAGTGAGATTTCCTGAATGTCATTTAATTTCTTCACAAATTTAGCTGCTTCATTCTTCTTCTTCGGGGGCAGACCAACCAGCAGGTGGTTGAAGGAATCCGCGACAGAAGATGGTGGAGGGGGCAGAGGCTCCTTTGGCGAGCCCTGCACCTCCATGATCGAGGCCCTAGGTAGGCCGCCGCTAGAGCACAGCATTGCTGCGCAGAGGAGCTCGAGCGCGAGCTGCAAACCCTAGCAGGAGAGCGAAAAAAAAAAATGAAGAGAAATTCCAAAAGGATCCAATCATATTATCATATAAATATTGAAGGAAATTAATATTACATTTATTTTTAAGAATATGATTAAACTTTCACTAAATTATGTATTATTAATTTCACTCTAAATACCCTTGAAAAATTAATATCTTATTATGCATTATATAAATATTATTTTGTCAAATTACTTTTCATAAATAAATAAAGAATATTAATATTTCTCATATTTGTTAGAGTGCACTAAAATAATTTTCTATCACATTATACAGAATATTTGTACTTTTGCATTCTTTTATTTTTTTCTTATTTTACATCATATAATCTTGTACTCTTTTAGATTCTTTTACATTTCCTCTTACTTTGTATCATGCAATGCATTTGAATAAATAGAAATCACAGACTTATTTACGTGTACGTAATTAGCTTCCCTTACATAAGCAAATAATTTTGTTATATTATCATTTGTATCATGCAATGCATTTGAATAAATAGAAATCACACACTTATTTACTTGTACTTAATTAACTTTCTTTACATAAGAAAATAATTTTGTTATATCATCATATAATTAATAAAGTAAATTAATATTACTTTTACTTTTAAGAATATGATGAAACTTTCATTAAATTGTAGGAAATATAATAATAGAGGAATATAAATTTATGCTATATTATTTAGTTTTTTTATTGGAAATCATTTTAATATATTATTAAAAATTTTTATAAAATTAAAATACTATAAATTATAATTTAAATTAATGATTTTATTAATTTGTAAATAGAATTAATTTTTTTTTTTGCTATATTGTTTTTATATTTAAATATTTCAATTTTTAGATAGATGTTTTATTACTGCCATCCATCTACCCAAGCCATACCCGGCAGGAAGTTTCAAGGATCAAAGCTAAAGGTCAAAACCCTATGGACTGGACTACTAAACTATCCCTCTATTGCACCATCCATACATCCATCCATCTATTCATCCCGCCACCCTGCTGCCATGTCCATGCATACTAATCGGGGGGAGCAAAGGAAGCAGGCAACTAAGAGTATTTGGCGGCAATCCATAAAAAGGTAACTAAGTTGAAGTTCGTGGATGAATATTTCTTTCGATTTTAGAAGTTTGACTTTAAGTTGTTTAATCTAGAGAATTACTGTGTCCAAGGGGTTTTCAAGGTGTTGAATCTGTTTTTGTATTAAAAAATATATTGTAAACAACAAAAATTTACAATCTTGGTTGAAATTGTATAACTGATTCTAGTGAAAAAGACTATTTCATCTATAAGTTAGACTATGCAATTTATTAATGTCTTATTAAACATAATTATGGTTTGATATTAAATTGTAAATTTCATGTATCCTAATATTTAATAAATAATACATTGTACCAAATATTGTTATAATAATCTTATCTTATGATAAGATTAGCTATACATTACTGTCATTTTTTATTCAAAGTAATATTTTAAAATTGATTGACATGTAAAAAAGAAATGTGCTATTTAATTTAAAGTGTGGAAAATTTTGATGTTTAAGAAAATATTGTTGGAGTATTACACAATACTTCATAACAAGAAGATCATAAAAATTACAAGACAAAAGACTAATAACTTATTGCATATTATAATTACTATAAACTAATCAACATTCCCAACATTATAAATTTTATAGTATGCAAAATCCAATCTTTGATATTGCAGCAAAATTTCATTTAATATAAATGGAAACTAGCTACAATAACATATAATAATATTTTCATATAACTCTCAAAAACGTCAAGCTAAAATAACATATGATAATATTTTCATATAACACTCAAAACATCAAAAGTAAACCTAAATTTCAAATTTATTTTTGATGTAAGTTTTAATAAGCTGTAAATAATTTATTTAATGCATAAATTAATATAATAAATATAAAATATACATTAAATATACTTAAATTACTTAAAAAGAAAACTTAATTAAAAATTAAAACTTATCAATTTAAAATATAATATCGTATAAACTATCTTCTATAATATCATAATATTCTTAATATACATCTTTATTAAACTCCGTAAATAGCACAAGTTACTCGACCATATAATTTGACTAAGTTTTTTAATAATTGGGATGATTAAATTTGAATGAATTAAGAATAAAAGTTGAGTCATATTTATATTAATTAAGACAATTTTTTTTATTAATGCATTTATTTGCAAACAGTATTTACAATATGTTGTATATCAAGTTTATATTAGATTAAATATTTTGTATATCAAAATTTATACATTGAATATCTACATATTTATATAAGGTTTTTTCTCATATTAAATTAACCATACATGTTTTGAACTCTATTTCTATATTTATGTGTTTATCTAAAGTTCTTTCTCACACTAGAAACATCATACATGCTTTTTGGTTGATTTTTCATATATAGGATAAGCTCTAGTAATAAAAGATGATTTTCCTTCACAAATACTTTTAACTTAATTTTTCAAGCTCACTTTGGGTTTTGTAATGCTGTTATTTAATTCAATATTTTTTTAATTATTTTTTCTAATTAGCATTATCAAGTGACAACTTCTCCTATTATAATATTTAATGCATATATATTTTCTAACACATTATGAAAATTACTATTTAACTTTTAAAAAACCAAACCATAAATATATAGTATCTATTCTACTAAAATCACCCAAAACTAACACCTACTCATCCATAAAATTTGCATGCCTAGATACACATAAACATGAACACAAAAATATCATTAAACTTAAACCATGGTAAAGGAAATAACATTACCCCACTTTCACTAACTTAATACCACTAATCCATAATGGTGTAATGTTATATCTATATAAATTCTTAGATTCTAACCATTATGCTTATTTTTCTTTAACCATTATTTTAAATAATGCATATAAAAATAATAGATCACGTTCTTCCCAATTTTATAAAAATCCTTGGTTGTCATAAACAAAAAGTACTCTAAGACTCTCACGCATTATGCCCATCCAAAATTCTTCCCAAGGAAAAAATATCCCTAATCAATCTCCTTCGCATGTTGTCTTTAATATAGCCTTATACTTGTTTTACTTAAAAATAAAAGAAATTTGTGTTGATTATGGTTATTATAGCAATACAACCTTATATTTGTTTAATTTAAAAATAAAAGAAATTTGTGTTGATTATGGTTGTTGAAGTAGCATAGATTGTATATTTATGTGTTAAAATTTTATCTTTATCTTGTAGTTAAATTTAGGGAAACCAATTAATTATGCGCAAGGGTTTTGAGGAAACTTAGAATATATATTTTTTTATATATATTTTAATTTTCTAAAAAAAAAAACACTATTATTATTGTGAATAAAGAAATATTGATATGTATATTAAAGTATAAAATATTTATATTGTTAGAGTAGTTCAAATATATTTCAACAATGAATTTTTCAATTCTATATTTTCATAATTTATCATTTTTATTATGATATTCTAATGTAATGTAGCTCATTTAAAAGTGTGAAAACTCTATTATAATTTTATTTTGGACCACAGAATAATAGATCTAATATTCATAACTAGGTTTCTCATAAGGTTTTCATTGTAAAAAATAGTGTATCCATGCTTTATTTTTATTATGTATTATTATTGATTTATTTCTCTCTTTATTTATTACTCACAAGATCAACACTAGAAAACATTTAGTGGGAACCAACACATATTTTATTTATTCTAGGTGTTTCTAATGATCTGGCACAACATTAATGAATTCTATGAGAAATGTGTAGCTAAAGAAATTCATTACAAATTATCCCTAGGATTATGGGAATTCAATCCATTGTAGACAACACTAAAGAGTGCACGAGGCAACATAAAGGAATATTGGTGCTCCTCTTGGAAAGAAGATTTATGCAAAATAGACTTGTGTTAGTCTCTATGATTTGTGTAGTCGATGCCTTGATAAATACTTGAGAGAAGTTTGTAAAATATAGCCCATGTGTTTCCAAAGAAAGTAAGCAATAACTATTCAAAACAATTTTTTTTGGACCTGTGAAGAGTGACCAGATCTTTGGCTAGCCTTAGTGATGCAATGTAGAGGGGTAAGGAATGATGAAGACAACGATAAGGAAGAGAAAATTCCATAGGTTGGAGTTGTATGAGTTATTATCTTCTAGATGAAAGGAGATCAATTGTTGAGTGACAAAGTTAGAGGGTGCACTTGCCAAAACTTGTGTAGAGAAAATCCCATGGACAATGTGTCGATAGTGCTAAGTTTGGGTAGGAGAAGAAAACTCACAACATGAATCAAAGGTTGTAGTTTCCGATGACTATAGGCTTAAGAAAAAGTTGTTGAGGAGAAAACTCGACAACTATGTGGAGACCATGATGAATTCCCAAGGTTATAAGTGTATATTTGAGAGAAGTTACACAGATCAAGCAGGTGAAAATAGTGTTGGAAGGCTAGGTCAAGGTGATTTGAATATGGGAGGACTTGTTATTTCTATGCAAGCTCCCTCATTAGTATTAAAAATGTGTTTAATGATTGGCTCATGTTAACCATTTTTTAAGGGGTTAAAGTGTCAAGTTTCATTTGTATTTGAGGATCAAGTTATGAGTTAATTAACAATTAAAAAATCATAGAAAAAAAACGAAATTCAAAAACATAACTCACAAAAATTACATAACACAATGGATGATGATGGAGTTCACAGCTCTTGGGTTACATCTCCACGAACATGCTTTAAATAGCTAGGCCCTCTTGGGATTATGAGTAAAATGTCTGATTACAAGCACCAGTATTTCTCCAATGGTTTTTATGACTGTTCCATTGGTTTCATAACACTCAAATACCCCAAAAATGATTATTTAATCTCTGAATTTGGTTCACAACTCCTCTATGCTTGACCTCCAACCCCGGTGGCCATGGGCTTGTCTAATCTCAAAAGTGCAAAAATCACCTTCAGATGTGATCTAATGCCTATATAAAATATACCATTGTGTTTAGAGCATCAAATACATCTAAAATTGATTATTCATTCACTGAAATTGGTCTTTAGCTAATCTAATCTCCATGGACCTACTTTAACTAGCTAAGCCCTCTTAGGATTATGAGTAAAATTTCTGATTACAAGCACCAATATTGCTCTAATGGTTTTTTTGATTGTTCCATTGGTTTTAGAACACTCAAATACCCCAAAAAATATTATTTAATCTCTGAATTTGGTTCACATCTCTTCTAGGCTTGATCTCCAACCCTGGTGGGCATGAGCTTGTTTAATCTCCAAAGTGACAAAATCACCTTCACATATGCTCCAACGCCTCTATAAACTATACCACTATGCTCATATCATCAAATACATCAAAAATTTACTATTCATTCATTGAAATTGGCCTTCAGCTGATCTGGACATGGCCTTCCCTCTTGGTGGCCCTAAGCTTCAACATTCTTCGAGTGATCAAAAACACCTGTAGATGAGCTCCTCTACCTATGCAAGATATTATAATGGATTTATAGCATTCCAATATACTAATAATGATTATCCTTGAGCAAAAACTGGTCGAAAATTAACCAAGATAGACCTTATTAAATTTTCCCCTAGATTATGCCTCTAAATCTGGAAAACTGTCGGATAACCTCGACAAATTTGGAAGTGGAATTGGATTTGGAGGTGCTGATAGAATCTCTGCCAACTTAATATGGAGATTAATTCATTCTAATTGCACTTAATTAATGTTAACTATGCACTAATCATGTGCGCTTAGTGGGGTGCTTAGATCCTGGTCATATGATGAGGTCTTGTGGAGGAGGGCTAGCCCGCGGGGCTGGTCCCCTCCACTCCTCCATCCAAAGTCCACACTGCATTTAAATATAAATTTTGTGCCTTGCGTATCAATGTAATTTGCTACGGCCTGTTGGTATACGGGCGGAGTGGTGGGGCGGAGGTCACGGGGTTGAACCCCGACCTCTACACCCATAATACGTTTTTTGCACCATGTAAAAACCCTGAAACGAACTTTAGATATTGCATATTTAATATACCAATGTTTAATAAATATTCTCCACTAAAATGTGCATGAAGTGCCACCACCTCAAATGCAATACAAACTTTGCATTTGATTTAATTCCCACGAAATATGTATATGCCCATGCTCCATTATGGTTCAACATTAAAACATATGCCACCATAGGTTATATTAAAACTTGGAATTTTGGGTTTAATTAAATAATATGTGGAATATATATTAATTAGTTTGGATATATATATATCCAACATTACTAATTAAGAAAATAATTCCAACACAAAAAAATTCATGAACCCAAATTCAACCTTGTAGGATATTGGGCGATTTTTACCTTCACAAACCAAAATGGCAAATCCTGCAATAACACTTGTCACAATCCCATTGGAACAAAACTGAAGAAGATTCTCTGCAATAGACTGCCATGTCATCAACTGTACCTTTTCTGCAATATTTTTTTTAATAATTTGCTTGTTCTAAACGACGATCAACAGACCATAACTCCTTCATCTGAACTCAGTTTTCAACGAAACTAGTTGCATTGGATTCCTTGCGATGAGTCGGTCGATGTCATTCTAGTTTGGTGCAATTTTTAGCACTTTAATTTTTGAGCTAATTTTTGTCCCCTTATCCAGATTCTGATCACTCCTTCCCACATACATGCTTTTGGACCCAAAAAATTTGGTTATATTATGAGTGATGAACACTCTTATGTTTCCCAAGTTATATCATATTGATTCCACTTGGATAAATCACTATAAAAACCACTTCATCACTGACATGCCTTGCCTTGCCTTGCAAATGGCTTGGCTCTTCAACGACTATTCTCCTTTTGTTGCCGACCAATCCAAAACTTGTTGACTGCTTACTGATATAACACTTTTGTTATACCAAATTGATTCCTCGGTGCCTTCCCACTGAGAATCATGTTCCTCCTTTGCAAAATGAGTGAACTACAACAAATAGCTTCCAACATCAGTAAAAAACAAGAAAAGAAATGACCATTCTTTTACCTCCACGGTTCCAAGTTCCACATCTGGAAGAATGCATTTGCAATCTCCTTCTCTTCTTGTCGTCAACACATAAAATGGTCTACAATGGGTACAAAATTTCTTGACATCTTGTCACAACAACACATCATGCAAGAAACAACTTGACAACATATCTTTTTGCTCCTTCAAAGCAACAAATTTCACATCATGTGAACATCACCATGTACTCTCACATTTTGGTGTAAAAATCATCGAATAAACACAAGTCGACAAAACATGCCTCTTTAACAAATTACTCTCAATTCAAGCATAATCGTGTGAAATAAGTTGATGATTCTTTTCCCAAACAAAAAATAACTTCACATCTTGTAATATTCCTAAATTAGCATGCAGCTAATAGGAATATTGATTTTTCTTTTGGCACCTAGTTAGATGAATAAATGGGGAAGGAGACCCATACTTACCTTGAATAAGCATAAAATCCCTCTTGATGTGAAAATGGATCATTATAATAACTGGATCTAGCACTCTCATGTGTGAACAAGGACTAATGGATGTGGACAAAGTCAAGTTTGACCAAGTCAACAACACTAATGTGGGAGGAGTGGATCATCAATAAAAGCAGCTTAATATGAATGTGGATTAGTTTAGACAACTATCTAAGAGTTGGATTAAATACCCTTAGGTGTGAAAAGGGCTGGAGCAGGTTGAAGAGGTCAACCATGACCAAATAAAACAACACTGTTATGGAGGAGTGGCATTGATGAAGGTACATTGGAATTTTGGAGGCAGATTGATTGTGTGATGGTGGAAACCCTAATGAGTGGGACCCAAGGTGAGAAGGCTCACATTGTTTATAAGTAATAGGATGGAAGCCATATGGGTTTAGCTTATGAATCATATTTTGATATGTTTGTTTAGACTTTTTCTCTCTTTAGTTGTTTAGCTAATATTGCTAGTGCTAGCTAACATTGCTGGTGCTGTTTAGCACAAGGTATTCTTGTTTAGGAATTCCATCTCTTTCCTTGAGAGGCCTCTTGGGAGAGTCCCGATCTATCATTCCACACATCCAGCATTTTTGCCAAGCTTCAGTCTTCAGCTACAGCATAGTTTCTGCAGAATATCATGTTGTGTTGCAGGGTGTTGCAGTGGAGGGTTGAGAAACCCACTTTTTAAGCTAGTTTTTCATAGGAGGAAGGATTCCTTCTCTTGGGAGATCAGTTTGGAGGGTTCTTGAGCACATTTTAGATATTTGGCATTAGGAAAATCTATTTCCATCACCTATAGCATAATTTTAGTTTGGAATTGCATTATTTTGGAGGGCAGCTTCAGTGTGGGATCTTGTGGCTCTGTTTGAGTGTTTTCATGTGATTGAAGGGTCCAACCTTTCATTGGAGGAGACCTTGGAGTGGATCTAAATTAGATCTATATTATTTCAGCCTCCTATCTTCATGTGCTTCAGTATGTAGTGATTCTTTAATTCTTGGGCTATAGATCACCATTTGTATTGGGTGTATTTCAAGAAACCCTTCCTGGGTTTTCTTGGATTTGTGTAAAGGAGACTAGATCTCTGTTTTTGAGCATTATTGTTTATTATATGATTATATATATTTGTCTCTACAAGACTACGCTGTCTCTTTATGCAGTAGTTTTGGGGTTTCAGTGTTTTTGAGCTATTCCATGTGTGGGAGACTTGTTTAACTCCTCTATCATGATTTGTTTCTGATCTCCTCTTGGATATGTGTGTTATGATGTTAGATCTAGTGGATCCATGTATTGGTTTTCATTTTTATAGCACATATTTCTGAAAATGCATTTTTTATGCATGTTTTGTTGAGTTTTCCCATTTGGGAATATTACAGTGGTATCGAAGCTCTAATCTTGGCTCAGCCTGTGTGCTACAACCATTATTCTATAAGGAGAAGAAAAGAAGGAGAAGAGATCTAAAATTATGGAAGGAATGAGCTTGGTCTCATCAATTTTCAGATCTATGAAGAACCTTTCCGAGGAGGTTAAGCAGATGAAAGAGATGAAATGCAATGAAACTTTTAGAGGGTTTCAAGAAGAGGACAAACCATGTAATTCCTATTCTCAAAAGAAAGAACCAATGTTGCAGCAAGCTCCAAAGCATTACACCTTGCACTTTCCTTTTGAGGAAGAAGACAAGAGGCACAGGGGTGGAGGGCAGTTGGAACATGAGATCCTAAGTGGATACCTTGCATAATACAAGTCTCAACCTAGAGCTTTCAAAGAGACTCTAGCTCTTCCTCAGTTTATTCAGCTTGAAGAAGAAAGGAGGCTCTACAACAATAGGAGAATGAGAGGAAATAGATTTTTATTGTCTACTTTTGATGGATCATCCACATGTACAGCAAAGGCTTGGGTGATGAAGCTAGAAGCATTATTCCTACTACATCCAGTGGTAGAGAGAGAGGTTGTTGAGATTTCAACGCTGCACCTTAAGGGTAAAGCAAGCACTTGGTGGTTCAGCCATTTGAGTCATGAAAGAGTGACTACTTTTGTAGATTTCACTCAAAGGGTGATCAAAATATTTGACAAAAATAAATCAGAAGGGGAGGAGCCTTCACCATCACTTGAGGAGATTTGTACCAGTGCTGACACAACTATGGAGGAGCAGCCATCATCCTCAGAAGTTGAGGAAGCCAACACATTGGAAGGAGGAACCCTTGTAGCCATACAAGATGTTCCCAAGCTTCACCAAGGTATGCATGAATTTCCACTTTCTGTTATTTAATAAAATCTTATGGAGGGTTGTGGAAATTTGCCTTTGCATGACCAAGGGTCAATACATACTGCTGATTTGGAACAGTAGAATTGCACTGTGTTGTGCAGCCCTGAGTTGTTCAAGTAAGGGATAAGAAATCATCCTCATGTGTCATTATTGAGCTGCACACAACACTTGGGGTTGGGGTGTGGACTTGTGGAGGATAGGATGAGCTTTTTCCTAAACAATCCAATGCAGAACTCTATGTTCAACATTGAGCTTGAGCATGAGACAACAAATACACCATTAAGGGAATTAATAGCGATGTCATTAAGTAGCAGTGAGGATTTGGGGGCCCAACTATCATTAGAACATTCTGATGACCCTTACATTTGTATGACATTGGATGAGCAGATGATCAATGAGACACACTTTTCTTTTCATCATTATGATGGATCTGCTAGGATGAGCATTGTATAGGCTTATGAGGAGGTTTTTATTTCAACACACTTGGATCTTTATGGATTCAAGAGGGTCATTGGTGTGGGATCTTCCATAGGAGATCTCCAAGAGGTTGCATTTCAACATCCCATGAAATGAAAATGTATAAATCTGATTTGGGAGGATGTTAGTCTTCATGGGAGGAGTACCAAGATGGAGCATAGTAGGATACATCCACATATGGATGAATGGATGTGGATGGTGAGCAAGAGGTTGGTGAGACACTTGCATATTTATGAAACTGGGCAGAAGGAGGCATGGCTGCGTTGGCTACTCTTCAAAGAGTTTGGCCATCATGTGACATATCCTTCTTCGAAGGGTATGATGGTGGAGGAAACTTGGCATGACACTTGCATCATATGGAAAAAAGGAGTTTGGGTGCATTATGTTGGTATGAAATTCTTCATGTCAATCATCATATCTTCACCTCATGATTTGTATGATGGAGGTGTGAGGGAGCAACAAGAGTTATTGTTGCTTTGGCTACTCTTGGGAGAGTATGGGAAGAATTTTTCCCATACTTGGCATGATATTTCCGGAGAAAGGGATGGCACAATTGAGATGAAAAGAGGCTACCCTTCAGCATTGGAGGATAAGGGGGTGCTTCCACATAGGAAGAAGATTTCCCTACATAGGAGCATGATGGTGAATGACTTTGGCATGTGGCATGTCAAAGAAAGGAGTCATGGAGTGACAAGAGCCTTATCACTAAGGCCAACAACGTTGTCACTTGAGAGTATGTTTCTATTGATGGAGTGTTCCAAGGGGAGTATGCATCCCTTTATTTTGCAGACTTTTGTGGGGAGATTCCTAGGGGAGGACTCATCCATCGACCACACTTTCAGCCACTCACTATGCATGGTAAGAAATGTATTTATGTACTTATTGATTATTTCATTGAGTATTTTCATCTTCTCACCATCTATGTAAAGTGCATTGCTCCACAAGAGGGCAAGATTATTTCTGGGTTTCATGGTCATTCTAGTACCAACGTTTATGATGGAGATAACCCTTCTCTACATGACTTTGGGAAAGTGTGTTGTTATTCTCATCATGCTCAGCTGATATATAATGCTATTTACTACCTCATAGTTGTTGAGATTGCAACAAGATGATGAGCTTAGTGGAAAGAATTCACCTTCACTAAGTGGGCCCGCAGGCTATTTTTGGCACATAGTCTATTTTTAGACATGTCAATCATATTCTATGAGTTGCAGGATGTTATCTATGGATGGTTGGTCAAGTTGGAAAAATAGATGGACTTCTATTTTTAGACATATTGGGCGGAATCTATTTTTAGATTGCCAGTCTAAAAATAGATATGTTGAATATTATTAGCTCTTAATAATATTTGGACTATAAACATTAACTTATTCTCTTGGAGCACTTCGGTTAAGTGCACAAATGTGGCACGGGAGCTGACGGAAGGAATTTACGCTATTCACGAGGGTTAAGTGGAGCTGGAGCAATTTCATGGATACTTCGATTCGAACTCATGTGACAAAATTTTGACTCATGTGACGAGTTTGGTGGAGTTATTGAGGTAGTTGATGGAGTTGTGTTCGAGTTTAACTTAGTTGAGCTAGTTGTATCTAGTCTAACTAATTGATACACTAGTGAGTGGCGTGAATTAATTATTGAGGTAATTCACTAATTATTTTATCATTAATCAACTAAAGAATACATCGGTTAAGCGCGGTGCATGGGCAGTTTCAATGGAGACCAATGAAGAGGAAGTAGGTGAAAAGTAGGTGTGACTATCGATTGTGTATATTGTTGCATGATTTGCAACAACTTGATGAATGGGAATGCCAATGAGAATTGCATGAGCAAGGCTGGACCAATTCGATTTCATTTAAATCCATTCTTTAGCGATGATTGCGTAGTAGAGGCGAGCTATTAGGATGGCAGAGATCGATGCATGGGATTTGCAAGATCGAACCTGTTTAGTGTGTAGCAATTGGAGATTGTACTAAGATCTTGTGAGGAGCTTTGTATAATGATTTTTACATGATATCTATGACATATAATATACATATAGTTGGGGGTTTTCAGCTTTAAGCTTTCCCATAAAATACTGTGTTCATATGTGTGATTGTTTATGGTTTTAATGTGTGCATGCAATTGTTTTTATTTCCACAATTAATGATCAATGGTGGAAGAGATTATGTATTGTGCATGAAGTTAAAACAGTGTGTGATCAAGAGAATATCGGTGAATAATATATCATTTATTCAAATTTCTACAATAGTAGATGAGCATACATGCACAGCTAGCAACTTGTTGGAGGGAAACTTGCCACATGATGTTCTAAAACAATAGTTAGAAGGACTGCGCTGTATCCACTTGAGAGACCATTGGTATCATCCAAACTTGCACATAACCTTCAACATTTTTTTGATTTGGATGCCATATGGTGATGATGTGCCATTCATTTTGTATGGGATGGTTTGGGCCAACATGATTCATGACATTGGAGAGAGGATCTATTGTGTTCCTGTGATTTGGCAGATTGGCATACCAAGTGACAAGGAAACATCAAAACCAGTCTTTAGTGCTCTAGGACCTAGCCTTCCTAGTATCAGAGAGGGATATCTCAATTGTTTGCAAAGATGTGAGCTTGTTTGCTTTTAGGAGTTTATTTTAGGCTCGTTATGAAGCATGAGTTTGTTTGATTGTTTGGTTGGACATGATGATCTAGGCATCATAGGTAGAAAATAGAAATCTCTAAGTCATTGGGCAATGGATTCAAGTGGAATTTGTAGCAAGTTTGTAAATGGGTCAGGGGTATCAAAGGGAAAATATAACTTGGCCAGTGGATCTACAAGGTCTTTCAGGTGAAATGAAATGAATATCAATGATTTAGAATGAAAAGTAGAACTAAGGGCAATCAAGAATCCTTAATTATTTGTACTTCTCAACAAAGGGACTTGAAACATTATCTGAAATAAAGAGGCATTCCATAGACATGGCTAACCATAAATTCTAGAAACCACACTTCAACAAATAATAATTTCAAGACAAAATTCTCCAATGAAATATAGAAGGCGAGAAACTCATTTAACTTCTAGTGATTTCACCTTCAAGGATAAGAAAACATTCAAGATTCACACATAACTACATTCATAGAAGAGGGAACTCCTAGACATCTTAGATTACAGCTATAAAGACCTTCAAAACAATTATTTAAGCAAGTAAAAATTGTATGATTGGAACAAAAACCTCTTTGGCAGACTTTAAACAATGGTACTTTAAAGGGAGACTTCAGAAACAATTTTTAAGTGGCAACAAGTAAGAAGGGAAAACCATAAATTATTCTTGAGACCAACTGTATTGAACTATTTAAGAAATAAACAAGCATAAGAGTTCTAGAGAGAAATTAAGAATTATCTAGAAGATATTAGTAGCAGAAAACATTGAGACAGTGAAGAGCAAACATAACTAAGGTGCTTTCAGAAGGCATTTCTTAGCCTAAAATTTTTACTCTACTACAAAAGAGAATGGTGAAACATAATGGAACAGGAAATAACAATACCAGATTTAGAGTACTTCACCAATAGCCAAGCTCAGGGATCCAATGACAGAGCTTTCTCCATCTACAAACAGGTCAAGGCATCCACAAGTCCCAAAACATCAATTTCCTTTCAACTTCAGCAAGACTATGTATTACTTCAAAGAGTCATCAAATTCCAACAATATAATGAGTTCCAGCGCAGTATTTATGCTTCAAATGAGGAGGTGGAAATGATCTAGGGTTTGAGAGTCATTAACTATAGAGTAAATGCATTCCTAACCTTGAAAACCATGCAAGGCATAATGTAGGAAGATGTTCAAATACTTATCTGTTTCAATAACTCTGTCTTAACTTCTGATAGAAAGATAGGAGAAAATATTGACTTTCAAGGCTTATCCTTATCTTTACAATAACTGTCCTGATAGTTTTAAATATTTCTTTAGTGTAATAACTGTTTGTTTTATCTTCATAGGTAGAAAGTAGCCTAGGTGTCAGTTAGATATTCTGAGTGAGTAACTGCTCCTGTTTGATGTAGCCGAGGTTTTTTAGCCTAACTTTCCTTAATTAAATCAGTTAAACTGTGTTTATGGCCTGATTTTGCTTTAGCCTTCATAATTCATCATTCTGTCTTTAATACCTTTCGGACTTCTTTAAACTTTTGTTTATCTGTCTTTAACTGCACTTCCATCCTTTAATCCTCGTTTAGGCTTTAATCTCAGTCTTCGTCCTCTGGTCTTCTGTTTTTAAATCTTCATTGTTTTCTCTGTTTATGTGTGCAGGAGGCTTATTTGATGCATTAGAGGGTTTAAAAAAGGATTAATGCTCATGAGGCACCGATCAATCATTGATATAAAACCATGGATCCCTTTCTTCTTTGCTTATAGACCCGCGGATTGTCATCCTGAGGCCTCAGTCACTAAAGTTGACTATGGGATGGCCCTTCAGGATTGGGGCCACTATTAAACCTGCAACCAAACAAGAAAAAATTTAATAAATCGTGTGTTTGTGGCTAAAAATTTTTTTTGGAGGCTTTGGCGAGGGTGGAGAAGCGATGCAGAGGGAGGAAATTTTTGAATTGGGGCACGAAAACAAGGAGGGGCGGTTTTGTAGAAAAACTGGGTGGTTTTTGCATAGAAAAGGGTGGTAAGCGGTTTATGCCCTTATGGAAATGATACCATAGGATGGATGACACCTGTCCATATGGAAACCGCTTATTTCGCGTGGAAATGGCTCGTTAAAACCTTGTGCTGAAAACTGCTCAAAATGCATCGTGAACCATTGGATCTGGGGGAGCCAGATCAACGACGGAGACTCGGTGCGATTGGAGAAAGTGCTCGGCAGCGGAGAATGGGTGAGGAGAAGTGGAAGATGATGAATGGACTAGCGGGAGGCTAGTGGAAGGTGGGCCAGGGTGATGATGTCAGCTCTTTTGTTGGAGAGTGAAATGTTATCGGGTGGGGTCAAAAAGGTGAGGGTGAGCGTGGGCCGTTAGATCGAGAGGATCTACGGTCTATATCTTCCATGCGGGGTGAAAGGATAGGGAATGGTCAATGACTGAATGGAGGGGAAAGGTCGATCGCCGTTGGATTGGCAAGATCGAAGGCTTTGGTTTGCTCAGAAAAAGAAATGGCGGGGGTGGAAGGATAAGGAATAAAGAGGACTAGGGGCTAAGATATAAAGGGGTTAGGCTTTAACCATTGGTCACGGGCCTTGGGTCATGTGGGGAAAGGGGCCGAGGTCTTAAGCTCAAAAAGGGGCTTAAGGCTTGATATGTTTAAAATAGGCAGTTATAAGGCTAAAAAGAGGGTTTTTTAGGCCTTTAAGAAGTTCCGATAAGGTTAGGAGGGATTTTTTAAACCTTAGAAAAAGGTTTTTAATGTTTTTAGAAGAGATTTTTAGGGGGATGGAGGGTAAATGAAAGGGTAAAAAGGGATTTTTAGAGGAAAAATGATTGTTTAGGATAGGCCAAAATGGATGAAAAAGTGGGTGAAATGAGTTCATGGAATGATGGAAAATGGCTTAAAAACAGTTCCCTTTTGAGATGGTAGGATAACTTGGAGGTTTTGAGTGAATATTTTCAGTGAATTGATAGACTTAGGATAATGGAGGCAGTGATATTTCTAGAACTCACAATGTTTTGCAAATATTGTTTCTAGAAATCTGAGATTTTCAACTTAGTCATCTTTGGATGAGATCAAAATTATTGATGACTAACAGTGGCTCCACTTGGGGAGGGAAACTATCTTTTCAAGGTGCCTAGAACCTCAGAAAATAAATCTTTGAGTTTCAGCAGACCAGTGCCTTTTCCTTGAGAAGATTTCTTCTTTTTCTTGCTAATCTTTCTCTGAAAAAGACAAATTTTTGTCAATTGGAAATATATAATCCTTTTCACACAATCTTTCTACCTACCCATTCCTACTTGTCCTAGCATTATTTCTTCTTTGAATGCATTTGAAGTGGCAAACTCTTTGACATTTTATTTTTGAAAAAAGAAAAATAAAACTATCTAGTCCTATCCTTATTTCTTCCAAGAGTCCAGATTAAATTGTTGAACTCTTTTATTCCCTACCTATACTAATTGACTTTCAAGATTAAACTGTTTGGCAATCTTGATTCTCTAGCTATTGACATAAAAATTTAAAACATGGTTCAAATTAGGATTAGACACTCTGATCAACCATGGTTGTGGCATTTTGAACAAGCTACACACAACACTATTTTTGCATAAAAGTAAATTAGAAAGATAAGGCCATGATTTGTCCTTTGTAAGGCATCCTTATCCATCTCTTTGGTTTTGTTTTGAGCATGTGGAACCGATATCTTTTCAATCTCCTAATCTATTCTTCTTGACAAGTTAAGTTTGAAATAATCTTATCAATCCATGTTTCTACTATCTTATCAACATAAATTTAAAGCATGTTCAGCCATGATTAGGCTAGATGACTGAAAAAGATATAATTTTTGAATTAGTAGTGGCATTTAGACTTGCTCACTTTCAGAAAATTATATTTTTTTGGGTATGGGGTTGTACCTCTTTTGAATCTTCCCTCTTTTCCTTTTCTTTTCTTTTATTGTTTTTTCTTTTTTCATGGTTTCTTTACAATTGGATTATGTATAATGAATAAAAAATTTGAAGTTAGGACTCTTGACAGAAGTAGTGCCATTGACAAGACCTCCAAATATGTCTTCTCCATTCAGCTTTTGTAGAAAAAATGCATTATGACCCCTTATAGAATGAATTATGTAGGGCCCTTTCCATAGATTCTCAAACTTACCATGTTTTCCCTTTTCTTCCCTTCTAGAATCCCACTTTAGAACTATATTTCCAACTTGGAAATCATTTTATTTAGTCCTTTTGTCAAAAAATTTCTTGATGCCTTCTTGGACTGTTTGTGTTCTCTTGTACACTTTCTCTCTAGACTGCTGTAAATGAATGGTTTGATTTATCCTTCTCTGCATATCATTTTATTCAGATTGCACTTCTTTGAGGAGTTTCATGACTGGAACTCCTAAATATGTTGGGAAGATTGCATCCATGCCATAAACCAGCTGATAGGGAGACATATTTATTGATTTATAGGTGGTTAATCTGTCAGCCCATAAAGCATGCATAAGCTTACTATGCCATGTTCTCTGATTTTGTTCCAACAATTTTTTGATAATATTGACAAGGATTTTGTTGGAGGATTCAACTAATCCATTTCCTTGGGGATAGTAGGTTGTGGAATGACCCAATGTGATATGATATTTATAGCAGAAGTCAACCATTATTTTGGATTTGAAGGCGACAACATTGTCTGCGATAATTTTTTTAGGACAACCAAACATGGATAGTATGTTAGTTTCAAGGAACATGATAATGACAGAGTCAGTATCATTCCTAGAAGGTATGGCTTCTATCCACTTGGTAAAATAATCAGTGGCAGTGAGGATCCACTTATGTTGGGTTGATGAATATGGGTGGATTTCCCCAATGAAGTCTAAGCCCCATTATTGAAAGGGAGCCTCAACACTGATGGGATGTAAGGGTAAGGGTAGGAGTTTTCTTTTTCCATCAAAAATTTGACACTTATGGAAAGACATGACAATCTTCTAAGTATCTGGAAAAAGGGTGGGCCAATAGTAACCAGATCTGAGGATTTTATTTCCTGTGGTCTTCCAATAAAGATGTCCTCCGCATTCTCCCTCATGCAGTTCATGCATGATTTTTCCTTCATCATTCTTAAGCAAACATTTAAGCAGTATTCCAACAACATTCTTCCAATATAAAACCCCATCTAATATGAAATAATTTAAAGCCTTCTGTTTTAAAAATGTAGCTTTAGTTTTAGACAGAGAAGGAGGGGTATTTAGATAAAGCAGCACATATATGATATCAGCATACCAACGTGAATTCAAAAATGTTTCTTCAATGTATGGAGCTGTGAAATATTCTATTTCTTCCAAAATATCAACCATATTCATATCTAGTGCTTCGAAGTTTGACTCAGCCATGAGTTTTGCTAATCCCCGCCCTTTGATTAATTTGGTAGGCCTGATTTCTAAGTCATATTCTAGAATAATATCAATCCATTTTCCCCTTTTACCATCAGGGTTTTGACTTAGAATGTCCTTGACAATAGTATGTGGGACAAAAGAAATGATGTGAGAATGTAAAATGTAGACTCTAAAGTCTTTCAATGCTTTTACCAAGGCTAAGGCTTGTTTCTCCATGATGTTATATTTGAGTGGAGCATCTCTTAAGGCCCTACTAAAAAAGGATATTGGTTGTTCTTGCCCCATGATGTTATTTTGTAGCAATACTGAAGCTATTATATGTTCAGATGCGAAAGAAAAGATTTAGAAATCTTTGGTGAAATCAAGACTGATAAGAACCGGTGTTTCAATAAGAGCTTGTTTTACTAGTTGAAATGACTGCTTAGCTTGTATTGTCCATTTAACACCTATCTCTTTCTTTAGCATTTTTGTGATATTTCTTAATAGCTCAGCAAGGTTGGGAATAAACCTCCTTAAAAAAATTATCTTCCCAATGAAAGATTGCAATTATTTGAGGTTTCTAGGATGGCTGATTTTCAATATGCCATCAATCCTTTTAGGGTCTACTTTGATTCCCTCTTCAAAAATTATGTGACCAAGAAGCTTTCCTTCTTGGAGACCAAAGAGTGTATTTTTGGGATTCAAAGATAAGCCATATTTCCTACATTTCTTAAAAACTTTTCTTAAATGAATCAAGTGTTCTTCATCAGTTTTAGAGAAAACAATAATGTCATCAAGGTAAATGATTATAAAATAGCCTATGTCTTCTGAGAAGGATATATCCATGGCCCTTTGGAAGGTGGCCCCTGCATTCATCAATCCAAATGGAATTTTTACATACATGAATGTACCCCAAGGTGTAGTGAAAGTAGTTTTATGTTGATCACTTGGGAGTACTAACACTTGATTGTAACCCGAGAACCCATCCAACAGTGATATTCCTTTAGATCCAACTACCCTTTGAAGTATGTGATCCATTTTTGGCAAGGGACAGTTGTCTTTCAGGGAGGCTCTATTTAGATTTCTAAAGTTGATGCAGAGACTGATTTCCCCAGTCTTTTTCCTGACAGATACTAAGTTAGAAACCCATTCTGAATATCTGAGGGGAATTATGATCCCAACATCATACATTTTCCTGATTTATTTCTCAACTAAAGGAAATAAAATAGGGTTTATCCTTCTTAGTTTTTGTTTGAAAGGTTTCTGATTTTCCTTAAGAGGAATTTTGTGTTGAATGATGTTGGTATCATATGATTTCAGATCCTTGTATCCCCATGCAAACACATCTCTAAACTCTTTAAAAATTTCTATGTATTGCTGCTTGATATGAGCTCGAAGAGTGCTGGATAGCTTGATCATTTTGGGTTTTGCTAGGATGCCTATGTTATGTTCTTCTATATTTGTTTCTATAGGCTTGATTCTTGGTTCTTTGGCTACATCATTGAAATCAAAGAGCTGTTCTAATGGTGTAAGGCCTCTTGGAATTGTATCATTTTTACATTGTAAAATTTCCAGGTCTTTTTGGTCTGTATTGTCAACTATTTCTTCTTTGAAAATATGTTCAAATTGGTTTATATCAACAGAAGAGGACATCTTGTTTCAGGGAGTCGTTCATTATTTAAACATTTTTCTTCATGGCTAGTGTTTGATGTTGGTATGGCAAAGTCATTTTTTGATTGCATAAAATCATCTATGTGTTTGTCACCTTCAAACACTATAATCTTCATTGTCAGGTATTGCAAGCCTATTTTTTACCTTTACATTGAATTGTTCATTTATCTGTGGTATTTGGAAATTACTAGCAGCAAAGGCAAGTTCATTTGCTAGATGATTTTGAGCTCTTGGGATGAAAATGAGTTCATATTTTTCAAAAAAATTTAAGAGATCAAGGGCAACATTCCTATATTCTCTTAATATTGGGTTTTTGGCTAAATAATCCCCTTTTATTTGCTTAATGATTAGCTCAGAATCTCCTTGGACTAATATTTTCTTAGCTCCTAAATCTTTGAGCAAATTTAGGCCAAGGAGGTGGGCTTCATATTCAAAAATGTTATTTGTGCATGGAAAATCTAGTTTATAGGAAAATCCTTTGTTTGTATTATGTATCCAAACACCAGCCCCTGAACCTAGTTTGCTACAAGAGCCATCAAAACTCATTTTCCAAGGTGTTTCAATCTCATTTTCATTTCCTTTCTATTGTTCAAGTTTTCTAGATTTTGAGTTATTTTGTACTTGAGTTGAGGGAATATTTGACTGTTCTGGTGGATTGAATTCTTTCTTGTTCTCCTTTTCTTGTTGGCTGATTTCATCTTCATTATACAAGATAAAGGAATCTAAATCTGAATGAATGGAGTAGATAGGAGTGTTGTTAAGCCTATCTATGTTTCTCACCATGTATTTCATATGAGACTCCCTGTATAGTCTTCTGGTTTGGTTAAACACTGGAATGGTGGCATAAGACATGTCCATTTGAAGGCTCCCCTGAAGTTTGGCTCCCCATGATCTAGATAGAAGCATGCCATACTTTGGGGGAATGTCAGCCACTACTATGTCCATAACTATACCTTTGGCAGGAATTTGTGCCAGGTTAACATATAAATATTTGATTAGGCCCAAGAATTTGACCCTGCTTGAGTCAAAGGAATACATGTCCTTATATGGTTTAGTAATTTCTAGGCCTAGGCTTTCCATTACCACTTTGGGCATAAGGTTATGAGAAGCACCTGAGTCTAGCATGGCATTGTGCAGGATTTTATTATGTATGTTCAAGCTAACATAAAAGGGAGGGACAACCCCTTCTTGGCATCTTCCTTCAACTTCAGGATCAAGCAATAATTATGGTTTAGCATCTGTCAAGTTTAAATTATTAGTGTCATTGCCTATAATAAAAGTTCTTAAAACTTGATTTTTGTATACATCCTGAGTTACCAGTTCAACTAGAGGTATTCTTATTTTGATTTTGGAAATTTCACCCTCAAGGCTGAAAGGAACCATTGTTTTTGATATGTTTACATCTATTTTGTCATTTACAATTCTTTCAGCAATTTTGATTTGCTGAATTTTATTTGGACTGTTATTTAGGACAGATTTTTTAGGGCCACTAGCAGAGGTACTAGGGCAGATTTGTTCAACACTTTGCTGGCTGTTTTTGTCTTTATTTAGATCAATTTTATTGGCCATAGTGTTGGTGTTACTTGCTATCTTTCTAGGCTGATTTTTTGAAGTTTTCCTAACAGCAATACTAGTTTTTTTGTCATTGGAAATCTATAGGCTTCCTTTTCTTCTAAGATTATATTGTTTGTGTACCTCCATTATTGCATTTTCAAACCCCAATTTGTAATCCTCAGAATCCTCATGGTTGTTTTTAGTTTTTTCTGAGGAGAATAATCCTTGTTCTTCTTCAGTGAGAAAAACATCTGTCTCACTGTCAGATCCTATCAAATTTACATGATTTTCTTCCAACCTTTCCGTTTCCCTTTCCTCCTCTTGATCTACATAATTTTGTTGGAAGGGGGGCCTAATTTGTTGGTCATTATCTCTTTGCCTATCTTGATTAGAATCTCTTCTGAGATTTGGATTTCTATTTCTTTTTTGGGGATTGGTTTGGTTTTCTTTAGGAGGCACTCTATCATTTAGATTTATTTTTTCAAGCATTCTCTCCATTACCTTCACTAAGTTGTCAATTTTGGCATCGGATGATGAAGTTGATCCCATTTTTTCATCCCTGTATGTAACTCTTTTTTATTATTTTAACCTAGGTCTTTTCTCAATTAGATTTTCTTCTACACTTAAGGCTCCCCTCTGCATGTCTTCTAAAGTTGAGGGGTCTCTTTCTCTTAGCTAGTAGGCCATTTATAGATCAAAGCCTTCTGGAAATTTAGCTAAGGCTAGGCCTAGTGGAGGTTTCATGTTTGGGGGAAGAGCATTATACACAATATTGAATCTAGTGCAATAATCTTGGACACTCTCCCCAATATTTCTATTGAGGTTATTATAGTCTGACAGTATTTGGAGAGGGTTATTTTTAATTTCCCATTTATTTGTGAATGTTTGATATAAAGAAGGGAGGTCATTTATGTTGTGAGGAGTTAAGCCTTTGAACCATTTTTTGGCTTCTCCTCCTAAACTTTGAGAAAAAATTCTCATCTTAATGGTCTCTTCTTCTATTTCTATATAATCAAAAGCATCATCCATATTATCTACATGATGCTGAGCAGTAGTAGGTTCATTTCCCGTGAAATGGGGAATTTTAGACTGATATTCATTGGGTAGAGGAACTAGAGGTTGTGGTAACACTAGAGGGGCATACCATGCTGCCATGGTGGGAAAAAGTTGGGGATTTACAAGAGGGAAAGTGTTGGCTCGAGGGGTCCTGACCCAGGTTCGTTGTGTAAGGTTTTCCAAAAAAACCTTATACTACTAGCCCTGGGTGGCTGCTGGAACCAGGTTTCCACACCCTGAGAAAGGATGGGTAAAGCAAGCAGAGCTGCACTAGGTCCTGTAATCCTTGATTACCTTGTTCTGTGAAGGGTTAATTAAGTCTCTATTCACATCCATGTGCACTAGAACTATAGTTATATGCTTGTTATAACATCAACACAACAATACATAAACAAAACATAATAGATCTAGATCCAAGAACACAGTATACAGATCTTTTGTAGCTTAAGGACAGAAAACGCACAGTATAAAAATTATCAGTAATCCACATAAAATTACTCATAGATTCAGTTCTCTAATAATCTTTCACATTCATTCATTCATAAATTATTCCTTACAATTCCCTTCCCTACCTGTGCACACAGCTGCAGGGTCTGCACATAGCTGGACTTGGATCTCCGCGCACATAGCTGACAGGAGTCCATTCCCCACAACCCAAACACACAGCTTAAATCACAATTCAAATCAATAGCTCATCGTTTCTTACCCTTTACAATACAAAATGCATCTCTATTTATAACAATCTAGCCTCGACTTTCCTATGGTTCGCAACCCATGGTTTTCGGACCCCTAGTTTTCCCTTTGACCCATTACAATGCGTTCGGGGCTTTGACTCACCCCAAAACCCTTCCGCTAGGCTAAATATAATAACAAATATTCAAAATGGACCAGTTTTGTAGCTTGTTATGAGACCTTGTTCCAACAGTCCCCCAACACAATCTTGTGACTTGTTGGGGCCCTTGTTTTGAAATTCAACAGATTTTGAGTTGCAGCGAGTACGTGGCGAAACACAACCTCGGTAGGAAGAAAGGTGTCAAGGTTACGAAGGAGAAAAGGATAGGTGTTGCAGCTGTTACGGGAGCAAGCATAGATGGTAGAGGAGCACATAAGGAAACAAGAAGTGAATTCCTGATCAACTGAAAGAAACAGAAGACAGCTGAGCAAGAAGGAAGGAGGAACTGTCAGTTGTGCTGGCAGAAGAAAAAATAGGCATCCATCCAGTGGAGAGGTAGGTTGGCGCAGATGGGAATAGGAAAAAGGGAGCCACAGGGAAACTCTATCTATGTTGCACAATTCTCCATTCCTCTGTGTTTCTACATTTTCTCTCTGTCCAATAGGACATATTGTATTCTACTCTGTTTATGCTCACATAGCTGAGCCTTGTAATAGTTCGCCACTGATGGCTGTTGATTAATATATTCAGGAGTGTTGTTCCGAGTATCTGTTATAGTTTTGAATGAATGATGTTACAAGCACCTTTTAAAATTTTATTTACTGTAAGTCTGAACTCTTCCCCGAGAGGCATATGTTATGGAACGTTGTGTTATGGTTGTTTAGAATTTTAGCTTAGCTTTGATTCAACTGTATTGATGTTGTTGGGATGATACTGATCGACTCCCTATCACAGTAAGGCAGTGGCACACCTCGGGTGATGCTCTCTGCCCTTCAGAGCAGAGTGAAAATGCCGGCGTGAAACTAGACTACGACGGAAACCCTTGTTGGCCCTTTTAAACTTGAACCCAGGTATTCTCTATGAGACCTATTCTCTCGCCAACAAATGGTTCCATTTCTGGGACCCGAAAATAGATTTGGGAGCTAGATCATGGTATCTCGAATCTTTGAAAGAGAAATATGAAGCTGGTGGGATAACCACCTAGATCAGTTCATAGCTCAGCAGGCTGAGCTGAGATGACATAAGGATAAAATGATTAAAAACTTGGTTCTATTCTCCGACTCTGCTAGTGATACCTACGAAATATTTTGGGGAAAGTTCCCAAAAGAACTCTACAACTGGTTGTGGAGGCTTCAGACCAAGACCTTCAAGGAAAAGTCACAGAAGATCAATCGCAAGTGGGAGCACGAGGATCTGGTCTCCCTTCATTAGTTAAATACCTATTTAACTCGAGCTGTAGATTTTTGGGTGGAATCTACCTTAGACGGATATATAGTGGAGTTTTCAACCGAGTGCTACCAATATTTCTCAAGAGTAGAAGATACCTTCAGATCCAGGTTAAGGGGGAAGCTGCTGAAGGAGATTCCTTTGTGGATCAAGGCATTGATGGTAGACGAAGGAATGATGGGATTCCAAAAAGCAAATATGGAAGCGTAAACCCTCCAGTGCCGAGGGAAGGGACTAAGGGAGAGATGTTAGAAAAACCGTGAGAATGGGGAGCAGGAGTATGGATGTTGAGACCACCAATAGGCTTAGGGAGCGACGAGCACATTGGAGGGCACAGATTGCAGAAAGGTGGCGAGAGAGGGTGATGAAGGAGTTGAAAAGACAAGAAAGCGATTGAAATAACCAAGAGGAGGTGCCTCAGATGACAAAGGAAATGAAAATTCAGATGGGTCCCCATGATATAGGAGGGGCCGTGTAAGAAGTGCGGCAAGTGTATAGGAGTCCAGCCTAGATGGAGAAAGGAAAGAAGTCTTACGGAGAAGGTATAGATGCTAGCCCAGAGGAGGTGTCCGATGTGGAGATGCATGTTGCAATGGAGCAACTATTTCAAGAAAGGTCGACATCCATATCTCAAGGTATTCCTAGTCCCCACGGTTCAAGTAGCTCTAGTCCCAACCTTCCCCTGGTGCTCTACAAGCCCATAAGTGAAATTTTTTTTAAGTTACGTGAATTAAGTATATTGCATAGTATTCAGTCTCCAACTGGAACACAAACTAGTAGTAGGATTGCTAGTGGCACCATCTCACAACCAGGATCCAACGGATTCATTTTGGTAACACCTATTCAAGTAAACATGGCAGGATCACTCATCCGATACTCGAAATTCTCTAGGAAGGGGAACGACGACGTCGAACAACACTGGTACCTTTGCGAGGCCATATGGAGGGCACGACAGACACCAAATGTTGGGAAGTTGATAGAATTTCAAACCACCCTTAGGGAGAGAACCTTATGATGGTTTATGAAGTGGTCGGAAGCTCACCCGAATCCAGCGATGGTTGATGTAAAGAGGGATCTAATTAAGGAATTCAAACTACCTCAGACAGACCAACAGGGCTTGTCAGATATGTGGGAAATCAAGCAGCGAGAAGGAGAAACTGCTTGGGACTTGATGCAAAGATTCAAGGATGCAATTGGAAAACTCAGCTATCCAATTGATCCAAACCACCAGAGAGACTGGTTCATTAAAGCTCTACTACCTTTGACCCAAACTCCATTGACTCAACAAAGGATCGACACATTGCAGGATGCACTAGAGCAAGCAATGAAGATAGAAGCTATGGCGGGTTACTAGCAAGAGTTTAAAGGAGGAGCAGCGGTACAGGACCCCTCCATAATGGGCCTGTAGCATCAAATAGCCAGTCTAATAGAAAAACACAAGGAAATTCAACTAATGCGACCGAAGAGACCGAATGTATGGTGCATGCATTGTCTCGTGGAGGGACATGTGGCAACCAAATGCCCCCAGTTTCAGGGCCAAAATGTGGGGATATCGGCCGCAGGAGCACAAGGGGCTCCACCAGTAGGAGGGGTCACGCAAATAAACACCTAAGGGATATATCCACCGAAACAGAAATACACAGGGTTCCCTGCACAACAAAGTCTAGCCACCAATGAGTATTGTGAAATATGAAAAAGTATGGGCCATCAACCTTGCCTGTGTCCGATATTACAGAAATATTCTAATGTTCCAAATAATATATATTGTGAATTTTGTGCCTCAACCACCCAAAACACAGAGTAGTTCCAAGCACTGGACGCACTGGCAGAGCGGCTGGACCAGCCTTCATACAGAGTAAACAAAGCTCCCTGAGGAAGAGGAGGAGGCATGAGAGGAGGACAAGCAGGAGGTAGAGGTCGAGTAAGATGTTATAACTGCAACCAGGAAGGACATGTAGCTAGAGAATGTACACTCCCTAGAATACCCTGGTGTTCTCAGTGCCGGGTTAACACACACGCAACAGAAGATTTCTCGGAGCTTATCAAAAGATGGGTGGAAAGAGCTAGACAGAGGGGGGCGAATCTAGTAAATGCAGAACCCAGGCTAATGGGAACTCAGACAATGCAAAATGTGGCCATAGTGACAAGGGGTGGCAAAATAATGGGGGAGGATATGCATGTTATGGACCCAATAAAATTGATCAGGCCAACATCCCCAAAGCTCTTGATCAAACTAGAATGACAGAAACAATTTTTCTAGGAAGCAGTAGAAAAGTAAATTCCAATTGGGGGGAAACAAAGGAATCAAGTTATAGAAAACTTAGGAAGACAATGAAACGCAGAATACTTCTAAATCTTTGATCCAGGAGTGGTTCCATCTATTCCTAAAGATTTTTAACAATGCACCAATGCTAGAACAGCTAAAGTAAAACCTGGAAGGGGTGTTGAAGAAGAACAACGGAGAAAAAGAATCAGCAGAAGTGGACCAGAAGTATGTAAAAATAATAAAGAGAAACAAATGAAGGATGGGAAAGGAATTCCGAGTGAACATGCACGTTTCGGGGTTCCAGATTAAAGATACCATGTTTCATTTGGGATCTTATGTCAACATCTTACCAAGGAAAACTTGGGAGGCATCGGGGAAGCCAAGATTGACATATTATCCAATTCAACTTTGGATGGCAAACCAATATTGCATTGTTCCCATCGGCTGACTGGAGGAGGTTGAAGTTGACATTGTGGGAGTAAAGACATTTACGAACTTTGAAGTCATCGACATCATGGGGGATAAGGATCCGTAATTGGGCCTTTGAAAACTATGCAGTAATCGATCTGAAGAAAGAAATAATGATCTTCGAGGACGGGGAAATTAGAGTCACTCAGCCACTCGACCCCTACCAAGGACCAAGATATATAGAGACTGTGGATAACACGGAAGATGCTTAGCTCATGGACCATCTCTACCAAATGACCACAGGGAGAAGAGAAGATTACATCAACTCGATGGCAGAAGGCTCAGTAAGCTGGAGGAGCATCCAAAGCTCAGAGTTAGGATTAGAAATATCTTGGGACAATTGGTAGCAAGGAGGATATGAAACAAATACAAGGAGATGTGCCAATATTGCAAGAGTCAATTGGATTGGGACCGAGATTCAGGAATACCCAATCTTATCAGATATGAATGTTGTAAGTATTTTCATAGCCAAGATAGAAACTATGGTACGGAAAGTTACAGATTACCATTGATGGACATGGCATTACAATCCACATCCACAAGATGGTGGAGCAACCATCGCAACTCATTGACATGATGGGACGAAGTGGCAACAACACTGAAATCTAGATTTAAAGAGGAGGAGGGACCCAGAAGTAAGGACTAGTACCAAGGGGACTCAGACCCTATAAACCATCTGAAGGAATGTGAAGCCCAATGGAGAACTGATGAATATCCCGAAGAACTATGGGTCCACCAGTTTATCCACTCCCTGGACGTAATTTCAAAGGCCTGGTATTTGACGGAAGAGAAAAGAAGAGGGACCCACAAATGGCAGGAAGTTGCGGACAAATTCACACAGTGTTTCTCGTTTGAAGGAGAGACAGAGCCAGTTACGCAGGCATTGCGAGCAATCAGGAAGGTACTGTTCTTCCCAGATATCCAACAGACAGACAAGCAGTCGTTTCAATACCAGGGTATCCAACAAAAGGTGGCATGTCGAAAAATTAATAGTGAGATGGACGATGAAAATTTGGAGGATCTCTGACACCTATATTTTGAAGAAACAGAAGGGGAGAGGGACATCAAATAAGAACCAACGATAGAAGGTATCCATCTATTACCTCTTAGAACCAAGAAAGTAAATATTGGAATAGAAGAAAAACCTAAACTGGCGACAATTGGAGACTACTGGGATGAACAAACAACTAAGGAAATATTCAATCTAATCAAGGAATACAAGGAATTGTTTCCTTCATTGGTAGCGGATCTAAAGGGCATAAAAGGAGAGATGGGGGAAATGCGGATAATACTAAAGCCGAATGCAAGGCCTGTCAAACATAGACCATATCGTTTGAACCCAAGGGTAAAGGAAAAGGTGAAAGCAGAAATTGACAAAATGTTGAAAGCCAGATTAATATTCCTAGTAGAGGAAGCAGAATGGGTAAGTCCCATAGTTATAAAGAGAAAAAAGGAGAAATCATAGATACGAGTCTGTGTAGATCACAATAGTTTAAACAATGCTTGTATCCATGATCCATTCCCTACTCCATTCATTGATGAAGTCCTCGACAACATTGTGGGGAACGAGGCACACTCATTCACCGATGGCTTCTCATGTTACCATCAGGTAAGAATAGCAGAGGAAGACAAGAGAAAGACAACATTCACCACTGAATGGGGCTCTTTCACATACAATGTGATGCCATTTAGACTGAAGAATGCACTTGCAATTTTCTCTCGCATTGTGATAGCTGCATTTCGAGAATAAATCCACAAGTTCTTAGAAGTCTATATGGACAACTGGACTGTGTATAGCATACTAAAGGACCATGCGAGCCTGTTGAGAGTAATGTTTGATAGGTGTCGACAACTGCAGATCTCGTTGAACCTGAAGAAGTGTATATTTACCATTCCGTTTGGAACATTACTAGGGCACGTGGTATGCAATCAGGGTGTTTGCGTAGATCCAGCCAAGGTAGCAGTAATTATCAGTATGGAGGAACCAGAAACGGTAAAACAACTAAGGTCATTGTTGGGCCACATAGGTTACTACCGAAATTTCATTCGCAACTACGCCAAGATAACAACGCCCTTAGAAAGACTATTGAAGAAATCAGAATAGTTCCAGTGGACGGATAGCTACAAAATGGTCTTGGAAACCCTAAAGGAGAAGCTGGCGAGTGCGCCAATACTAGTCCACCCAGACTAGGACAAACAGTTCCATGTACACATTGATGCGTCCAACATTGCACTCAGAGTGGTCTTAGCTCAACCTGGAGACACTTATGTTGATCATCTGGTATATTTTGTGAGTCGCAAGTTGTCAACAGCTGAACGGAACTATACGACGACAGTGCGAGAGGCATTGGAAATGGTGTACTCTCTTCAGAAATTCCGCCACTACCTATTGGGTGGTAAGTTCAAATTTTTCACAGATCACTCAGCCTTGAAATACTTAGTCAACAAGCCAGTCTTAGAAGGCAGAATTTGCAGATGGATCCTACTTTTCCAGGAGTTCACCTTTGAAGTAATTGTAAAACCTGGAAGACTCAACATAGGGTCTGATCACCTATCTCGACTAGAGAATGGAGAAAATAGAGGATCTCTAGATGATCAATTGCCAGATGCTGATATTTTCAGAGTAGAAGCCCTCCCAGACTACCTGAATGAGATAGCAGCCTATCTCACCACAGGGCAGTGTCTGCAAGAGTACACTACAACACAGAAGAGGCACCTAGTAGTTCAAGCCGTGGAGTATCAGCTGATAGTGGGACACCTATACAAGATGGGGCTAGACCACGTTCTTCGAAGATGTGTCATGGATCATGAAAGGGAAGATGTACTATGGGAAAGCCACAATGGTGTTGCAGGAGGGCATGTGGGAGCTAAACCAATAGCATGCAAGGTACTACAATCAGGCTTATGGTGGCCAATAGTACACAAGGACAGCAAAGCATTTGTGCAAAAATGTGACGTTTTTTAGTGGACAGGATGACCATCTCATAGGGATGAGCTTCCTCTTCATCCGATAAAATTACTGCAGCCATTCAAAAAGTGGGCAGTCAATTTTGTAGGACCAATTACACCGGCTACAAGGTACTCAAAGGCAAGGTACATAATCACAGTGACCGACTACCTGACGCGCTGGGCAGAAGCAGCGCCAGTGAGAAATTTCATGGCAGAGACTGCTGCTAGGTTCATATTTGAAAATATAATCAGCCGATTTGGATGCCCAAAAAGCTTGACCAGCGACCAAGGTACCCACTTCCTGAATGATACCATTAAGTCCCTCCTGGAGAGCTTCATGATACAACACCATAAAAGCAGTCCATATCATCCACAAGCAAACAACACAGTGGAAGCATTCAACAAGATACTAGGTAAGGGCCTGACAAAGATATGCAACGCGCAGTGCGATGACTGGGATGAGCGGATACCAATAACACTATGGGCATATCGAACCACGGTAAAAAGATTAAACAACAACATGCCATTCCAGCTAGTTTACAGGAGAGAAGCGGTAGTCTGAACGGAATTCATCATACCCAGCCTTCTAATTGCAACAACCCTGCAGCTATCTGAAGAAGAATCCCTGGAAAAGCGATTGCAAGAGCTGCAAGAACTTGAAGAAGAATGATTTCTTGGGGAATTTCATCAGACGGTACAGAAGGAGAGAAAGAAAGCTTGGCACGAACAACATATTAAGCACAAAACTTTTCAGGTCAGGGAAAAGTTCTACTATATGACAGTAAGTACCAGAAGTTCTCGGGGAAGCTACAAATGCATTGGCTAGGACCATTTCATGTCATAGACATTAAAGAGACATGAGCAGTTTGGTTGGCACAATTAAACGACCAAGTTCTACAAGGATGGGTCAATGACGCACGCCTGAAGCCCTACAATGAGTAATTTTACCATTTAAATTCCAATAACTCTCGCAACTGAGAGGATTTAGTAGGGTAGGTTAGAGTCAATAACTCTCTCTCACCCTAGATGAGCATAAATAGGATTCAACATAATAAAATAAATTGCAGTTGAGTTGCAGAGACCGCAATGCAACCAATAGTGGTCGGGGAGGGGTAGTGTCCAGCGTGTCATCCACGTCAGATAGAAAAGTGTGCCAAACATCAACCCAACATCATTAAGCATAGTACCAGTGTCAGTCCTTAGGATTACCAAGATTCGGAAATAATTTCCATAATTAGCATCACCCATACTATAATAATTTTCCATAATTGGACATAACCACCAGCCATCGCATTTGCCCAAATCCCGAAACCATAGTCAGCAATGTCAGAACCCACCTCAGCAGCTAACTAATCACATGATTGTAGCTGCAGGAGAAGCCAGGGAAAAATTAACTAGTTATGGGGTCTCATCAACCTCACCCGTGCTGGTTACTTACATAACTCGCATGCAAGGAAGAGCGAGAATGATGGAAAAATCCGTGTTAGAGTTAGAAACCTCCAAAAGAGAAAGGGAAGATGAACCAAAACCAGAACAGAGAGGGCATCCGGAAGAAGAAATTCTCGAGAAAAGAGGGAGAGATGTTCTTCGGGTATACCAGCGACGAGCAAGAATGACAAGAGTAAGCCCAGCTGTTGTGGAACAGGAGCTGGACAACAGAATTCAAAAAATGGAGTCCCTTGTGGGAAAATATGACAGTGCGACCTTGATCGATGCAGACCTCATGGATTCCTTTGAGTTTCCTGTGCTAAAAATACAGGTGTACATCGAGAATTGTGCAACAGAAGTAGGATGAGCAGCAGCAAGAGTCCTACCTGAATTCAGGGGTATCCAGCAGTCCACGATAATTAATTTAAGGAACCTACCGGTGTTTGGGATTACAGGCGCTGCGATGTAGTGCACAAAATTTCTGTTAAGCAGGATTTATAATGGCTCTCTGTGGCTGGGAAAGGAAATTCAAATTCATGTCGAATTCATTCATAGGTTGACAGGACTATCACAGGAGGGAAGGGACATATCTTCAGCGCTCCAAACTATATCTAAGAGGGCGAAGAAGTCGGGAGACAGACTACTATGCCAAGTATGGCACTCGAAGTGGAGGAAAGGGGGAAAAGATTGAGTTAATTAACAGGCTGGAGATCAGGTTCGCTTTGTTGAGATTCAACAAGATGATGAGCTTAGTGAAAAGAGTTGCCTTCACTAAGTGGGCCCGCAGGCTATTTTTGGCGCAAGTCTATTTTTAGACTATGTCTATTTTTAGACATGATGATCATATTTCAGAAGTTGCAGGATGCTATTTGTGGATGGTTGGTCAAGTTGGAAAAATATATGAAATTCTATTTTTAGAAAATTGGGCGAAGTCTATTTATAGATCGTTAATCTAAAAATAGATGTATGTCGATTATTATTAACTCTTAATAATAATCAAACTCTAAACAACAACTTATTCTCTTGGAGCACTTCAGTTCAGTGCATAGATGTGGCACATCAGCTGACAGAAGGAATCACACTATTCCTAAGGGTTTACTGGAGCTAATGCATGAAGGACTCAGTTAGAACTCAAGTGGCAGAGTTATAACACAGTCGAAAGAAGTAGTTATGGAGTTGTATTCAGTTTAACTCAGTTAGACTTAGTTGAGCTAGTTGTATCTAGTCTAACTGATTGATACACTAGTGAGAGTGGAGTGAATTAATTATTTAATTAATTCACAAATAATAACTCATTAATCAATTGAACAATACAACAGTTAACTACAATGCATGGCAGTTTCAGTGGAGACCAGTGGAGAGATAGGTGAAAGGGCAAGATAGACTATCTGTTGTGACTATAGTGATGCATTGATTGCATCACACACTCAGTGGAGATGCCAATGAGGATTGCGCAGTCAAGGATGGAGTAATTCAAATTCATTCAGAGATATTCTTCAGCAGAGATTACGCAGTGGAGGCAAGCTAGCAGGTGGCAAAGATCGGTGCATGGATTTGCAAGATTGGGCCTGATTAGTGTATGACGATTGTACTGTACTGAGGGCTTGTGATAAGCTTTGTATGCTTGTATGATATTTTCATATGATCTCCATGTTACATAATATATAGTTGGGGTTTTCAGCTTCAGGCTTTCCCGGTTAAAAATTGTGTTATGTGCGATTGAATATTTTTGTTTATGCTTCACATGTGTGTGCAATTAATTTTTCCGCAAAAGATTAACAAGTGGAATAGATTCAGTATCTTGCATAAAGTTAAATAGTGTGAGATCAGGTGGATCTTGGAAATATGCATGCTTAGTGCATATAATTTCTACATGGTATCAAAGCATTGTTGATTGAAGATTGCAATTGTGAAGTGAGTTTGTGCTGGTGGACAATTTGAATTTGCTACAGAAGATTCTTGGTGCAGAAATCGAGTATACATTGAAATGTCTTTCAATGGGTTGAGATTGGAGTATGCCCTTAATGGGAGCTCGAATTACATAGCCTGGAAGGATAGGATGGAGGCGGTGCTAGAGGATAATGGGCTGAAGGAGTTCATCGATAGCGATGTTCCTAAGCCAGGATCTAGCGATGCTACATTACTTGATGCATGGCAAAAGAAGACTGCAAAGACGAGGAGGATTCTGTTGGAAGGTGTGAAGGACCACATTGTGTCCAGCCTTCACGGGAAATCCACTCCATTCTTAATGTGGAAGGCTTTGACAAAATTGTTCCAAAGCAGAAGTGACCAGAGGAAGTTGGCGCTTAAAGACAAGCTCAGAAAAATAAAAAGAAGGAAAATTGACGGTGTTCCAAAATAACTCATGATTTTTCCACGCTGAGATGAGCGGGAAGTGTGAAACAATAATCCCCCCTGGTAGCTTGGCTCTCCTTGGGATTTCGAAGAGTTGGCATAATTCACGGAGGAGGGCGAAGATGGACGGGGAGAGTGGGAGAAGCGCGAGGATGGGAGCGACTTTGGTCGGATCTTGTGTAGGAGAATAAGGCGGGGTACCGAGGGATAGATCTTCATCAAAGAATGAAAGATGAAGAGAATTGCGCTTTGGCTGCCAAAGCAAGGAAAGGGAAGGGGAAGAAATCTTCTTCAAAATCCGGTGCTAAAGGCAAGAAGCAGGATTTGTCCAAAGTGAAGTGTTTTCATTGTCACGAGCATGGACATTTCACCACTAACTGTCCACAATAGAAGAATAATAAGTAGGCTATTGGATCTGCAGCTGGAGAGGCCTTAGCCTCGCAATTTGAGCTGGATTTTTCCTTGATCACATGCTTGGTTTCAAGCTGCATGGGATCGGTGTGGTATATTGATAGTGGTGCGTCTTTCCATATGACGGAGACAAAGAGTTGCTTAGTGACTTGGAGGAGAAGGACCTCTAGATGCATATAGAGATGGGTGATGATGGTCGGTACAATGCGACTGGAATTGGGACCATTACCTTTGAGAGGGAGTCAGGTAATCCATTCTTGTTGAATAATTTCATGCATGTTCCAGGTCTGAAGAAGAACTTGGTCTCGGTCACAATGCTGGAAGATAGAGGTTATGATGTTGTTTTCAGTGAGGGAAAAGCCTTCCTTCGACATAAAACAACAGGTCAAACCAAGAAGATAGGGGTTCGAATTAAGAATTTCTACAAGCTGGAGGTAGATGGCCGCGTTGCAATGGTGGAAAAAGCAGAAGAAGTGGGGAGATGGGATGAGGGCGAATTATGGCACAGGAGATTGGGCCATCTTCACCATGGCGCTTTGAAGATTTTGCAGCAAATTTCTACTGGACTTCTCAAGGGTACTCTTGCATAGTTAGATCAGTGCAAGGGATGTACTATGGGTAAGTTTGTGAAGACCACCTTTCATGAGAAGGAGAACCGTGCTTCGGTGACCCTGGAGAGAATTCACACAGACGTGTGTGGACCTTTCTCGGTTTCTTCAACAAAAAAACATAGGTATTATGTTATATTTGTTGATGAATATTCTCATAGATGCTGGATATTCTTCATGCAGAAGAAGAGTGAAACGTTCTCAAAGTTTTGTGAGTTCAAGGCATTGGTGGAGAAGGAGTCGGGGAAGCAAGTGAAAGCTCTATGGAGCGATAATGGTGGTGAATACATCTCGGGCGAATTCAAATACTTTTGTAGCAAAGAAGGAATTCGAAGAGAACTCATAGCGCCTCATAACCCACAGCAAAATGGGGTCTCGAAGAGGAAGAACAGAACGATCGTGGGTGATGCACGAGCGATCTTTGCGTGACCGAGGCCTACCGATGCACTTGTGGGCGGAAGCATGCAGCCTTTGCGGTTTATGTGCAAAGAAGCTTGTTGTCCTCATAGAGTACTTGGCATGAGTACACACTGGGAAGCTTTTGCGTAGGCTTTGATATTTCTCATTTGAAGATTTACGGGTCACTTTTTGTTTACATTCATGTGTTGAAGGAAACTAGGAAGAAGCTGGGAGCCGGCTTGCGGGGGGTTGGGATTTGTGGGGTGCACGGAAACACCCCATAACTATCCATGTGTATTTGCCAGAAACGATCGGATGGCTTGTTATGTGACGGAGATGCCAAAACCAATGAAATTGAAAGCCATGAAGTTGTCGCTTGAGAGGGAGCTACACTTGCATGTGGAGGAGGAACTTCTTGTTCCCAAAGATGAGCCTTTGGATGTGGATCAGCCACAGGAGGAGATTCATGGAGTGAAGGAGTCCACTCATTCAGAACCAAACATCAGAAAAGGCAGGAAGCATACCACAGAAGCTGAAATACTGAAGGTGGATGCGGCACAGAATGTAGGAGTTCCTACATCACAGCGTAGACAAAGACAATCACCTGACCGATATATTGGATACATGGCTCTTATGAGCAAGTGTATTGTGACAAAGCCATCTTCTTTTGAAGAAGCAGTGCAAGAGCCCACATGGGTAGATGCCATGGTGGAGGAGTATGACTCCATTGTCAGAAACAGTGCTTGGGAGATTGTTCCAAGGCCGGTGGGAAAATCAGTTGTAGGATCAAGATGGATCTACAAGGTAAAGCAAGCTGCTGATGGGAGCGTCGAGAAGTATAAGGAAATATTTGTTGCCCGGGGCTTCTCACAGATCGAGGGGATTGATTATGAAGAAACCTTTGCACTTGTCGCATGGTATTCTTCCATAAAGACCATCCTTGCTCTCTCAGCGCAGATGGGTTGGCACATTCATCAGATGGATGTAGTGATTCCTCGATGGGATCATTGAGGAAGAGGTGTACATTGAGCAGCTTGAAGGATTTGAGATCTTCAGCAGCGAGTCGCATGTGTGCAGACTCAAAAGAGCGTTGTATGGGCTGAAACAAGCACCCTGTGCTTGGTAGACTCTGATCGACGGCTATTTCACTGGACTTGGCTTCACCAAGAGTGAGGCGGATGCAAACCTGTACCATATTGTGGTTGAGGGTAAGATTTTAATCATTGTACTTTATGTTGATGATTTAATACTAACAGGTGATGATCAGTTGATACACTCATGCAAGGAAAATCTTGCAAAGGAGTTTGAGATGAAGGATTTGGGCCTCCTTCATTATTTCCTTGGATTGGAAATATGGCAGCGAGAAGGTTAACTATTTGTGTCTCAAGGCAAGTATGCCAGAATCTTTGGATAGTTTCACATGCAAAGGAGACTGCCAAGCCAATGACCTCCTCTTCTAGGGGGTGGAATTAAGAGGATGCTACATCGACGGAGAGGTAGTGGATGCCACTTGTTTATTGAACAGTGAGTGGGTTCTCTCATGTATTTATTCAATACAACACCGGACATTTGTTATGCGGTGAACTAGCTTTCACAACCGATGGTTAAGCCTACCAAGCTCTTTTGGAAGGCATGCAAGCATGTCCTGAGATATCTCAGGGGCACATCTGAGTATGGTTTATGGTACAAATAGACGAATGAGGTGAAGTTGGATGGCTTCACGGATGCAGATTGGGAAAGAAGCCCAACAGAAAGAAAGAGCACATCAGGAGGGATTTTTAGTATCGGATCTACGACATTTTCTTGGTACATCAAGAAACAAATATCCATGGCACTCAGTTCAGCGAAAGCAAAATACATGGCAGCAAGTCAAGCTGCATGTGAGGCGGCAAGTTTATTTGCATGCAAATATTCTAAGAATGAATATCCTTTAGCAAAAATTGGTCAAAATTTGACCAAGATAGGCCTCATTAAAGTTTCCCCTAAATTCTGCCTCTGAATCTAGAAAACTGCCAGATAACCCCGACAAATTTGGAAGTGGCGCTGGATTTAGAGGTGCTGCCAAAATCTCTACCAAATTAATCTGGAGATTAATTTATGCTAACTGCACTTAATTAATGTTAAATGCGCACTAATCCTGGGTGCTTAGTGGGGCGCTTGGTTCCTGGTCATATGATGAGGTCTTGTGGAGGAGGGATGGCCCATGGGCCTAGCCCCCTCCACTCCTCCATCCAAATTCCGCACTACATGTAAATTTAAATTGCACACCTTCAATTTCAATGTAATGTGTTGTGGCTTGCTGGTATACAGGAGGAGTGGTGGGACGAAGGTCACGGGGTCGAATCCTGACCTCCACAACCATAAAAATCATCAAACAAATTGGATATTGCATATTTAATATACCAATGTTTAATAAATACACTCCACTAAAATTTGCATGAAGTGCCACCGCCATAAATGCAATACAAACTTTGCATTTGATTTAATTCCCATGAAATATGTATATACCCATGCTCCATTATGGTTCAACATTAAAATATATGCTACCATATGTTATATTAAAACTTGGAAATTTGGGTTTAATTAAATAATATATGTGGAATATATATTAATTAGTTTGGATATATATATATATATATATATATATACACTCGCGAATCCTGCAGTGACACTTGTCATAGTCCCATTGGACTAAAACTGAATAAGATTCTTTGCATGCTCACTGAACTTCCATGTCATCAGCTGTACCTATTCTGCAATATTTAAAAAAAAAATTGTGTGTTCTAAATGACGATCAACAAACCATAACTCCTTCATCCGAACTCAGTTTTCAACGAAACGAGTTATGTTGGATTCTTTGCGACGAGACAATCATTGTCATTATGGTTTGGTGAAATTATAATCAATTTTACTTTTGAGCTAATTTTTGCCCTTGATCCAGATTCTAATCACAATGTATGGATCCGTACAAACTACAAATATGGTGAGAGAGAGGTCAAGTAGCAACACCGATAAGATAATGTAGACATAGTCAATGGTGCCAAGATTTGGTGAAGGAGATAGAATGTGAATGAGAGATGTAGTGGTGTATGAACACCCTAAAAGTGTTTGGTCCTAGTTGTAAATCCTAGCCATAGGTAAGTTGTATTCCCTAAGGTTTTTGTAAGAGCCATTGTTCAAGCATACATGTTGTGCATTGGCACATGATGTTTGAAGTTGTGGAATGAACCCATTTAATAGGTACGAAGGTCACAGGTGTACTCATACATGAGCTTGAGTTTAGTTTGTTGTAAGACTAGTTATTCAATCATACATCTTCGAGCGTAGCCGTGCATGGATGATCAAATCATGGAATGGAACACTTGAATAGATATGAGGGTGATAGGTGTACCCATATGCTTGCTTGAGGGGGAAAATGTGAAATTTTAAGATGTGAGATGGTTAGTAAACCATGTTCTAGAAAAGGTATCCTAGAAAACTAGCAGATATAGCGGTTGTTTACCCATATATTCCAGTGGATGGTAACTTTTTTATATGGACTTCAACGATGTTATTGGGACTAGGTTAATCTATTCGAATCAAGTTTAGGGACGGAGATTGTTAAGGAAGTTCAAGTAAAGTGTTGGTGGTTTTCAAGCTTTAGGTTTTTATAAACCATGTTTTTTCCCATGGTATTCTAATGTAATGAAGACTATTTAAAGGCCTAAAACCTCCAGCGTAATTTTCCTTTGGACCATGGAATAATGAATCTATTATTCAAATTTGTTTTCGTGCAATAATTTTCAAAATATAAAATATTGTGTTCATACTTTATTGTTATTATGTATTATTATTGGTTTATTTATCTATATTTTTTTTAACCAGATACCAGACATATTAACAAATTTTCATGTTTTTAATATTTTGATAATTTTTTATTAAATCCACTCTCACTCACCTTGTCATATATTTTGAATTAATTTGATTTTTAAAATTTGTCGTTTAATTCTATTTAATTAAGTTATTGATACTATTAATATGAATAAGAAGACCTCTTCAAACTTCTGATTCAAGATTTTAATATAACACTTTAAGATTTACTTTGAAAAACAACTATTATTGGTTAGGATTATTAATGCAAATTACAATTATATCATCAAAACATAAACCAAACTAATGTTAACGCTGCATTTTATTTTTAAATCCATTCAAAAGTTTATTTCACTTTCATTATGTGCATGTTGTAGATTTTGGGAGGATCCATGTTACCTGTAAGTCTTTTTCACTACTTCCCCCGTTTTCTTCCTTTGATTTCATGTCACATATTTCAGATATTTGGTAAAGATACATAGGGACATGTAAGTCCTTTTCTGTGCTTTACCGGTTTTGAAGGAAAAATTTTAGACAATCCATGCCATTAGAATAAAATAACATGTGTCATAGAAAAATTGAAATTTTGTAAAAATAAAATCATTAAACACACATTTCTTAGGCATTATTTTGACCGACATATTGCAGGAATGGCCCATCCACAATATATATTTAATAAATGGATCATCTCTGCTCCTTATCAATCAATTCTTTTATAATTTCTTAAAAATTATAAAATAAGATTATTGTAAAATATATTTATATTTTTGATAAATTTGATTGAATTTAAGAATTGATAAACATTATTATTTATACATGTAATAAGTTTAGCATAAAATTAGTTAAAAAATAAAAATTTCTCAAGTCAACACCCACGGAGCGAATCTATCGCATAGAGCCTATCACATTTATGTAAAATAATATTTTTAAATAAAATAATATCTTACATAAATTTTATATATACATAAATAATTTCACATTGACATTCATAATTTTTTTTTATAAAACCTAATCTAGGTAACTACTTTTATATTAGGTGTATATTATAGCCATTTTTAAAATAATGGAACACCATTATTGTTTATAAAATTTCTCCAAACGCGCACATATATATAACTGTTATTAAATAATTAAAATAATTAATTTAATATTTTTAAAAGGGATTAAATATTGTTATATTTTTTTTAATATATATTTTGATGAGTTTTTGTTGAAGTTTGGTTAAAATTTATTAGAATTTGGGTTGTTAAATTTATATGATTGGAATGTTTTAGATGTTTTTTTACCATTCTAAATATATTTACATATTTAAAAATTTATTTTAAATTATGAGAAATAATGATTTCACTAAGAATAATAGTATCTTATTAGTGATCCAAGTGGAATGGATTTTTCATCCTATTTGTTTAAATTTGAAAAGTATGATCTGTGTAAGTTAAATTAAAATTTAATTAATTTTTTTTTGTGGACAACCATATAAGAGAGGATTTTTTTTTTTTTTATATCATAATGATAAGTGAGCATTGCAATTTAGATTCATAGCTCAAGCATATCACAGTCATGCTTTACCATGTAAGTCATGTTTGTTGTAAATGTCATTACAAAAGAAAAAAATGTCATAGAGTTTAAGGTCTTTGTTCAAAGGTATTAATTTGATCAAAACACTGTAAAAGCCACGAAGAGTGCTTACTTGCTTTATAGGGCTCTAGGAATATGCAAATTTAGCATGAATTCACACATTTATGATTATGTAGGCTAATATGTATATAATTTGAAGATTCATAAGGTCGATACAAACACAAAGTTAAAGGAAATATCTCATCAAGACCACCAAGTATGTCGTTCTTATTGAAAGCAATGATTGGTCACTTTATTTCTCAAACCATGCAAACAATGCATGATAGAGTGAATGCTAGAGAATAATCCATATTAAATAGACATAAGGATAACATGAATTGTGTTACCTTCTCCATATCCTACTTAAGAATCCCAATCAAGCATAAAAAATCTTACTCCAATCATTAAGGTTGTAAATGATACATTTGATCATTCTTCCTTTTGTGATGAGACAAAGTGAAAGAAATCTAGGTATCACTCTCAAATATTTGACACTTAAAAATATTATCATGCTCATGTCAATGTTTCTAGAGGAAAGAAGGAGTGCTATAAATAAATATACATAAAAATTGTGGAAAAGAGAACATGAGCAAAGGTGTAAGGAATTAGAAATGTAGAAAATTGAATGAATAAAATCAAAATTCTCATTATTGTAATTCAAATTTCATGTTTTGCAATGTTGACAAGGTATATTTTATGTAGACTTATACATAAACTTAATCAAGAGCATACACGATATCACTGATCTTAATGGTTTTTTTTAATCCCAAACAAAATTACTAACACAAATTTTGCAATAATAAAAAAGAAAAACCACACATTGTCTTTAAAATGAGTTTGGAAAACCTATACAATATTAATAGATTGTTTATATATTTAAATTAAAATATTAATTATATTTTTTCCTCTAAATTTAAATTTTAGTGACAGTGATGCAATTAACAATGTACTAATTCATCTAGAGGCCAATGAATATTCTTAAATAATAATAAAATATTAGATGCTAATTTAATAATCATGTTAGATTTGTCAACATGTTAGATGATTCCAAAGATATGAAATATATAAACATGAAGAAAATGGGATGACCTCATTTCTTTGATTTTAATGAATGTTTATTGTGTTCTCTTCAAAAATTTCATTAAATCACACATTTATAGTGAATCTTGCTAATAAATTTTCAATTGAATTACAATTTATGCTAACAACCTATGATTACATGTTTTTTTTTCTTTTCAAAGGCAAGAGAGATGGAAAATATAATAAAGGAAATGACATTATGACAAGAATGGGATCTAAACACCTAAAGTATGGAAATAAAGTTTCATGTGAATTATCATATTGACAAGGATACAAATGTACAGAACACATGCATTAAAGTAAGGATTCAAAAGTAAATGACATCCAATCTTCTCTTAGAAGCTTATATTAAGTGACAATTAAGATGTTCCATATTCCAATACAATAATAAGTTTATATAAACATTAGATTTGCGATGAATTTTATGTCGTGGAAGGGTGCATCATATAAAGGAATAGTTGATAGAAAACAAGAATAGAGATTATTTTGATTTTCAGACACCAAAAGAAGGTAATTGGTGTTCAATCGTCAACTTTTCTCATGATTCACATCCATATTTGTATAATATGAAAGTTATAATACTCACTAGGCATCCAAGAATTAGACATGAGATTTATACCAGAAGAGACTATTGAGACAACAAATGGAATGGGCTTCGAAAATCCTAGTTAGTTTGAGCAATGAATTGCGAGGTATAGTCTCGACAAGGCTTGCAATCTGGCGTTAAAAAAATAACAAGTGTATAGGACAATATAAAATTTGATCATGACACTCCACATCACCTTGATAATCCAATTTCCCAATCCTCGTGACCAGGGCCTCATTCTAGAGGGTTCAAAATACACTTGTAGAGTTTAGGATAAGGTTTTAATAAATACATATTTCTTAAAATAATCATCTGATAGGTGTTTAGTCATAGGTTTAAACAATAAAAATATAACCATGAAAATAAGTCTGAAATAGATAGGATAAGATTAGGTAAATAGGTCTTGAAAGGGTATAAAATAAATGCACATGCAATTCAAACATAGCATAGGATAAAAACCCAAAAAACTAAAATACATTACAAATGATAAATAAAGGGTTGTTACAAAATTTTTAGAATTCTATAATAACTTCTAATACAATGTGTCTTGTGTGAGTTCGAATGCACCAACTGTTATGACCTTGGGGCGTGATTATGAATGTCAAGCAAGGTAAAATCAAATAAAATATAATTCCAACTATACACTGATAGCTACTCTCAAGTGAACAGAAGGCACAAAAAACCAAAAAACTTAAGAATCAAATAAAAAAGTAAAAATGGAAAAGAGGGGGCCCATATGTAACAACCCTGGTAAATATTCCATGTAGATAAATTTAATAAAGGAAAAATAATAACCATGCCCATGGGACACTTATACTAAGCTGAATGTTGGGAAAAAAATGCTAGTGTGGATGTTCATTTGGTTTATTATGGCTAAAGGAAATTGGAAAAGGCTTTGGAAATGAAAGATGGCCTTTTTAGCAACTTATTTATGAAAATAATGGAAATTAGGAGAATTAAGCTAATATTTGTATCAACTACAAAATTGACATGATTTTGCAGCTAATTTGCGTTTTTGTAGTCAATTCCATGGTTTAACAGACTCTGAGGTGCTAGCCAAGAGAAGAAGTATATGGATAGGAGGGGACTGATCTCCTCAAGGATTTTATCCTATTCATATGAGCCAGATCACAAAGGAAATCGTTCAATTGCATGGTCAAAGGTGTGGGTCAACACATTGTTGAACATGCAAGCGATAGTCTGAGATGTTCATGCTTCATGATTTACTTTTCCAAATAGAAAATCATGAATAGGCAATATTATGTTATTTTTAGAAGTCAAAATTAGAGTTTTTTTAGCTTAAGTAGGCATGAAAGCTTCGAACAATTATGAACATGAGATTTTATAAATATTGTGCAAGCAAACCTGAAGAAGGTGTGTAATTTTTTATGTGACAGTGATGTGTTAAAAACTTTGTTTTCATCCTTTTTAATGAAGAAGTGCTTTGAAGACTTGATACGTTGCTGAATGTTCATTTAAAGATCTGAGACTGCTTGTTTATGGGGGGCCCCTAAAAACACTAAAGGTTCTGCATTTTTATGTTTTCCTTTTATCATTTGATGTAGTTATTTTTTTGTTTCCTTTTATCATTTGATGTAGTTGTTTTCATAATGTATTTTTATCATTTGATGTAGTTGTTTACATATTGTATGATCATTCTTAAATAGATAGTTATGGCAATATTTCGTTAGTCTTTCCTTTTGAATTTTCAATTATAGGGTGATCATTCTTCATAGATTTCTTCATAGTTTTATTTCAGAGCATTGAGGGATTTCTTTTCAGAATATGAGTGATTTCTTTTTAGAGCATGAGTTATTTATTTACAAGTTTTCATTTCTAGAATATTTCATTTTAAAGTATAAATGAGAAGATGTGTGGTTTTAATTTCTAGAATTCAATTTTTTCTTTATGCAAAGGATTGTTAGAACAATAGCTAAGTAATTATGTTCTTAGGGACTAACAATATGTTGGTTAAGTTTCTTAAGGAAATAGTGAGAGTCTGCTTTAGTTCTATTTTGAAAGAGTAAAGAGCATGTTGATTTCATTCGGAGTAAGAAAATTTTAGGAACTTAATTGTGATTTAAATACATCAATTTCATTAGGAACATAAAATAAAAAGTATCCTTATAGGTAATTTCAAAACACTCAATCATCACATCAATAAACTGATTTAATAAAAAGAGCTTTCTAGCATATATGGTGCACTTTCACTTCCCAAGTTTACCAACTCCAGTCGATAATTTATATAAGCAATTTAAGACCATTAAATTGACAAAAAATTTGGCTTTGTTGTCGGGAAAGCGTAAATAGGAGCCTTTTTCTTTCTAAAAACACACACACACACACACAATAAAACAGAAAAATGATATGCATAGGGAAAGATATTCTAGAGGAATAATTTAGCTAGAGCTAGAAGCTTAATTACAACAATACCACTCACCCCATCATGACCTTATACTACCACACCATCCACCCAAACTCGCATAACATCCATTGCAGGCAAACATAAAATTCCTAAGGTACTGAGATATGAAATCCAACCTAGAAATTCACCAACTTCATCAACATAAGCTGTTGTAGAAGAAGAAGATCCTACAACCCCAACATAAGGAGTAATTTTCCTAACTTCAATTGGAGAACAACTTCTAGCCCAAGAACTAGAAATACCTAGTGAATAAGAGGAAGAATAAACCTATGTTAATATACCATTGATAGAGGGACCAGAAGAACTAGAAGAAGAAAAAAAAAAAATCCTATTTTGGAAACTTACATTAGTCTGACGAATCTACAATGGTTGTGGAAGGAGAAGGAGAAGTACACAATGTAAATGATGAAAATTTAAGAATTGGAGGAGGTGGACCTAGGATTGGAGGTGGAGGAAGAGGAAGAGGTGGATGAAGGGGAAGAGGAAGAGGAGGAGGAGGAGATAGAAGAGAACCATATCCTGTTGGGTTTCCTATATTCGATGAAGATACTACAACAACAATGAAAAATATCTCACCCCCTATACTCCCTAACTTCCATGTATTAAGAAGCGAGGATAATGAAACATTTATTTTTTAGTTCGAAGTTTTATGTAGATCTTATGACTATTTTCTCGATTCTCAAAAGTTGAAATTATTTCCAGCAAATCTTAAGGATTCAACATTAAAATGGTTTACAGGTTTAATAACAAACTCTATTAGAACATGGGAAGAAATGAAAACTGCATTCTTAGAAAAATATAAGGATAATTGCATGCCCCATAATCATAAGGATGGAGTTTTCATAATGATATAAAGAGAAGATGAAAATATTGAGGATTTAACTGAAAGGTTTAGTTATAATATTAAAAGAGCTACAATGGAAAATTTGGATGAATATATGTTGAAATCTTTCCTATTAAAATTCATTAGAGATGAATGAATAGATATCCTCAACATGCTAGGAAAATGAGATATTTCTCAGTTATCATTACCAGGAATCTCTAAATTATGCATACACCTTTTAGGAGGTAATTCAAATGTGGGAAAGAGTTCAAGAGACCCTGTTATCTCTAGAATTAATAAATCTGCAGCTGGAACAGTAAGTAGGGTTGAAATTGGAAATTTTCTTGATGAGTTAAAAAAAAAATTTTTAGGGAGTCTTAGTGAATAAATAGACACCTTAAGATTACAAAATAAGAAAAAAGTTGAAAGTGATGCTTTATCTATTTTTTATCCTAAGTGTACAAAAAAACATGCCTCGAGAGAATGTCCTTTTAACTTGAATGAGAGTAGAAACTTGTGTTATATGTGTAGAAAATCATGATACAAAAAAAATTCCTTTAATACCAGGTCTTAAAGATGTTTAGCAAGAGGTAGTAGTTCCAAATTAGATAGATCCTCTTTTTTTATTACTAAGAAACCATGGAAAAATCAAGAATTTAACACCCAAACATATGTACAACCACCACAAAACAATTGGACAACACATATGCCTTGGAAATCTTGGCCTCAACCTCAACCTTGGGCACAAGGATAGCAAAATCCTTATGGGAGATATCCTCAATATTCTCAATACCATCAACATTATCCTACTTTTTCATCATAATATTTTCCTTAGTCTAGTGAACCGCTACCCCAAGCTCAAATTAAAAATCCAAGTCCAGAACCTTTATTACCATTTCCACAACAACCAAATCAATTGCCTTCTCAACCACCTCTGAACCAAAATAACAAAAATTCACAACCTGTTTACAATATGGAAGGACACAATTTCCAGATCTATATGATAACTCCATTAGATCTTAACAAATTTTAGTTGAGATTTGGTAGAGTATTGGAAAAGAAATAAACATCTGTTGTTATTCAGGAAAATGAAAAGGATGATCATTCTAAGGAAGAGACATCTCTTCATCAGGATGAAAATATTAAAAAGAAGAATAATCACTCTAAGAAAGGGACCTCTCTTCATCAAAAAGAAATTATTCAGACACAAAAATTCCCTACAAATTTTGATGATACTCCAATAAACTCAACTCCTATTATGGAACAACCTTCAGTATCTGTCTCAAGACCACCTTTCCGTGAAAGATTAAAGATTGATAATGGGGTAGAAAAACAGACCATGCTGCCTTATTATGATATGTTAGATGAGCTAAAGAATGTTTGCATAAAAATTCATTTTCTACAAGCTATCAAGGAAATTCCAATTTTTGAAAATACAATTAGGGAGTTAAGCATCAAAAGATGAGGAAGGAAAACAAAATAAGTCAAAAAAATTCATTTAGTCAAAAAAATTGTAGATATCATGATGGGAAAAACAATAATTCAGAAATATTTGGATCCAGTAAGTCCCATTGTGAAAACACACATAAATGGTATTGAAATACCAAACACATTGATTGATCTAGGAGTAGCTCTAAACATCATGAGTAAACAAACTATGGATCAACTAAAACTTCCTAATCTTCAATAGACACCAATGTTGTTACAATTAGCAGATAGATCTGTAATTAAACCTAATGGTGTGTTAGAGGACATTTATGTATCCTTAGATTCTTGGGAAGATCTGGTTGATTTCACGATATTCACACCCAAGAATAACTTAGGAGGAAATCCATTAATATTAGGAAGATCTTGGTTAGCTACAACCGATGCTTTTATCAGTTGTAGATCTGGTGATATGTTTATCTCTAATGGAAGCTCAATAGAAAAAATCACAATGTATCCACCTGAAAAAATGACGATAGTGGTAGAAAGTGAATATGGATGGATGATGATAATGATATACAACCTATTTTACTATCTCACACGTAAATGAAGAAGATCAAATTTTAAATTCAATAGAAATAATAAATCCTCTACATACTGTGAGATTAGTCAAAATTTTCAAAAGAAGTGCAACATTCAATATCTATCATCCCAAAAGATGTCTTTACATTCTATCGAGGAATTTGGAAATTATTCAATAGAAATATTTCTAGGAAAAAAATTGAATGTAAATAAAAATATGGAAGAATTTCAGAGGAGGAGATTAATATAATTATTATAAGAACACTCTTCTGCATATGCATGGGAATATACTAACATGAAAGGAATTAATCCTAAAACTTGCATGCATCACAATATATTGAAGAAAATGGCAGGCGAATCTGACAACCTTAAAGAATAGTGAATCCAAATTTAAATGAAAATGTTAAAGAGGAACTGCATAAACTATTGAATGTAAATTTCATTTATCCAATATCAGACAGTCAATGGGTTTCACCTTTAGTAATTTTTCCTAAAAATGATGGAAAATTGAGATTATGCATTTATTATAAGGAGTTGAATAAGGCCACTTTGAAAGATCATTTTCCTTTTCCTTTCATAGATCAAGTTTTAGACACATTAGTAGGGGAGAAATATTTCTCATTCTTGTATGGTTTTAGTGGGTATAACCAAATTCAAGTAGCACCAGAAGATCAAGACAATAACACATTTACCTGTCCATGGGGAAATTATGTTTACCAAGTGCTTAATTTTGGATTATGTAATGCACCGACAAAATTCCAAAGAGTAGTATTAGGTATTTTCTCTGATATAATTCATGATTGTGTGGAATTGTATATGGATGAATTTATAGTTTATGGATATTATTTTGAAGAAGCTCTTAAAAGTTTGGAAAAAGTTCTCATAAGATGTAAGGAAGAAAATCTCGCACTAAGTCATGAAAATTTTTATATGATGTTTATTGAGGGGATTTTTTTAGGACAACATATTTTAGGAAATGGAATTAAGGTGAACTAATCTAAAGTAGAAGTTATTTCTAAATTATCAGTTCCAATTTGTGAACAAGATGTTAGGATTTTTCTTGGTTTTACTGGATACTATAGAATATATATAGTGAACTTTACAAAATTTATCTCCACTCTTCAAATTTCTCACAAAATATTGTGAATTCAGTTGGAATCCTAATTACCAAAAATCCTTTGAAACTTTGAAAGAGAATATTTTTGAAGCACCCATCTTGATAGGACCAAATTGGAAATTAACTTTTCACATTTCAACTGATGTTTTAGACACAAATTTAGGAGCTGTATTAGGACAAAAATATATAACTCATGCCATTTACTATAAAAGTAAAAATTTAACTCCTGCAGAGCTAAACTATATTGTAACAGAAAATGAGGTTTTAGTTGTTTTCCATGCCATTAACAAATTCAGACATTACATCACTGGCTATGAAACTTTCATTCATACATGTTATTATGAAATTATATATCTAATGAATAAATCAATTACTAATGGAAGAGTCACAAGATGGTTATTATTGTTACAAGAATTTAATATCACTATTTTTGATCGACCTGGAAAATAAAACACAGTTGATGACTTTTTATCTAGAATTAAAAATGATAACAATGGTATACCTGTAGAGGATAATTTTCCTGATGAATATATTTTTGCAATTGTTGGGCCAAGAAGAAGGTACGTTTCACCCCATATTTACCGCGATTTAAAATGTACTTTTATATATTCTTCCTTCATCTTAGAAATAAAGTAAAGAAAAATAATGTAAAGACAAGGCAGAGTGAATTAATGATAAAAGGAGTGTTTAATAACATAAGAACTGACTTGTCACTATCTTTATTGATAGGGAAGCAAAGCATCCGAACTGCTGATGACCAAGACATAGCCGAAGGAAAACGAAATCATATCAGCTCCTACAGATCAACGAAAGATGGAGAGGCACATCCACGCTTGGAGTACTCAAACGATAGCCACGAAGCAGCAGGGTCCAGTAATGAAAAGGATTCGCTACTACTTCTGAATTCGCCTTTAAACTATAAAAGGTTGAAGATGAACAAGATGTGTAAACTGTAATATATTTCTCTATAATAGATGTATTAGGACAAAATTGTCAAGTTGTACTAATGTATTTCTCTGCGGCTTAATAAATAGTCTAGCGTTTTTGGAATAGACAACCTTTGAGTATTCCTTAGAAGTAGGCTTCTGGTGGCTTTGGGCCCATCCCTGGGGGTTTTTCTGCTACTTCTGTGCTATATGTTTATTTACAGAATTTGTGTTTCGAGTTATCTATTGCGTTTCATAATATATCATTTAATTGGTTAATTGTGGACGTGAGACGCTACAGCTTCCTTTTTCATCAGACTGGTTTACCATTCATGTCCTCTTATCTGAAATCCATGCTTTTATAATTGTTCGAGTAGTTTTAGCACGATTGTTGTTCAATTATGCATATAGTTAATGTTTGGATCTTTTTCATCATTATGACCGTTTGGTTGATGTTTAATTCAAAAGGATGTCATTAATCGATTAAAAGAGAATTCCATTGCAAAATTTAGAATAACTATTTGTTGTTCAATTTATTAGAGTTGTTGTTCAATTTGTTACGGTTGATGTTCAACTCATTAAAGCATGTTGTTCAATTGCAGTTTATTCTTTTCAGTCCCGAGAAGTTATTTCTGCATAGGCTTAGAACAAAGTTATCTCCCTTGAATAGTCAGAAGCATTCCATAATTCACTTCCAAGTTGATTTGATTGAACTTCGAGAATTAGACAATCTTCCTTATGACAATTTAGAGTAGTTGTCCCGTGATGTCACTTGCATATACTGTGCTTACACCCTTGAAATAAAAAGACTTTCCCTAGGTTGATAATTAATGAAAAGCATTGAGGTTACCTTTAAACAGTCACCTTTATGACCCAACATTTTGGCGCCATTGTCGGGGAGAGCGTTTAAGATTGATGTCCTTTATTTCTTTTTTCTTTTACTGTGAAAGAATTGGGTATTGAAAACAAGAGGTAAGAACCTACGTACCAGCAAGAAAAACACTTTCTCTCCAACACGCTTCTCAGTAATCATGCAAAGGTTAGTAGGATAGGTTTTCTTGTTTTATGACTAGGACGAAGAAGTTAGAATTAAATCAAAATCCCCAACTTAAATCCACAAAACCTAAAGGATCGGTGGTCCTTGGTAGAACACCATATATAGATGAAATCATTAATAAGGCTGAATCCCAGGCATTTGTAGGACCCAAAACCATTCGTACTCAAAGTCCTACTACACTCCCTCAGGCAACAGCCTCACCCTCTGCAGCCCACGCCAAAATTCACAGTGAAACAGAAGGGTCTGAACAAAGCCTTCAGACTGCTGAGCACCTAAGTCATGACCCTTCGAGAGAGGGAGGTTCTTGCAATTTGCAGGAAGGAGAAGGAGAAACTAGTAGTGCAGTACAAGTAAGAAATCCAAAGCCTAGATCCCTCAAGAGAGTGGTTGAGACAGAGACACCCAACATCCCAGATTTGGGAAGTGCTGTAAGGATTCCTCCACATCCACTCCCTAATTCCTCTCAGATTATTCCCCCAGAACAAGAAATCCTCGAAGATAATTAGCATATCTTTGATCAAATGGAAAAAAACCAAAACCAGAGGCATACATCAACATTGGAGCATCCCATTGTTGATCCAGCTGCAAATGCCCCTATGAAAGCCATTCCATTACAAAGCATCCCCACCTTCCATGGGTCGACCTTGAAAGATCCAGATACATTCGTATTTGAATTTGATGTCTTATGTAGGGGATATGACTACACCACTAACCCTCAGAAAATGAAATTATTCCCCTCTACTTTGAAGGGGACAACATTACGTTGGTTTATGGGGCTCGGTGGAGGAACCATTAATAGTTGGGATAAGATGAAAAACTCTTTTCTTAACAAATATCAAGACTATTGTCGGACTCGAGAATTAAAAGATGAAATCTTAAATATGTTTGCAAGGGACAATGAGACATTAGAAGAATACATTGAAAGATTTCAATATAACTTGCAAATATCTCCATATACTACACTGCCTAAAGATATGTTAAAAGTAATGATGGTTAAGGGAAAGAAAGAATAATGGGTCAAAAAACTTAATATAATGGGAATAGGGGACATATATCAAGAAGTATATGATGACATTATTGCACTGTGCATCAAGTGTTCTCGAGGTAGTACGCAAAGTAGGCCAACCGAGCGAGACTCAGCTACAAGGAATCCTATAGAGTCATGTGGCAACGTGACCAGAGAAGAATTTGGTAATATTTTAGAAGATTTTAAAACTGATATCTTGGGCACCCTCACAACGTAACTAGATGTCCTACAAGCCAAGCATAAGTAAGCTATAGTAGAACAAAACTTGGATGTTTTTTGTCCACGCTGTTGGAAGAATCACAAACAACGAGAATGTCCATTAGACATGGTCCAAACATGCGCTATTTGTACCAAGGACCATGCCACTGACCATTTCCCTTCACTTCCGGGGTTGAAAGCAGTTTTTAAAGAGGCAAAAGAAGAGATAGAAACAGTCTATCTAATGAACCAACGTCGATGGTGGCAAGCTGTTGAAATTGAACCATAGGCTAGCAGAATATTCCATGCTCATGAATACATAGCATCACGTCACATCTCGTGATCGATCCTCGTGGCCTGACACTAGGCTGGCAGTTACGGAACCCATCGAACTGAACCCATCCATCACCACCACCACCACCACCACCACTGCTGCCATGCATTCGAATTCCTCTCAGCTCATCGGACTGGGTGACCAATTCCGTTGGCCATGATTTCGACTTCCCGCATCTTGATCTCAGAGAAGATTTCGACCTGCACCAACCTCAACCTCCAACTTCATCTTCTTCAAAGGTCCACTATTTGAATCTCATGGAGTTACAAGAACAACAGTTTTATTGGCAAAAAGAGTAGCAGCTAAGTTTTTTCAAATGGAAAGAACCCGAAGTACCCGAGCAGCAGCGACACCAGGTTGAATCCCATCGCCCCCCTCTCGTCAATGATAAGTCCACAGACTATGACTTTTGGCAGCAAGGCGCAGGCATAAGGCAACCATTAAATCAATTTCTTGGGATCCCAGAATCATCAGCACACGGTCACATGACGACGTATCAGAGCCAAAAATCGGACCTGATCCATACATCTCCTACTTCCATTCTCGACCCCACCTCCCCAATAATCCCTGCCCATCTGCCCGAGCCACCAGAGTCTGATCTTCAGTTCATGCTCAATGCCTTGCCCGAGATGGGAAAACTATTACAGGCCGTAGTTCAAGTAGGACCCCTCTTGCAAACCCTACTCTTGGCAGGCCCCCTGCCTCAGTGGATATACCCATCCACAACCCTTGATACAACATAAATCCCCACAATATCCATGTCCCTCTCTCCCAATTCTCTCCCCCTCGGTCCCATGGTGCATCATCATGTGCCCAACCCCAACATCCCCACTTCTTCTTTGGATCCTCTAGAGGCGAAATCCTCTCCTGGATCTTCTTCTCATCAAAGCCTCAGCCCCTGTGCCAGAATTAATGAACACCATACTTCATTCATCACTTCTCTCCAGTCCACCTCAGCAGCTGCATCTAGCTCCTCCAAATTTTTGTGCACACCAATGTTCAACTCACAGGACTCTACAGGCCCTCCTCTAAAATTTGCCAAGATACACTAAACATTACTATAGTATTATGTTTCAACAGAGCTTGCATGTTTCTTGTTTCTAGAAATGGCCATCGAATTAAAATAATAGTGATTCATGGTCTGCTATATTATATGCTTCACCTTATATATCCACAGGTTTATCCACCTTATATAATCGATGCATATAATATAGCATATAATATAGTGATTCACTGCACGGGACATTTGAAGGAAAACTGCCCTCGGCTGCATTGGAAGCCCCGTAGGGACTATCAAAGATCAGCAGGTGCAAACGGCAAGCTCAATCCAAATGATCATCGAAATGTCATCCCATCAGGTATATCTTCTATTGCGGATCCTGCCTCTAATTTGTTTGCTAATGTTAATGAACAATCTGCGGAGTTAACTCCACCAGACAAGGAGTTGATGGCTCCTACTATTTCGAAAAACAATTCCGGCTTGCCCATGCAATTAGATGCCAAAGTAAACTTGGGATCGACAATCATGAGGATGGATAAAATGCCGCATGCCTCTACTGCTCTTGCTGATCACCATCAAACCTGTCCCATCACTGAGCCATCATACACCTCCCCATCCATGCCGCCCCTAGAAGACGCAACACCTCCCCCTTCACACAATACCGAAAGGGTGAATTTACCGGACCCACCTTATGTCCCTACTGCTCTAGCTGATCACCATCAAACATGCCCCACAATTGCTTCTTCATATACACCCCCATCCCCTGCACATCCTCCCCCCTCTCCACATAATATCGCGAATGGAGACTTATCGGGATCACCTATAAATACTATTGGATGTGATGTCGAATCCCTTTTAAACAACCCGCACCTTGACTTGGCTGCCCTCAATATATTTGAGAATATCCCTAGGAATCCTGATATTGTCATCTTGCCGGCTTCGAGTTGCAATATTATGGTGAGGAAGAAAACGAAGTCCGCATCGAGACACTTCAGAGGGAGGCCGAAAACAAAATCCCTCTTCCGGGATGAACTTCTTGACCTCCGGGAGGTCCCTATTTTTTCAGCTGATGATCCCAGGGTGGATGGAGTTTGTGACCCTCCTTGGGTCTCCAAATGATTTTCGCCCTCCCCTTCAGCTCATGTTGCTCGGGCGAATAGTTTTTTTGCAGATAGCGGTTTAGTTTTTCCACTTCTGGGTTTATCCACAAGGCTACAGGTTTTTTTGCAGTGCTTTACCTATATGCTGGCTCATTGGTTTTGGTTCACTCGCAATCTCAAAGGCATCACATTTACCAGTGCACCATACTACCGGATTTTGTTCACATTAGGACTTTTTCCGCTGGATCTGCATCATGCGAGCCAGATACAAGTTTTTGGAGATGGCTGGACGGATTTCCTTCAAAGTTTCTATAGGTCTAGTTTCAAGATGTCCCGAGCTTCCAGCCTCTGCTTAGGCGAGCCTGGTCATTTGTATTTCTTATTTTCTCAAGCGAGCCTGACTAATTATCTACTACAAGCGAGCCTGTCTACAACTACTATGCAAGCGAGCCGGTACAGATTTTTCCCTGTATAAGAAGGGGTGCTGATCATCAATGGGCGTTTTTCAACTATCAGCTCTCTCCTTCTTCATTCTAGGTTGACTGTTTTCAATGCTTCTACTATATTATATGCTTCACCTTATGTATTATAACAGGGATATTTTCATACTATATGTATCAGGTTATTGTCTTTATCTTACACAGGGATTCATGTTTCTATCAGTAAAGGGCTGGAATGTCCCATTATTTTGCTTGATTATGCATCGAATTACTGCCTCAGTTGAGTAATTCTGCTTGCAATTTGGATTTCTGATTGTCTCGCTGTTAAGTTTTTATCAGTTGAGACTGTTATGATGTACATGTACTGTCATATATTTTCAATATATATAACAACGTTTTTTTTCTTCTGAAAAAAAGTTCAAAATTTTACTGATTCATGCCAACCCAACCGTTGAGAACTATGTTTTACATTTGAGACCAAATAGTAATCCACTGCGTTTTAATGACTTCAGTGTGTCTGTTGGTTCCCATTCAGTTTTTTGAAAGTGCTTCTGTATTCTGTATTTAGAGTCTTCTGTATTTTTCGTTATGTTTAAAATTTGAAAGTCTTTTTGTATTCAAAGACTTTTGTATAATTTTTTATTTATTTTATCTTATAGAAGGTGTATACCAAGTCTTTCGAATCTTTCCTTATATTTAAATTTTGTATTCCAACTCTTTTGTATCTTTCAATTCTGCTCTGCACATGAAATGACTGTTTATACTTTCTCCATACTTTTTTTTCCAAATTTACTTCATTCTATTTTAAAAATGACTTTGAATTAATGACTTTTCTATGTTTTATTATATATTTTATTAAATATTAACATTGTATTAATAAATGAGTTGTATTTAGTGCAATTTTTAAAAGGTTTTTTTTGGTTTTTTGGATCTAATTTCTCTAAAATTTGGCTAGAATTTATTGAAATCACAAACTTGATGGATAACCACTGCACAATTGAAATGCTTTAGGAGTTTTTTAGGGTGTTAAATCCATATATACAATAAAAAAAACCAATTTAAATAACACAAATCAAGATTTCACCTCGACTCTACATAATCAAAGTGTCTTAAAGGATTTTCAAGGTGTTGAATCCATATATACAATATAAAAAACCAGTTTAAATAACACAGATCAAAATTTCACCTCAAAATTTTCCAAAATATTTCAACACATGAATGTCCAAATAAATCACACTAAAAACAACTCCATTTATAAAACTTTAATAAACTATTATATAACTAATCACCAAATTATTTTTTAATACTATTTAAAAATATCTAAATGACTTTTAGTTATATGGTATATAAGTAATGATCTTAAAAATATTTTTAAATTTCTAATTTTTTATAGTTTTTGTTTCCGATCATGTTTTTGAATAAATTGAAATGATATAGAATTTTTTTAGTATTTAGAAATACTATTTACGCTACTAAAGTAATAGTTAGCGGTATACAAATTTTATGTTAAATAATATTTTATTATATTAAATAATATTTTTAATAAATTAACATTTTAATATATAATATTTTAATATTTATTTATCTTTACTAATTATTAATTTAATAAATTTATATTTTCAAATTTAAAATGTTTATTGTGAAGATTTCGAAGTCAACAACTCAAAACTCACATTACAGAAATCTGAAATCTATAAATAATAAAGTAATTTTTTTCCTTTGTTTATGTTTTATTAATTCTGTACTAAATATTTTAAAAACAATAATATCTTATTGTACATTATATACATATTATTTTTTCAAATTATTTTTCATAAATAAATAAATTATATTAATATTTCTTAAAAAATAAAAAAATATATAGTACACATTATTTTTTTCAAATTATTTTTCATAAATAAATTAATATATTAATATTTCCTATATTTGTCAGAATGTAGTGAAATAGTTTTCTATCATATTACATAAAATCTGTATACATTTTTGTATTCTTTTACTTTTTCCCCTTAATTTGTATCATACAATGCATTTGAATAAATAGAAAGTACACACTCATTTACTTGAAAGTAATTAGCTTTCTTTACATAAGCAAATAATTTTGTCATATTATCATATAAATATTGAAGAAAATTAATATTATATTTATTTTTAAAAATATGATGAAACTTTCACTAAATTATGTATTATTAATTTCACACTAAATACCCATAAAAAATTAATATCTTATTATGTATTGTATAAATATTATTTTGTCAAATTAGTTTTCATAAATAAATAAAGAATATTAATATTTTTCATATTTGTTGGAGTGTACTGAAATAATTTTCTATCACATTATATAGAATATTTGTACTTTTGTATTCTTTTATTTATTTTTCTTCTTTTACATCATACAATCTTGTACTCTTTTAGATTCTTTTACTTTTCTTCTTACTTTGTATCATGCAATGCATTTGAATAAATATAAATCACACACTTATTTAGGTGTACGTAATTAGCTTCCCTTACATAAGCAAATAATCTTGTTATATTATCATTTGTATCATGCAATGCATTTGAAAAATGGAAATCACACACTTATTTACTTGTACTTAATTAGTTTCCCTTACATAAGTAAATAATTTTGTTATATTATCATATAATTAATAAAGTAAATTAATATCACTTTTACTTTTAAGAATATGATGAAACTTTCATTAAATTATAGGAAATATAATAATAGAAAGATATAAATTTATGCTATATTATATAGTTTTTTTATTGGAAATAATTTCAATATATTATTTACAAATTCTATAAAATTAAAAGACAAAGTATTTATTTGAAAAAATAATTTATAAATTATAATTTAAATTAATGATTTTATTAATTTGTAAATAGAATATAATTTTTTTTTTGACTATATTGTTTGTATATTTAAATAGTTCAATTTTTAGATAGATGTTTTATTACTGTATTACAATTTTATTTTATATTTTTTTTTAATAAATACTATTTATATCAATTATATTAAAAAATATAATTTATACTATTTATGTTGAAGTAAAAAATATAATTTAAAATGTTTAATTAAAAAATTATAATTGTTTATATAATATAGTTATGGATACAAAGTGTAGTTTAAAAAATAGATTAAATGTTTTTTTAGGACATTTTGTTATGGCTCATTTCAATCAAAATTTTGTATTAAAAAATGGTTTTTAAGATGTTGAATCTGTTTTTTATTAAAAAATGTATTGTAAACAATAAAAATTTACAATCTTGCTTGAAATTGTATAACTGATTCTAGTGAAAAAGACTATTTCATCTATAAGTTAGAATATGCAATTTATTAATATCTTATTAAACATAATTATGGTTTGATATTAAATTGTAAATGTCATGTATAATAATATTTAATGAATAATACACCATACCAAATATTGTTATAATAATCTTATCTTATGATAAGATTAGCTATACATTAGTTTCGTTTTTTTTATTCAAAGTTATATTTTAAAATTGATTTACATGTAAAAAAAATGTGCTATTTAATTTAAAGTGTGGAAAATTTTGGTGTTTTATAAAGCAGTGTTGGAGTATTACACAATACTTCATAACAAGAAGATCATAAAAATTACAAGACAAAAGACTAATAACTTATTGCATATTATAATTACTATAAATTAATCAACATTACCAACATTATAAATTTTACAGTCTGCAAAATCCAATCCTTGATATTGCAGCAAAATTTCATCTAATATAAATGGAAACTAGCTACAGTACCATATAATAATATTTTCATTATAACTCTCAAAAATGTTAAGCTACAATAACATACGATAATATTTTCATATAACACTCAAAACATCACAGTGAACCTAAATTTCAAATTTGATTTTGATGTAAGTTTTAATAAACTGTAAATAATTTATTTAATGCATAAATTAATATAATAAATATAAAATATACATTAAGTAAATTACTTAAAAGGAAAACTTAATTAAAACTTATCCTTTAAAATATAATAATGTATAAACTATAATATCATAATATTCTTAATATACATCTTTATTAAACTCCATAAATAGCACAAGTGACTCGACCATGAGGATATAGTTTGACTAAGCTTTTATATAATTTGGATGATTAAATTTGAATAAATTAAGAATAAAAGTTAAGTTATATTCATGTCAATTAAGATAAATTTTTTTACTATTATATTTATTTGCAAACTATTTACAATATGTTGTATATAAAGTTTATATTAGATTAAATATTTTGTATATCAAAATTTATATACATTAAATATCTACATATTTATCTAAAGTTTTTTCTCACATTAAATTAACCATACATGCTTTGAACTCTATTTCTATATTTATGTGTTTATCTAAAGTTCTTTCTCAGACTAGATAGATCACGCATGCTTTTTGGTTGATTTTTCATATATAGGACAAGCTCTAGTAATAAAAGATGATTTTCCTTCATAGATACTTTTAACTTAATTTTTCAAGCTCACTTTTCCTGGTGGGTTTTGTAATGTTGTTATTTAATTCGATATTTTTTTTAATTATTTTTTCTAATTAGTAACAACTTCTCCTATTATAATATTTAATGCATATATATATATTCTAACACATTATGAAAATTATTATTTAACTAAAAAAGCGATAAATATATAATATCTATTCTACTAAAATCACTCAAAACTAACACCTACCCATCCATAAAATTTGCAAACCTAAATACACATAAACATGAGCACAAAAATATCATTAAACTTAAACTATGGTAAAGGAAATAACATTACCCCACTTTCACTAACTTAATACCACTAATCCATAATGGTGTAATGTTATATCTATATAAATTCTTAGATTCTAATCATTATGCTTATTTTTCTTTAACCATTATTTTAAATAATGCATATAAAAATAATAGATCACGTTCTTTAGTGTGCATTTTATGGATGACAAAGATGTTTATAAGATTATACATCATACATGGGTGAGGGGCCACAGTTTCATGCAACTGGTGCCATGGTACTTGGGGTTCAACCCAGTAATGGAAGCTCCGCATAGTAGAGTGGTATAGGTAAAGCTTCCAGGTCTACCTTTAGATTTCTGGACCTTGAAAGCTCTGCGGGAAATTGGAAATTCTATTGGCTCAAAAAAATACATTGACCCTAGCATAGTTGGAGCTAGTGATAAGAGAATTGCATGGTTTTTGGTTGAAGTAAACTTTGCGGGTGGTCTTCCAGGGGATGTGGATTTAATTTGGGGTCATCGATGTCATAGGAAAAGGATTGATTTCTGGGGGATACCTTTCAGATGTCTTATTTTCCATAGAACTGGTCACCTCAAGGAAAACTGCCCTTTCCGTTTTCATTGTGACGGTGGTGGTGCTACTAGTGCGGTTGATGAGTAAAGGCTCATCCCAACATCTGATCCTTTGGGCGGCTACAATTCAGGTATTCCTATTGTATCCTCTTCTGATAATGATGAATATGTATCTGCATCTAGGCATAGTGACCGAATCATTCATGAACATGCTGATAATGCAAAGGAATTGGGTATCTCTGAGCCCACCTTCTCCCAGTTTTGGGTACTTGAAACAGAGTCAAATTTAGTTAGTGACAATCAGCCTCTTGAAGCCTTGTCTCCTATCGAGTTATCGAGGCCTATCTCCTCTGCTCCTATCATTTCTCATGACCCTCCTCTGTTTCCATCCATCAATTATATGATTGGTGAGCCATCCTCATCTCGGTGTGTTTTTCCCCCACCGGAACCTCCTTTGGACCCTGATAGCCCATGCACTCAATTTGATCCCGAAAAATTGTACGAATCATCTAGAAACACTGTTGGGAGCGATATTGAATCCCTTATGGAAAATCCCAATATTGACTTAGCCGCTCTCACAGTTTTTGATAAACTTTCCATGACCTCCTCTGATGTTATTCTCCTGGCTCCTTTATCCAACATCACGGTTCGGAAGAAGAAAAAAGGGGATACAAGATGGTTAAAGGGTAAGATGAAATCCATCACTCTTTTTTCTGATGAGGAGCATGATCTCACGGATATTCCCATTTCCATGGCCAGCAACACTGACGAATCCCGTAGGACACTTAGAGCAAGCAACCCTGAAGAGGTTTCCCCATGACTCAAATACTCTCTTTGAATATTCAGGGGTAGGGCGATGCCTCTAAAATTCATTTCCTAAGGAATCTTTTGCTATCTGTTCGGCCTGTTCTATTTTTTGGACAAGAAACTATATGTTGTAGGGTGAAGGCTATCAATGCTATTTTAAGTATTAATCGAGGTTGGAATGCGGTGGTTGTCGATGCTTCTGGTCATTCGGGTGGAACTATTGCCTGTTGGAACCCAGACTTGGCCAATTTTAAAGCATATAGATTTTTTGCTGGTATTCTGTTAGCTGGTCATATCAGGGGTATTGATGGCATATTCAACATCATCAATCTATATGCTCCTTTTCAAGATCGGGTTTCTTTTTGGAACCGTATTATGGCCTTTGGGATTCTTACATTGAAAAATCTGATCATTCTGGGTGATTTTAATATCACTTTGCAGGCTGATGAAATGTGGGGTTTTAGAGTTAGATCGACTGCTATCTCAAATTTATTGAACGATATGTTCAATCATCATCATATTATTGACATTCGGCCATGTCCATTATTTCCTACTTGGACAAATAAACGGGCAGGGGACATGTATATTGGTAAAAGATTGGATTGTGCTATGGTTAAAGACACCCTGCTGGACTCTTTGGGAGTTCCTAGATCTTCGGTGCTGCTATCTGATATCTCCGACCATATGCTGATTCTCTTAACTTGGAATATTTGGGATGTGTGCAAAGGCAGACCTTATAAATTTAACCGGGCCCGGCTGGAGGATGAAGGATATGTTAATATCATTAAAAAGTTGTGGACAAAGGCATCGAATGACAGGTCTCTATCGGTATGGGAACGTCTTCACCACAAATTAAAAAAGCTAAAATTTGCATCTAAAGAATGGGAAATAAAGAAGAATTCGGCTCTTAAGGAAAATCTTAGATCCATAACAGAAAATATCAAAAATATACTTTCAAGTTTCTCTTCTCAAGTGCCTAATGAACAAGCATATGAAATTCTCAAAAAGATGGGGGATAGAAAGAAGGAAATTCATAAAATTGATGAGATTACATCGAAGCTTAAGAGCAGGATTACGTGGCTAAAGGAGGGGGATTCAAACACAAAATTCTTCCATAAATGTGCAAATGACAGAAATAACAGAAATGCAATATGGAGCATTAAAAAAGCAGATGTTGGGATGACTAATACTACTCTAGAGATTTAGAATGAGGCTTTCCTTCATTTCCAATCTTTTAATCAGATGGATGCCAATGTTGATATCCAAAATCAGTCATGGTTGCTCGATCATATTCACAAATTTTTTGATGAGGATGCTATTCAGGCCATTGACAAAGTGATATCGGAGGACGAAGTGTTGGCGGTGCTCAAGTCTTTCCCCCATGACAAATGTCCAGGACCTGATGGGTGGCCTGCGGAATTCTTTCTGTTCTTCTTCGATATCATGGGCTCTGAAATTACTGAGATGGTGGAACTGTTAAGGGTTCGTGGTTATATGCCTGCAAACCTTAATTCAACTTTTATAGCTCTTATCCCTAAAATTCCTAATCCATCATCTTTCGGGGATTTTAGACCGATCTCTCTCTGTAATCTGATTTACAAAATTTCTTCCAAGATCATAGCAAATCGATTAAAGGAAACCTTATCGCACCATATCTCGCTGGAGCAATATGGATTCATTAAAGGGCGGTCGATTAATGATGCCATTACTATTTCTCAGGAAGTATTGCACACAATGCATGTTAGGAAAAAAAGAGGCGGTTGTTATGAAAATTGATCTTTGCAAAGCGTATGATTCTTTGGATTGGTCTTATATTCAAATTGTATTGTTGAAGATTGGGCTGCCTCTAAATATCATCCGTTGGATGATTTATTGTATCTCATCTGTGAGATATGTTGTGCTCATTAATCATCTGCCTACTCCCTTTTTTGAAGCAGCCAGGGGGTTTCGTCAAGGTTGTGCTCTTTCCCCACTTATCTTCATTTTGATTATGGATGGATTTACTAAGGTGATGCATAAGGCAGTACTTAATGGTTATATTGAGGGATTTTCTTTTTCTGAGTCGGTATCATCCTCTCATTCTCTTTTTGTGGATGATATGCTTCTTTTTGGGTCTCTTAAGCAGAACCATTGGTTTTACATCCACTATATATTGATTAGATTTGGTAATGAAATGGGCATGTGCATGAATTCCAACAAGTCTTTCCTCATTTATGAATATGGTGATATGGATGAAATCACATTCATTGCTGCTTTCCTTCGTGTTAGTGTCAAGAGGGCTTCTGATGGTTTAAAATATCTTGGTTTTTACATTAAACCCCATGGATATAGAATCAAGGATTGGATGTGGTTGGTAGACAGGATCAGAAGCAAAATCAACAAATGGACTCATCGATGGATGTCCATGGGTGGACGTCTTATCATGATTTAGGCAGTGGTATCCCAGCTTTTTGTGTTTTGGCGTCATCTATACTATTTACCTGAAAGCATTATATCGTTGATTAACAAAATCATGGCTCAGTTTTTGTGGGTTGGTTCCAATTTGACTAAGAAATTCCATCTAGTTCGATTGGAGGTGCTTTGTCGACCCAAGTCACATGATGGCTAGGGAATCTTGAACTTGCGGATTTTCAATTCGACCTTGTTGATTAAATATTTTTGGAGAGCTATTAAGGGAAATGGAATTTGAAATGATATTATCAGATGTAAGTACTTGGAAGGGGATCCTCTTCATCATCTAATCTGCCACAGTCTCCCTTGCCCGCGAGATATATCTACAATTTGGAGGAGTTTTAAAATGATTCTGATTTATGTGGCTGATCGATTGACATGGTTTTTTGGCGATGGAAGCCACATCCCTCTGGGATTCGGCCATTTACTTGGCTATGCAGCTCATCTGAGGCCCTCTCCCAGACTCCTCCATGTTTTTTCTCAGTGTGGCATTTTCTTTATCTCCAACATTATATCATATTGGTCTTTTCAAGCTCCAATATTTAAATCGGCTGAGTAATTAGGATTAGAAGGTGAAATTGGGATTGAATGGAATTGATTTCTAAATTATATAAGGGAGGTTGGTTTATGATATAATAGAGGAGGTGATCGGATCACATGGGATGGTCCTCTTTGCGACAATGCCTTGATTGTGAAGGATGTTTATATGCATATCAATTTTTCTCTATACGGAGGACAGTACACCAAGTCCTTCTATCCATTCTGGGATCGAAACATACCATCTAAAATAACTCTCTTTGGTTGGTTAGTTTGGTGTGGTAAGGTATTGACATGGGATAGTCTTACCAGAAGAGGTTTTCATGGCCCCGACAGATGTGCTATATGCTGCGCACAGGTGGAATTGATTGCTCATTTATTTTTTCAGTGCCCACCTATTGTTTTTTTATGGAATCTCTTCAGCTCTGGCATCCTTGGTCCCTCTTGGACTCCAAAGGATTTTATATCCACTGCACTGGAATGGGACAAGTTGCGCGGTAAATTCATATCTCTTCCGTTTTTCCTCATTTGGGAGGTATGGCTGGCCCGTAACCAGCTTGTATTTGATAACAATCCTTTCCATGTTCCTCTCATTTATGCTTCTATATTGAGATGGATTGATCTCTGCATAATTCCTAAGGTTAAAGTGATTAATTTCTCTCATCGGTGTAGACCTCATGAGATTTCCTTACCTGCACTCTTTTTTGATGGGGCATGAGTGGAGGGAAAGATTGAATGTGGCGCTTGGATTAAATTATCCCATAGGGAGATAATTCACATATTTTGGAACGGGGGCTCTGGATCTAACAACAAAGCAGAAATTATTGCTTTATGGGGTGGTCTGCTAGTAGCTGTTAATTTAAAATTCCTCAATATTAGTATCTATGGTGATTCCAATTTGGTTGTTGATTGTATTGCTGGCCATATCAATCTCAATTTACTGGATTTGCAAGGATGGATACAAAGAACTATATCATTATGGCAGAAATTGAATCGGACTCCTATTGTCCATATTTATCATGAAAACAACACAAGAGCTGACAGGTTATCCAAAAAAGGTTTGGTTGCCAACTTTGTTTTTTTGCAGGTACAACACTATAGAGATGGGGATCTTGTTTGGAGTAACTTAATCCCATTTTCTTAGTTTTTGATATTATGTCTTCAAGCGAGCCAGTTTCTCTTCACATTTACAATGCTCACAGCTGTTTGAAGATATTTTTTCTGTGCGGATGTATTTCTTTTCAAGCAAACCTGTATCTTTTTTTCTTATAAAAGATGGCCAAGTTATTAAATTCTATTTATTCGAGCAGGCTTATTCTTTTATTGTTCAAGCGAGCCGGATTACTTAACAAGCGAGCCTGATTCTACATTTTTCATGTGTGCACAATGTTGTTTATTACAAGCGTGCTTGAATTTTTTGTTTCAATGCACATGTCAGACGTGCATCATTATCAAACAAGCCTGTTTTTCTTGTTTATATATATCCTTTTCTGGGTGTTTTTCTACATCCTTAAGCTTTGTAATCCCACACACACAGTTATTTCTCTTTCACTACAGGTTTATAGGGACAAGGCTATAAGAAATCTTGGAAGCTAGATAAAAATAGCTGAAATTTTGTGTCGTGTGGCTTTGTGCCTGCCAGTAATTCTTGCACATGCCATAGTTATTATTGTGCTCTCATCTTCCTTAGAAAAGAGTCTCTATCATACTGTGGCTATGTTTTCATAAGGATTTTCTCGTTGCTTTCAACTGAGAATGTAATGTCTGTCTTATGTACTATTTTAAATATCAATATAACAATGTTTTTTTCCTTTTGAAAAAAAAAAAGTACTCTAAGACTCTCATGCATTATGCCCATGTTATCCAAATATCTTCCCAAGGAAAAAATATCCTTAATCAAGCTCCTTCGCATGTTGTCTTTAATATAGCCTTATACTTGTTTTTACTTAAAAAATAAAATAAATTTGTGTTGATTATGGTTATTATAGCAATATAACCTTATATTTGTCTTTATTTAAAAATAAAAGAAATTTGTGTTGATTATGGTTAATATAGCTGATAAATGTTGAAGTAGCATAGATGGTATATTTATGTGTCAAAATTTTATCCTCTATAAATTCCATGTAGTTAAATTTAGTGAAACTAATTAATTATGCACAAGGGTTTTGAGGAAACTTTTAAGGTAGAATATATATATATATATTTTATATATATTTTAATTTTCTATAAAAAAAACATTATTATTATTGTGAATGAAAAAATATTGATATGTATATTAAAGTATAAAATATTTATATTGTTAGAGTAATTCAAGTATATTTGAACAATGAGTTTAATTTTCGTAGTTTTTCAACTCTATATTTTGATAAATTATCATTTATACTATGATATTTTAATGTAATGTAGCTCACTTAAAGGTGTGAAAACTCTATTACAATTTTATTTTGGACCACTAAATAATAGATCTAATATTCATAGCTATTTTTCTCATAAGGGTTTCTAGTGTAAAAAATAGTGTATCCATGATTTATTTTTATTATATATTATTATTGGTTTATTTCTCTCTTTATTTTTTACTCACAAGATCAGAACTAGAAAACATTTATGCTAGTGGGAACCAACATATATTTTATTTATTCTAGGTGTTTCTAATGATCTGGCACAACATTAATCAATTCTATGAGAAATGTATAGCTAAATAGATTCATGACAAATTATCCCTAGGATTATGGGAATTCAATCCATTGTAGACAACACTGAAGAATGCATGAGGCAGCATAAAGGAAGATTGGTGCTCCTCCTAGAAATAATATTTATGCAAACTAGACTTGTGTTAGTCTCTATGATTTGTGTAGTCAGTGCCTTGATAAATACTTGGGAGAAGTTAGTAAAATATAGCCCATGTGTTTCCAAAGAAAGTAATCAATAACTATTCAAAACAATTCTTTTTTGGACCTATGAAGAGTGACTAGATCTTTGGCTAGCCTTGGTGATGCAATGTAGAGGGGTAAAGAATGATGAAGACAATGATAAGGAAGAGAAAATTCCATAGGTTGGATTTGTATGAGTTAATATCTCCTAGATGAAAGGAGATCAATTGTTGAGTGACAAAGTTAGAGGGTGCACTTGCGAAAACTTGTGTAGAAAAAATCCCATGGACAATGTGTCGATAGTGCTAACTTTGGGTAGGAGAAGAAAACTCACAACATGAACCAAAGGTGGTAGTTTCCAATGGTTATAGGCTTAAGAAAAAAGTTGTTGAGCAGAAAAACGACAGCTATGTGGAGACCATGATGAACTCCCAAGGTTATAAGTGTATATTTGAGAGAAATCACACAGATCAAGAAGGTGAAAATAATGTTGGAAGGCTAGGTCAAAGTGATCTAAATATGGGAAAACTTGTTATTTCTTTGCAAGCTCCCTCATTAGAATTAAAAATGTGTTTAATGATTGGCTCATGTTAACCATTTTTGAAGGGGTTAAAGTGTCAAGTTTCATGTGTCTTTGAGGATCAAATTATGAGTTAATTAACAATTAAAAACTCATAGAAAAAAAATTAAATTCAGAAAAATAACTCAAAAAAATTACATAACACAATGGATGATGATGGAGTTCACACTTCTTGGGCTACATCTCCATGGACGTGCTTTAACTAGCTAGGCCCTCTTGGGATTATGAGTAAAATATCTTATTACAAGAACTAGTATTTCTCGAATGGTTTTTATGACTGTTCCATTGGTTTCATAACACTCAAATACCCCAAAAATGATTATTTAATCTCTGAATTTGGTTCACAACTCCTCTAGGCTTGACCTCCAACCCCGGTGGCCATGGGCTTGTTTAATCTAAAAAGTGACAAAATCACCTTCAGACGTGATCTAATTCCTATATAAACTAGACCATTGTGTTCAGAGCATAAAATACATCTAAAATTTATTATTCGTTCACTGAAATTAGTCTTCAGCTGATCTGATCTCCATGGACCTTCTTTAACTTGCTAGGCCTTCTTGGGATTATGAGTAAAATTTCTAATTACAAGCACCAGTATTTCTCTAATGGTTTTTTTAATTGTTCCATTGGTTTCATAACACTCAAATACCCCAAAAATTATTATTTAACCCTGGTGGCCATGAGCTTGTTTAATCTCCAAAGTGACAAAACCACCTTCAGATATACTCCAATGCTTCTATAAACTGTACCATTGTGTTCATATCATCAAATACATCAAAAATTGACTATTCATTCATTGAAATTGGCCTTCAACTGATCTGAACATGGCCTTCCCTCTTGATGGCCCTAAGCTTCAAAATTCTTCAAGTGATCAAAAACACCTGTAGATGAGCTCCTCTACCTATGCAAACTATTATAATGGATTTATAGCATGCCAATATGCTAAGAATTATTATCCTTGAGAAAAAAATGGTCGAAAATTAACCAATATAGGCCTCATTAAAGTTTCCCCTAGATTTTGCCTCTAAATCTGGAAAACTGTCAGATAACCTCAACAAATTTGGAAGTGGCACTGGATTTGGAGGTGCTGCCAAAATCTTCGGCAACTTAATATGGAGATTAATTCATTATAAGTGCACTTAATTAATGTTAACTATGCACTAATCATGTGCGCTTAGTGGGGCGCTTAGATCCTGGTCATATGATGAGGTCTTGTAGAGGAGGGTTGGCTCGTAGGACTGGTCCCCTCCACTCCTCCATCCAAAGTCTGCACTACATTTAAATACAAATTTTGTGCCTTGCGTATCAATGTAATTTGTTGTAGCATGTTGGTATACGGGCGGAGTGGTGGGGTGAAGGTCACAGAGTTGAACCCTGACCTCCGCACCCATAATATGTTTTTTACACCATGTAAAAATCATCAAACGAACTTTAGATATTGCATATTTAATATACCAATGTTTAATAAATATGCTCCATTAAAATGTGCATGAAGTGCCACCACCGCAAATTCAATACAAACTTTGCATTTGATTTAATTCCCATGAAATATGTATATGCCCATGCTCCATTATGGTTCAACATTAAAACATATGCCACCATATGTTATATTAAAACTTGGAATTTTGGGTTTAATTAAGTAATATATGTGGAATATATATTAATTAGTTTGGATATATATATATATATATATATATATATATATATATATATATATATATATACATATATCCAACATAACTAATTAAAAAAATAATTCCAACACAAAAATATTCATGAACCCAAATTCAACCTTGGAAGATATTGGGCGATTTTTACCTTCACAAACCAAAATGGCGAATCCTGCAGTGACACTTGTCACAATCCCATTGGAGTAAAACTGAAGAAGATTCTTTGCATGTTGAATGGACTTCCATGTCATCTGTTGTACATTTTCTGCAATATTTTTTTAATAATTTGCTTGTCCTAAATGACGATCAGCAGGCCATAACTCCTTCATCCGAACTCGGTTTTCAACGAAACTAGTTGCATTGGATTCCTTGCGAAGAGTCAGTCACTGTCATTCTAGTTTGGTGCAATTTTGAGCACTTTAATTTTTGAGCTAGTTTTTGCCCCCTGATATAGATTCTGATCACTCCTTCTCACATACATGCTTTTGGACCCACAAGAGTTGGTTATCTCATGAGCGATGAAAAATCTTATGTTTCCCAAGTTCTATTGTCTTGATTCCACTTGTATAAATCACTATGACAACCACTTCATCACTTACATGCCTTGCCTTACCTTGAAAATGGCTTGGCTCTTCAACCACTATTCTCCTTTTGCTACTGACCAATCCTACACTTGTTGACTACTTGCTGATATAACACTTTTGTTGTACCAAATCGATTCTTCGGTGCCTTCCCACTGAGAATAATGTTCCTCCTTTTCACAATGAGTGAACTACAACTAATAGCTTCCAACATCAATAAAAAAACCAAGAAAATAAATAACCATTCTTTTACCTCCACTGTTCCAAATTCCACATCTGAAAGAATGCATTTGCAATCTTCTTCTCTTCTTGGCGTCAACACATAAAATGGTCTACAATGGGTGCAAAATTTCTTGACATCTTGTCACAAACAACACATCATGCAAGAAACAACTTGACAACATATCCTTTTGCTCCTTCAAAGCAACAAATTTCACATCATGTGAACATCACCATGTACTCTCACATCTTGTTGTAAAAAAAATCGACCAAACACAAGTCGACAAAACATGCCTCTTCAAACAAATGACTCTCAAGTAAAGCATAATCATGTGAAATAAGTTGGCGATTCTTTTCCCAAACAAAAAATAATTTCACATCTTGTAATATTCCTAAATTAGCATGCAGCTAATAGGAATATTGATTTTGCTTTTAGCACCTAGTTAGATGAATAAATGGGGAAGGAGACCATGCTTGACTTGAATAAGCATAAAATCCATCTTGATGTGAAAAGGGATCATCATAATAACTGGATCTAGCACTCTCATGTGTGAAAAAGGACTAACGAATGTGGACAAAGTCAAGTTTGACCAAGTCAACAACACTAATGTGGGAGGAGTGGATCATCAATAAAGGCATTTAAATATGAATTTGGATTAGTTTAGACAACTATCAAAGAGTTGGATTAAAGAACTTTAGGTGTGAAAAGGGCTAGAGCAGGTTGAAGAGGTCAACCATGACCAAATCAAACAACGTTGTTATGGAGAGTGGCATTGATGAAGGTACAACGCAGTTTTGGAGGGAGATTGATTGTGTGATGGTGGAAACCCTAATGAGAGGGACCCAAGGTGAGAAGGCTCACATTTTTTATAAGGAAGAGGATGGCATCCATATGGGGTTAGCTTATGAATCATATTCTGATATGTTTGTTTAGACTTTTGCTCTCTTTAGTTGTTTAGCTAAGAATGCTGGTGCTGTTTAGCACAAGGTATTCTTTTTTAGGAATTCCATATATTTCCTTGAGAGGCCTCTTGGGAGAGTCCTAATATATCATTCCACACATCCGAAATTCTGGCCAAGCTTCAGTTTTCAGCTACAGCATAGTTTCTGCAGAATATTGTGTTGTGTTTTAGGGTCTTGTGTTGTAGGGTGTTGCAGTGGAGGGTTGAGAACACCACTTTTTGAGCTAGTTTTTCATAGGAGGAAGGATTCCATCTCTTGGGAGATCAATTTGGAGGGTTCTTGAGCAAATTTAAGATCTTTAACATCAGGACAATATATTTCCATCACCTAAAACATAATTTTAGTCTGGAATTGTGTTGTTTTGGAGGGCAGCTTCAGTGTGGTATCTTGTGGCTCTGTTTGAGTGTTTTCATGTGATTGAAGGATCTAGCCTTTCATTGGAGGAGACCTTGGAGTGGATTTGCATCAGATCTATATTATTTCAGCCTCCTATCTTCATGCGCTTTAGTATGCAATGATTCTTCAGTGCTTGGGCTATAGATCACTATTTGTATTGGGTGTATTTCAAGAAACCCTTCTCGGGTTTTCTTGGATTTGTGTAAAGGAAACTAGATCTCAGTTTTTGAGCATTATTGTTTAATATATGAGTAGATCTATTTGTCTCTACAATTTCTGTATATAAACCCTCATTAGACTGCGCTATCTCTTTATGCAGTAATTTTATGTTGCAGTAGTTTTGGGGTTTCAGTGTTTTTGAGCTATTCCATGTGTGGGAGACTTGTTTAACTCCTATATCATGATTTGTTTCTGATATCCTCTTGGATATGTGTGTTATGATGTCAGATATAGTGGATCCATGTATTGGTTTTCATTTTTATAGCACATATTTCTGAAAATGTGTTTTTTATGCATGTATTACTGAGTTTTCCCATTTAGGAATATTACAGTGGTATCGAAGCTCTAATCTTGGCTCAGCCTGTGTGCTACAACCATTATGCTATTAGGAGAAGAAAATAAGGAGAAGAGATATAAAATGGTGGAAGGAATGAGCTTGGTCTCATCACTTTTCAAATCTATGAAGAACCTCTCTGAGGAGGTTAAGCAGATTAAAGAGAAGAAATGCAATGAAACTTTTAGAGGGTTTCAAGAAGATGAAGAACCATGTACTTCCTATTCTCAGAAGAAAGAACCAATGTTGCAGCAAGATCCAAAGAATTACACCTTTCCATTTCCTTTTGAGGAAGAAGACAAGAGGCATGGGGGTGGAGGGCACTTGGAACATGAGATCCTAAGTGGATACCTTGCAGAATAAAATTCTCAACCTAGAGCTTTCAAGGAGACTCTAGCTCTTCCTCAGTTTATTCAGCTTGAAGAAGAAAGGAGTCCCTACAGCAATAGGAGAATAAGGGGCAATAGATTTCTATTATCTACTTTTGATGGATCATCCACATGTACAACAAAGGATTGGGTGATGAAACTAGAAGCATTCTTCCTACTACATCCAGTGGTAGAGAGAGAGGTTGTTGAGATTTCAGCGCTGCACCTTGAGGGTAAAGCAAGCAATAGGTGGTTCATCCATTTGAGTCATGCAAGAGTGACTACTTTTGCAGATTTCACTCAAAGGGTGATCAAAATATTTGACGAAAATAAATTAGAAGGGGAGGAGCCTTCACCATCACTTGAGAAGATTTGTACCAGCGCTGAGACAACTATGGAGGAGCAACTATCATCCTCAGCAGTTCAGGAAGCCAACACATTAGAAGGAGGAACCCTTGTAGCCATACAAGATGTTCCCAAGCTTCCCCAAGGAATGCATGAATTTCCACTTTCTGTTATTTCAACAAATCTTATGGAGGGTTGTGGAAATATGCCTTTGCATGACCAAGGTTCAACACATACTGCTGATTTGGTGCAGAAGAATTGCATTGTGCTGTGCAAACTTGAGTTGTTCAAGTAAGGGATAAGAAATCACCCTCATGTGTCATTATTGAGCTGCACACAACACTTGGGGTTGGGGTGTGGAATTGTGGGGGATAGGATGAGCTTTGTCCTAAAAAATCCAATCCGGAACTATGTGTTCAGCATTGAGCTTGAGCATGAGACAACAAATACATCATTGAGGGAATTAATAGGGCTATCATTAAGCAGCAGTGAAGATTTGGGGGCCCAGATATCATTAGAACATTCTGATGACCCTTACATTTGTATGACATTGGATGAGTATATGATCAATGAGAGACACTTTGTTTTTCATCATTGCGATGGATCTGCCAGGATGAGCATTGTACAGGCTTATGAGGAGGTTTTTCCTTCAACACACTTGGATCTTTATGGATTCAAGAGGTTCACTAGTGTGGTATCTTCTCTAGGATATCTCCAAGAGGTTGCATTTCAACATCCCATGAAATGCAAAGGTAGAAATATGATTTGGGAGGATGGTAGTCTTAATGGGAGGAGTACCAAGATGGAGTATGGTAGGATACATCCACATATGGATGAATGGGTGTGGATGGTGAGCCACTTGCATATTTATGACACCAAGCAGCAGGAGGCATGGCTGCGTTGGATACTCTTGAAAGAGTTTGGCCATCATGTGACATATCCTTCTCCAAAGGGGTATGATGGTGGAGGAAACTTGGGAGGACACTTGCATCATATGGCAACAAGGAGTTTGGGTGCATTATGTTGGTATGACATTCTTCATGTCAATCATCGTATCTTCACCTCATGATTTGTATGATGGAGGTGTGAGGGAGAATCAAGAGTTATTGTTGCTTTGGCTACTCTTGGGAGAGTATGGGCAGAATTTTTCCCATACTTAGCATGATATTTCCAGAGAAAGGGATGACACAATTGAGATGCAAAGAGGCTACCCTTCAGCATTGGAGGATAAGGGGGTGCTTCCACATAGGAAGAATATTTCCCTACATAGTAGCATGATGGTGGATGACTTTGGCATGTGGCATGTCAAAGAAAGGATTCAGGGAGTGACAAGAGCCTTATCACTAATGCCAACAACGCTGTCACTTGAGAGTATGTTTCTATTGATGGAGTGTTCCAAGGGTAGTATGCATCCCTTTATTTTGCAAAATTTTATGAGGAGATTCCTATGGGAGGACTCATCCATGGACCACACTTTCAACCCACTCACTATGCATGGTAAGAAAGTTATTTCTGTACTTATTGATTATTTCATTGAGTATTTGTATCTTCTCACCATCTATGTACAATGCATTGCTCCACAAGAGGGCGGGATTATTTCTGGGTTTCATGGTCATTCTAGGACAAACATTTATGATGGAGATAACCCTTATCTACATGACTTTGGGAAAGTGTGTTTTTATTCTTATCATGCTTAGATGACATATAATGCTATTTACTACCTCATAGTAGATGAGAAAACATGCACAACTAGCAACTTGTTGGAGGGAAACTTGCCACATGATGTTCTAAAACAACAGTTGGAAGGACTGCACTGTATCCACTTGACAGACCATTGGTATCATCCAAAATTGCACATAACCTTCAAAATTTTCCTGATTTGGATGCCATATGGTGATGATGTGCCATTCATTTTGTATGGGATGGTTTGGGCCAGCATGATTCATGACATTGGAGAGAGGATCTTTGGAGATCCAGTCTTCTTCTTGCCACTTGAGGGCAACATTACTGCAGTCCAAGATCAACAACTACTCTACACTTATCATAAGTGGAGAGAGGAATGGCGTGGGGTAGGCTATTTTGTCTACCATGATCAGTTATTCAACCCACCTACATTTTAGGAGCCAAAGGTGGAGGAAAATTTTCTTGAGTTACCATTTTGGAGGGTGGCTCATTTTGTATGGATGATAACTTGGAGTTGGGAGATTCACATGGGGATGATAGATCCCAATATATATCAGATCTCATGCCTTAAGAAGGCCTCTAGATAGCACATTGTTGCCTCCATGGGTATTTTACTTCTTCATGATGATATCTATTTGGGATGCTCACCAAAAGCTAGCTTTCATACTTGGGAGGGGAAACTTGGAGATTTATTGATGAGACAACATCTTATTCCTTGGAGGAATTTATCATATGAGGATGCTACAGGAGGAGGAGAGGAGGCTCTTCAGTTCTATCCTTGCAGTTGCTTGAGGACAAGCAACATTTGGGAGGGGAGGACTATAATATTCTTAATTAGCATGCAGCTAATAGGAATATTGATTTTTCTTTTAGCACCTAGTTAGATGAATAAATGGGGAAGGAAACCCATACTTACCTTGAATAAGCATAAAATCACTCTTGATGTGAAAAGGGATCATTATAATAACTGGATCTAGCACTCTCGTGTGTGAACAAGGACTAATGGATGTGGACAAAGTCAAGTTTGACCAAGTCAACAACACTAATGTGGGAGGAGTGGATCATCAATAAAGGCAACTCAATATGAATGTGGATTAGTTTATATAGCTATCTAAGAGCTGGATTAAAGACCCTTAGGTGTGAAAAGAGATGGAGCAGGTTGAGGAGATCAACCTTGACCAAATCAAACAGTGTTATTATGGAGGAGTGGCATTGATGAAGGTACAACACAATTTTGGAGGGAGATTGATTATGTGATAGTGGAAACCCTAATTAGCGGGACCCAAGGTGAGAAGGCTCAAATTTTTTATAAGGAAGAGGATGGTAGCCATACAAGGTTAGCTTATGAATCATATTTTGATACGTTTATTTATACTTTTTCTCTCTTTAGCTATTTAGCTAAGATTGCTGGTGATGTTTAGCATAACGTATTCCTGTTTAGGAATTCCATATCTTTCCTTGAGAGGCCTCTTTGGAGAGTCCTAATATATCATTCCACACATCCAGCATTCTGGTCAAGCTTCAGTCTTCATATACAGTGCAGTTTCTGCAAAATATTGTGTTGTGTTGCAAGGTGTTACAATGGAGAGGTGAGAAATCCAATTTCTGAGCTATTTTTTCATAGGAGGAAGGATTCCTTCTATTGGGAGATAATTTTGGAGGGTTCTTGAGCACATTTCAGATATTTTGCATCAGGCCAATATATTTCCATCACCTACAGTGTAATTTCTGTCTGGAATTGGATTATTTTGGAGGGAAACTTCAGTGTAGGATCTTGTGGCTCTATTTGAGTGTTTTCCTATGATTGAAGGGTTCAACCTTTCATTGGAGGAGACCTTGGAGTGGATATGCATCAGATATATATTATTTCAGCTTCATATCTTCATGTGCTTCAGTATGCAGTGATTATTCAGTGCTTGGGCTATAGATCACCATTTGTATTAGGTGTATTTCAAGAAACCCTTCCCGAGTTTTCTCGGATTTGTGTAAAGGAGACTAGATCTTAGTTTTTGAGCATTATTATTTAATATATGAATAGATCCATTTTTCTCTACAATTTCTATGTATAAACCCTCATTAGAATGCGTTGTCTCTTTATGCAGTAATTTTATGTTGCAGTAGTTTTGGGGTTTCAATGTTTTTAAGCTATTCCATGTGTGGGAGACTTGTTTAACTACTCTATCATGATTTGTTTCTGATCTCCTCTTGGATATGGGTGTTATGATGTTAGATCTAGTGGATCCATGTATTGGTTTTCATTTTTATAGCACATATTTCTGAAAATGTGTTTTTTATGTATGTGTTGCTGAGTTTTCCCATTTGGGAATATTAAACATCTCATGAAACACTTCGTCAACATCTCCTTGTCATATTTGGAGATAAAATCAACTCTGCCAAGTCAATATGGCATGCATGCAACACAAAATCAATGCAGGTCAACACTCATGCATGTGAAAATGATCAACACTCTCAAGTTGACATCATGCATGCTAAACAAAGAAATCGACCAACATAAGTAAATTACTCATGCATGTTCAAGAAAAATGAAACCATAAAAATTCCATTGTTCACACACATAAAATCTCATGCATGTATACAATTCTTCAACTCTCCCACAAGTACAATCATAAGTACAAGAAACCAATTCATATGTACATGTACTTAAAGCTGAAATGAACAAATTTGCTGAAATAAAGTGAGTCAACATAGTCCACTTTCAATCACCTTCTTTTTGTAAACATGCAACATGCATTCCATTGGAAAATAAATGAATCAATCAAAAAACAAGCAAAGCCTTAATTGGATAAGAAATCTAACCATCTCTTACCAAACCATTTCAATGGCGCTTCTTTACATTGCACATCATCATCATGTGAATTATCTTGATCAACATCAATTATTGAATCTTCTTTTCCGTTCTTGCCATTCTCTTTCTCCACCTTCTTCAAATTTCGTGGATGATTCGTTGGATACAAAGTACAACACTTGTCTACAAGATGACCTTGATTATGGCAATGAGTGCAAAACAATTTCTTCTTCTTTTGAACATGGTTTTCTTTGTCTTTGGCTTTCTGCCTCCTTTGCTTTGAAAGTTTCTTGTGCATGGATATCTTCTTCCAACACCTTGAAACATTATGGTTATCCAAACCATAAAAGGAACATGCAAACTTTCTCCAAATCTTATGTGATAATTTTCCATGTTTATCATAATCAAAAGCAACTTGATTAAAAGAAAATTTATACCTTGAACATTCACCTTTGTCGCCTTCTTGAAGAGGTGAAATTTTGAGGTAATGGATCTCTTTGGAATACCAACAATGCATTCAATGACTATAAAGCTTTCAACATCCTCTTGTTCACCATTCTCACTAGATGCATGATTATGAGCACCTTCTTGCAAAGTGGGTGTAAAAATTTTGCATTCCTCATGAACACAATCTTCACAAGCTTGAGGTAATGAACATGAAATGAAATTCCTTCTTGGAACACCTTCAAGTGTATCTTTGGCTTTAGAGCTTTCTCCATCATGTTGTCCATAACCAAGACCCAAATACTTAGGAATTTCCTCAACAATAATTGGCTTAACTATGCTTTGTGCATGTTTTCCCAATCCTTTACCTTCATATCCCATCTTCATCAATAATTTGGACCCTATTCCTCTATTGTGTCTTTCAAAAGAACCTACACGTTCATTTTTAAAGGAAATTGAAGATAAACTTGAATTGCATACCTCTTTTTCAAGCACATGCTTGGCTAAGGCTTCCTTGGCATCATGGAGCTTAGTCTCCATCTCATGCATATTTTCAAGAAGCTCTTGCTTCTCCTCCTTCATGGAAATAAATTTTTCTTGAAGTTTAATGTTCTTATCTTTATACTTCTCTTGCATTATATCAATCATGATGTAGAGCTTTTGCAACATCTCTTTATCAAAGAGTTTTTCTAAGGAATATTAACTAGAAGAATCAATTAATTAAGCTTCCATCACACATGAAATGCATACAAAGCTTCTTTGTTGTGTTTTGAGAATCTGAAGTCTCAATCTTGACCTTCTCCTTCACACATAAACTTGGAAAACTGTTAAATTTTCCTTGCACAAATTCAACAACCAATAGCTATAGAAGACCTAGATAACCTTGGTTAAAATAATTTAAACTTTTACTCTGATACCAAATTGATCCAAATATGGGAAAAATTGTTATTGCTATGAAAGCTCCCTCATTAGTATTAAAAATGTGTTTAAGGATCGATTCATTTCAACCATTTGTGAAGGGATTAAAGTGTCAAGTTTCATGTGTCTTTGAGGATCAACTTATGAGTTAATTAACAATTAAAAAGTGAAATAAAACAAATGAAATGTAGAAACATAACTCACAGAAATCACATAACACAATCGATGGTGATGAAGTTCACCCCTCCTGGGCTACATCTCCATGGACATGCTTTAACTAGCTAGGCCCTCTTGGGATTATGAGTAAAATGTATGATTACAAGCGCTGATATTTCTCCAATGGTTTTTATGACTATTCCATTGGTTTCATAACACTCAAATAACCCAAAAATGATTATTTAATCTCTGAATTGGGTTTACATCTCCTCTAGGCTTGACCTCCAACCCCGGTGGCCATGGGCTTGTTTAATCTCCACAGTGCCAAAATCACCTTCATATGTGATCCAATGCCTATGTAAACTATGCCACTATGTTTAGAGAATAAAATACATCTAAAATTGACTATTCATTAACTAAAATTGGTCTTCAGCTGATCTGGGCATGGCCTTCCCCCCTGGTGGCCCTATGCTTCAAAATATTCAAGTGATCAAAAACACCTGTAGATGAGATCCTTAGCCTCTTCAAGTTGTTCTAATGGATTAATAGCATGCCAAGGTTCTAAGAATGACTATCCTTGAGCAAAAATTGGTCAAAAATTGACCAAGATAGGCCTCATTAAAGTTTCCCCTAAATTATGCCTCTAAATCTGGAAAATTGCGAGATAACCCCGACAAATTTGGAAGTGGCGCTAGATTAGAGGTGCTGCAAAAATCTCCACCAACTTAATCTGGAGATTAATTTATGCTAACTACACTTAATTAATGTTAAATGTGCACTAATCCTGGGTGCTTAGTGGGGCACTTGGGTCCTGGTCATATGATGAGGTCTTGTGGAGGAGGGATGGCCCGTGGGCCTGGCCCCCTCCACTCCTCCATCCAAATTCCGCATTGCATTTAAATATAAATTGTGCACCTTAAATTTTAATTTAATGTGTTGTGGCTTGTTGGTATACATGAGGAGTGGTGGGGTGGAGGTCACGGGGTCGAACCCTGACCTCTGCAGCCATAAAAATCATCAAACGAACTTTGGATATTGCATATTTAATATACCAATGTTTAATAAATACACTCCACTAAAATGTGCATGAAGTGCCACCACCATAAATGCAATAAAAACTTTGCATTTGATTTAATTCCCATGAAATATGTATATGCCCATGCTCCATTATGGTTCAACATTAAAATATATGCCACCATATGTTATATTAAAACTTCGAAATTTGGGTTTAATTAAATAATATATGTGGAATATATTTAATTAGTTTGGATATATATATATATATATATATATATATATATATATATATATATATATATATATATATATATCGAACATTATTAATTAAAAAAAATAAGTCCAACACATAAAAGAATTCATGAACCCAAATTCAACCTTAGAGGACATTGGGTGATTTTTACCTTTACAAACCAAACTCATGAATCCTACAGTGACACTTGTCACAGTCCCATTGGACTAAAACTGAAGAAGATTCTCTGCATGCTCACTGAATTTCCATGTCATCAGTTGTACTTGTTATGCAATATTTTTTAAAAAAAATTGCGTGTTCTAAATGATGATCAACAAACCATAACTCATTCATCCGAACTCAGTTTTCAACGAAACGAGTTGTGTTGGATTCTTTGTGACGAGACAATCATTTTCATTTTGATTTGGTGCAATTATAATCAATTTTATTTTTGAGCTATTTTTTGCCGCTGATCCAGATTTTGATCGCAATGTATGGATCCGTACAAACTACAAATATAGTGAGAGAGAGGTCAAGTAGCAACACCGATAAGATAGTGTAGACATAGTTAATGGTGCCAAGGTTTGGTGAAAGAGATAGCATGTGAATGGGAGATGTAGTGGTGTATGAACACCCTAAAAGTGTTTGGTCCTAGTTGTAAATACTAGCCATAGGTAAGTTGTATTCCCTAAGTTTTTTGTAAGAGCCATTGTTCAAGCATACATGTTGTGCATTGGCACATGATGTTTGAAGTTGTGGAATGAACCCCTTTAATAGGTACAAAGGTGACAGGTGTACTCAAACACAAGCTTGAGTTTAGTTTGTTGTAAGACCGGTTATTCAAGCATACATCTTCGAGCGTAGCTGTGCATGGATGATCAAATCATGGAATGGAACACTTGAATAGATATGAGGGTGATAGGTGTACCCATATGCTTGCTTGAGGGGGAGAATGTGAAATTTTAAGATGTGAGATGGTTAGTAAATCATGTTCTAGAAAAATTATCCTAGATAACTAGAAGATATAGCGATTGTTTACCCATGTATTCCAGTGGATGACAACTTTTTTATATGGACTTCAACATTGTTATTGGGACTAGGTTAATATCTTCGAATCAAGTTTGGGGAGGGAGATTGTTAAGGCAGTTCAAGTAAAGTGTTGTTGGCTTTCAAGCTATAGATTTTTATAAACCATGTTTTTTCCCATGGTATTCTAATGTAATGAAGACTATTTAAAAGCCTAAAACCTCCAGTGTAATTTTCCTTCGGACCATGGAATAATGAATCTATTATTCAAAATTTGTTTTCGTGCAATGATTTTCAAGATATAAAATATTGTGCTCATACTTTATTGTTGTTATGTATTATTATTGGTTTATTTATCTATATTTTTTTTAACCATATACCAAACATATTAACAAATTTTCATGTTTTTAATATTTTGATAATTTTTTATTAAATTCACTCTCACTCACGTTGTCATATATATTTTGAATTAATTTGATTTTTAAAATTTGTCGTTTAATTTTATTTAATTAAGTTATTAATACTATTAATATGAATAAGAAGACCTCTTCAAACTTCTGATTCAAGATATTAATATAACACTTTAAGATTTACTTTGAAAAACAACTATTATTGGTTAGGATTATTAATGCAAATTACAATTATATCATCAAAACATAAACCAAACTAATGTTAACGCTGCATTTTTTTTTTAAGCCCATTAAAAAAATTATTTCACTTTCATCATGTGCATGTTGTAGATTTTGGGAGGATCCATGTTACCTGTAAGTCTTTTTCACTACTTCCCCCGTTTTCTTCCTTTGATTTCATGTCACATATTTCAGATATTTGGTAAAGATACATAGGGACATGTAAGTCCTTTTCTGTGCTTTACCGGTTTTGAAGGAAAATTTTGACCCAATCCATGCCATTAAAATAAAATAACATGTGTCATAGAAAAATTGAAATTTTGTAAAAATAAAATCATTAAACACACATTTCTTAGGCATTGTTTTGACCGACATATTGCAGGAATGGCCCATCCACAATATATATTTAATAAATGGATCATTTCTGCTCCTTATCAATCAATTCTTTTATAAATTTTAATTTTAAAATTTATAAAATAAGATTATTGTAAAATAAATTTATATTTATATTTTTGATAAATTTGATTCAATTTAAGAATTGATAAACATTATTATTTATACATGTAATAAGTTTAGCATAAAATTAGTTAAAAAATAAAAAATTCTCTAAGTCAACACCCACGGAGCGAATCTATCGCATAGAGCCATTCTATGTAAAATAATATTTTTAAATAAAATAATATCTTACATAAATTTTTATATATACATAAATAATTCACATTGGCATTCATCAAAAAATTTATAAAACCTAATCTACTTAACTACTTTTATATTAGGTGTATATTATGGCCTTTTTAAAAATAATGGAACACCATTATTGTTTAAAAAATTTGTCCAAACACATATATAATTGTTATTAAATAATTAATTTAATATTTTAAAAATGATTGAAATATTGTTTTATTTTTTTTAATATATATTTTGATGAGTTATTGTTTAAGTGTGGTTAAAATTTATTAGAATTTGGGTTGTTAAATTTATATGATTGGAATGTTTTAGAGATATTTTTAAGATTCTAAATATATTTATATATTCAAAAATTTATTTCAAATTATGAGAAATAATTATTTCATATCTTATTAGTGATCCAAGTGGAATGGATCTTTCATCCTATTTGTTTAAACTTGAAAAGTATGATTTGTATGATTTGTATGTTAAACTAAAATTTAATGAATTTTTTTGTGGACAACCATATAAGAGGATTTTTTTTATATATCATTATGATAAGTGAGCATTGCAATTTAAATTAATATCTCAAGCATATCATAATCATGCTTTACCATGTAAGTCATGTTTGTTGTAAATCTCATTACAAAAGAAAGGATTGCCATAGAGTTTAAGGACTATGTTGAAAGGTATTAATTTGATCAAAACACTGTAAAAGCCATGAAGAGTGCTTACTTGCTTTATAGGGCTCTAGGAATATGCAAATTTAGCATGAATTCACACATTTTTGATTATGTAGGCTAATATGTATATATTTTGAAGATTCCTAAGGTCGATACAAACACAAAGTTAAAGGAAATATCTCATCAAGACCACCAAGTATGTCGTTCTTATTGAAGGCAATGATTGGTCACTTTATTTCTCAAACCATGCAAACAATGCATGATAGAGTGAATGCTAGAGAATAATCCATATTAAATAGACATAAGGATAACATGAATTGTTTTACCTTCTCCATATCCTACTTAATAATCCCAATCAAGCATAAAAAATCTTGCTCCAATCATTAAGGTTGTAAATGATACATTTGATCATTCTTCCTTTTGTGATGAGACAAAGGGAAAGAAATCTAGTTATCACTTTGAAATATTTCACACTTAAAATATTATCATGCTCATGTCAATGTTTCTAGAGGCAAGAAGGAGTGCTATAAATAAAGATACATAAAAATTGTGGAAAAGTGAACATGAGCAGAGGTGTAAGGAATTAGAAATGTAGAAAATTGAATGAATAAAATCAAAATTATCATTATTGTAATTCAAATTTTATGTTTTGCAATGCTGAAAAGGTATATTTTATGTAGACTTATACATAAACTTAAACAAGAGCATATAAGTTATCACTGATCTTAATGGTTTTTTTTAATCCCAAACAAAATTACTAACACAAATTTTGCAATAATAAAAAAAGAAAACCCACGCATTATCGTTAAAATGAGTTTGGAAAACCTCTACAATATTAATAGATTGTTTATATATTTAAATTAAAGTATTAGTTATAGGTTTTCCTCTAAATTTAAATTTCAATAATATTGATGCAATTAAAAATGTACTAATTCATCTAGAGGCCGATGAATCTTCTTAAATAATAATAAAATATTAGATACTAATGCAATAATCATGTTATATTTTTCAACATGTTAGATGATTTCAGAGATATGAAATATAGAAAGATGAAGAAAATTGGATGACCTCATTTCTTTGATTTTAATCAATGTTTATTGTGTTCTCTTCAAAAATTTCATTAAATCACACATTTATAGTGAATCTTATTAATAAAAATTCAATTGAATTACAATTTATGCTAATAACCTATGACTACTTGTTTTTTTTCTTTTCATAGTCAAGAGAGATGGAAAATATAATAAAGGAAATGACATTATGACAAGAATGGGATCTAAACACCTAAAGTATGGACATAAAATGTCATGTGAATTATCATATTGACAAGGATACAAATATACAAAACACGTGCATTAAAGTAAGGATTCAAAAATATATGACATCCAATCTTCTCTTAGAGGCTTATATTAAGTGACAATTAAGATATTCCATATTCCAATACAATAATATGTTTATATAAACATTATATTTGCGATGAATTTTATGTCGTGGAAGGGTGAATCATATAAAGTAATAGTTGATAGAAAACAAGAATAGAGATTATTTTGATTTTCAGACACCAAAATAAAGTATTGGGTGTTCAATCATCAACTATTCTCATGATTCACATCCATATTTGTATAATATGAAAGTTATAATACTCACAAGGCATCCAAGAATTAGACCTGAGATTTATACCAAAAGAGACTACTGAAACAAAAAATGGAATGGGCTTCGAAAATCCTAGTTAGTTCGAGCAATGAATTGCGAGGTACAGTCTCGACAAGGCTTGCAATCTGGACAATAAAAAATAACAAGTGTATAGGACAATATAAACTTTGATCATGACACTCCACATCACCTTGATAATCCCATTTCCCAATCCTCGTGACCAGGGCCTCATTCTAGAGGGTTCGAAATACAGTTGTAGAGTTTAGGATAAGGTTTTAATAAATACATATTTCAAAAAATAATCATCCTATAGGTGTATAGTCATAGGTTTAAACAATAACAATAGAACCATCGAAATAAGTCTGAAATAGATAGGATACGATTAGGTAAATAGGTCTCAAAAGGGTATAAAAATAAATGCACATTGAATTCAAACACAACATAGGATAAAAAACCAAAAAAAACTAAAATACATTACAAATGATAAATAAAGGGTTGTTACAAAATTTTTAGAATTCTGTAATAACTTCTAATACAATGTGTCTTGTGTAAGTTCAAATGCACCAATTGTTATGTCCTTGGGGTATGATTATGAATGCCAAGCAAGGTAAAATCAAATAAAATCTAATTCCAAATATACAATGATAACTACTCTCAAGTGACCGGAAGGCATTAAAAACCAAAAACCTTAAGAATCAAATAAAAAATTAGAAATGGCAAAGAGGGGGCCCATATGTAACAACCCTGATAAAAATTCCATGTAGATAAAGTTAGTAAAGGAAATATAATAACCATGCCCATGGGACACTTATACTAAGCTGAATGTTGGGAAAAAAATGCTAGCGTGTGTGTTCATTTGGTTTATTATGGCTAAAGGAAATTGGAAAAGGCTTTCGAAAGGAAAAATGGAATTTTTAGCAATTTATTTATGAAAATAATGGAAATTAGGAGAATTAAGCTAATATTTGTATCAATTACAGAATTGACATGATTTTGTAGCTAATTTGCGTCTCTGTAGTCAATTCCATGGTTTAACAGACTCTGAGGTGCTAGCTAAGCGAAGAAGTATATGGACATGAGGGGATTAATCTCCTCAAGGATTTTATCCTATTCATCCGAGTGAGATCACAAAAGAAATCGTTCAATTGCATGGTCAAAGGTGTGGGTCAACACATTGCTGAACAAGCAAGCGATAGTTTGAGATATTCATGCTTCACGATTTACTTTTCCAAATAGAAAATCATGAATAGGCAATATTATGTTATTTTTTGAAGTCGAAATTAGAGTTTGTTTAGCTTAAGTAAGCATGTAAGCCTCAAACAACTATGAAAACGAGCTTTTATAAATACTGTGCAAGAAAACCTGAAGAAGGTGTGTAATTTCTGATGCGACAGTGATGTGCTAAAAACTTTGTTTCTATCCTTTTTAATGAAGAAGTGATTTGAAGACTTGATGCGTAGCTGACTATTCATTTAAAGATCTGAGATCGCTTATCTATGGAGGCCCCCTACAAACACTGAAGGTTCTGCATTTTTATGTTTTCCTTTTATCATTTGATGTAGTTATTTTTGTAATTTCCTTTTATCATTTGATGTAGTTTTTTTCATAATTTACTTTTATCATTTGATGTAGTTGTTTACATATTGTATGATCATTCTTAAATAGATAGTTATGGAAATACTTCGTTAGTATTTCCTTTTGAATTGTAAATTACAGGGTGATCATTCTTCATAGATTTCTTCAAAGTTTTTATTTCAGAGTATTGAGTGATTTCTTTTCAAAACATGAGTGATTTATTTTTAGAGCATGAGTGATTTATTTACAAGTTTTCATTTCCAGAATATTTCATTTTAAATTATAAATGACAAGATGTGTGGTTTTCATTTCTAGAATTCAATTTTGCTTTTATGCAAAGGATTGTTAGAACAATAGTTAAGTAATTATGTTCTTAGGGACTAACAATATATTGGTTAAGTTTCTTAAGGAAATAGTGAGAGTCTACTTTAGTTCTATTTTGAAAGAGTGAAGAGCATGTTGATTTCATTAGGAGTAAGAAAATTTTAGGAACTTAATTGTGATTTAAATACATCAATTTCATTAGGAACATAAAATAAAAAGTATCCTTAGAGGTATTTTCCAAAAAATAAATCATCACATCAATAAACTGAATTAATAAAAAGAGACTTCTAGCATATATAGTGCACTTTAACTTCCCAAGTTTACCAAATCCGTCGATAATTTATGTAAGAAATTTAAGACCATTAAATTGACAAACATTTTGGCTCTGTTGTCGGGGAAGTGTAAATAGGAGCCTTTTTCTTTCTAAAAAAAAACACACACACACACACAATAAAATAGAAAAATGATATGCATAGGGAAATATATTCTAGAGTAATAATTGTAGCTAGAGGTAGAAGCTTGATTACAACAATAGCACTCACCCCATCATGACCTCATACTGCCACACCATCCACCCAAACTCACATACCATCCATTATAGGCAGACATAAAATTCCCAAGGTACTGATATATGAAATCCAATGTAGAAATTCACCAACTTCATCAACAGAAATAGTTGTAGAACAATAATATCCTACATCCAAAACATAAGGAGTAATTTTCCTAACTTCAATTGGAGAACAACTTCTAGCCCAAGAACTAGAAATACCTAGTGAAGAAGAGGAAGAATAAACCTATGTTAATATACCATCGATAGAGGAACTAGAAGAACTAGAAGAAGAACAAACAAATCCAATTTGGGCACCTTACATTAGTTTTGAAGAATCTACAATGGTTGTGGAAGGAGAAGGAGAAGTACACAATGTAAATGATGAACATTTGAGAATTGGAGGAGGTGGACCTAGGATTGGAGGTGGAGGAAGAGGAAGACGTGGAGGAAGGGGAAGAGGAAGAGGAGGAGGATGATATAGAAGAGACCCATATCCTGTTAGGTTTCCTATATTCAATGAAGATACTACAACAACAATGAAAAATATTTCACCCTCTATCCTTCCTAACTTCCATGGATTAAGAAGTGAGGATCCTGAAACATTTATTTTTGAGTTCGAAGTTTTATGTAGATATTATGACTATTTTCTCGATTCTCAAAAGTTGAAACTATTTCCAGCAACACTTAAGGATTCAACATTAAAATGGTTCACAAGTTTAATAACAAAGTCTATTAGAACATGGGAAGAAATGAAAACTGCATTCTTAGAAAAATATAAGGATTACTGCATGCCCCATAATCATAAGGATGAAGTTTTCACAATGATACAAAGAGAAGATGAAAATATTGAGGATTTAATTGAAAGGTTTAGTTATAATATTAAAAGAGGTAAAATGGAAGATTTGGATGAATATACGTTGGAATATTTCCTATTAAAATTCATTAGAGATGAATGGATAGATATCCTCAACATGTTAGGAAAATGAGACATTTCTCAGTTATCATTATCAGGAATCTCTGAATTATGCACACACCTTTCAAGAGGTAAGTCAAATGTTGGAAAGAGTTCAAGAGACCCTGTTATCTCTAGAATTAATAAATCTGCAGCCATAACAGTAAGCAGAGAAGAAATTGGAAATTTTATTGATGAGTTTAAAACAAAAATTTTAGGGAGTCTTAGTGAATAAATAGACAACTTAAAACTACAAAATAAGAAAAAAGTTGAAAGTGATGCTTTATCTATTTTTTATCCTAAATGTAGAAAAAAAAATGCCTTCATAGAATGTCTTTTTAACTTGAAGAGTGTATAAACTTGTGTTATATGTGTAGAAAATCATGATACAAAAAAAATTCCTTCAATACCAGGTCTTAAAGATGTTTACCAAGAGGAAGTAGTTCCAAATCAAATAGATCCTCTTTTTTTTAAACTAAGAAACCATGGAAAAATCAAGAATTTAACACCCAAACATATGTACAACCACCACAAAACAATTGGACAACACATATGCCTTGGAAATCTTGGCCTCAACCTCAACCTTGGGCACAAGGATAGCAAAATACTTATGGGAGATATCCTCAATATTCTCAATACTAACAACATTATCCTAATTTTTCATCATAATATTTTCCTTAGTCTAGTGAACCGCTACCCCAAGCTCAAATTAAAAATCCAAGTCTAGTAATTTTATTACCATTTCCACAAAAACCAAATCAATTGCCTTCTCAACCACCTCTGAACCAAAATAATAAAAATTCACAACCTGTTTACAATATGGAGGGACACAATTTCCAGATCTATATGATAACTCCATTAGATCTTAACAAATTTTAGTTGAGATCTGGTAGAGTATTGGAAAATAAATCAACATCTGTTGTTATTCAGGAAAATGAAAAGGATGATCATTCTAAGGAAGAGACATCTCTTCATCAGGATGAAAATATTAAAAAGAAGAATAATCACTCTAAGAAAGGGACCTCTCTTCATTAGAAAGAAATTATTCAGACACAAAAATTCCCTACAAATTTTGATGATACTCCAATAAACTCAACTCCTATTATGGAACAACCTTCAGTATTTGTCTCAAGACCACCTTTCCCTGAAATATTAAAGATTGATAATGGGGTAGAAAAACAGACCATGTTGCCTTATTATGATATGTTAGATGAGCTAAAGAATGTTTGCATAAAAATTCCTTTGCTACAAGTTATCAAGGAAATTCCAAATTTTTAAAATACAATTAGGGAGTTAAGCATTAAAATATGAGGAAGGAAAATAAAATAATTCAAAAACATTCATTTAGTCAGAAAAATTGTAGATATCATGATGGGAAAAATAACAATTCAGAAATTTTTGGATCCAAGAAGTCCCATTGTGAAAACACACATCAATGGTATTGAAATACCAAACACATTGATTGATATAGGAGTAGCTATAAACATCATTAGTAAACAAACTATGGATCAACTAAAACTTCCTAAACTTCAATAGACACGAACATTGTTACAATTAGCAGATAGATTTGTAATTAAACCTAATGGTGTGTTAGAGGACATTTATGTATCTTTAGATTCTTGGGAAGATCTGGTTGATTTCACGATCTTCACACCCAAGAATAACTTAGGAGGAAATCCATTAATCTTAGGAAGACCTTGGTTAGATGCAATCGATACTTTTATCAGTTGTAGATTTGGTGTTATGTTTATCTCTAATGGAAGCTCAACAAAAAAAATCACATTGTATCCACCTGAAAAAACGATGACAGTGGTAGAAAGTGGAGAATGTATGGGTGATGGTAATTATATACAACCTATTTTTACTATATCACAAGTAAATGAAGAAGATCAAATTTTAAGTTCAATAGAAAATAATGAATCCTCTCCATACTGTGAGACTAGTCAAAATTTTCAAGAGAAGTGAAACATTGAATATCTATCATCCCAACAAATGTCTTTACATTCTATGGAGGAATTTGGAAATTATTCAATAGAAATATTTCTAGGAAAAACTTTGAATGTAAATAAAAATATGGAAGAATTTTAGAGGAGGAGATTAATAGAAATATTATAAGAAAAATCTTCTTCATATGCATGGGAATACACTAACATGAAAGGAATTAATACTAAAACTTGCATGCATCACATATATATTGAAGAAAATGCCAGACCAATCTGACAACCTCAAAGAATAATGAATCCAAATTTAAATGAAAATTTTAACGAGGAACTACAAAAAATGTTGAATGTAAATTTCATTTATCCAATATCAGACAGTCAATGGGTTTCACCTTTAGTAATTGTTCCTAAAAATAATGGAAAATTGAGATTATGCATTTATTATAGGGAGTTGAATAAGGCCACTTTGAAATATGATTTTCCACTTCCTTTCATTGATCAAGTTTTAGGCATATTAGCAGGGAAGAAATATTTCTCATTCTTGGACGGTTTTAGTGGGTATAACCAAATTCAGGTAGCACCAGAAGATCAAGACAAAACCACATTTACCTGTCCATGGGGAACTTATGCTTACCGAGTGCTTCATTTTGGATTATGTAATGCACCAAAAAAATTCCAAAGAGCAGTATTAGGTATTTTATCTGATCTAATTCATGATTGTGTGGAAGTGTATATGGATGAATTTATAGTTTATGGATATTATTTTGAAGAAGCTCTTAAAAGTTTGGAAAAAGTTCTCATAAGATGTAAGGAAGCAAATCTCCCACTAAGTCATGAAAAATTTTATATGATGTTTACTGAGGGGATTTTTTAGGACAACATATTTCAGGAAATGGAATTAAGGTGAACTAATCTAAAGTAGAAGTTATTTCTAAATGTAATATCCCAACATGGGGATGCATCAATGCATAAGCACAATACTGGAATAGAAGTAAGAAATCAAATCATAAAATGTGTTGATAAAAACATAGCCATCAAATCTATGTTGCAACAGAAAAATTATGATCCATTATATCAGCCTAGAGTGGGGAAATGCAACAATATATGCCCTAAAAACATTATTCCTAGATAATTGCGTTATAATAAAAATAAATAATGTTGGTTTCCCTTATATCATGTATTATGGGACTTATATGCATAAAATATTCAGAAAAAAATCTCTTTTGATGGTTTAAACAGATCTCCTGCTCTTGATATGGCTCAAAAATGCCCAAATCCCATGACTTATGTAATGCAGAAATTACTGAAGCATGCACAACGTGATTTTATGAAGGTTTTAGATGTAATATGGTATACAAATTAGATATGGAGTTGATTACATCAATACATGGAGAAAAATGGATATCTAGCACCTTTTACACATCAGAAAGATAACTCGGCAAGGGTTTCATGAAAGCACTAGCACAAAACGTTAGATTTGCAAATCTGGATATGAAAAACGTAGTCTAACTAAAGCTCTGTATATATACAGCTGAATAATACAATAATTGAAGGAGGATCACTCTTACAAACTTTCCGGGAGAAGGGTTGGCCCTTTCCCTAAGGAATAAGCTTAAGATTGAGGGATTTGACCCTCACACTGCAACACTGCAAGAAATGATGTAGTTCCTGCAAGGGAATATGCTGTAGATGATGGAAGTGCTTTGGCCAAGTTCCAAGAAATGAAAATCTGCTCCAAGATCTTCCTTGTTGATCTTCTAAAGGAATGGAGGCTCTCTCCTCTGAAAAATAAGTGCAGGTAGTGGTGTTGTGAACTCCCACTACAACACCCTACAACACAACGTTATACTACTATAGAAATAATGTTGTAGCTAAAGGAGGATGCTTGGCCTCAAGCCTGGATGTGGGGAAAATCAGTACAAGCTCCTTCAAGAGGTCTCTCAAGAAAGGAGAAGGAATTCCTAAACAAGAATTCCTTGTGCTAAGCAGCACAACAATCTCAACTGAACAGTTGAAGAAAGCAGAATAGTCTAAGCAGACAAATCAAAGTATCATTCATCATATGTCTTTCTATGGCTGCCTTGCCCTCCTTTTGAACATGTGTGAGCCTTTTTGCCTTGGGCCCCACTCATTAGGGTTTCCTCCACCAAGGAATATTCCTCCCACTATCTCTGCGCTATCTCACAAGATGATCTCCACCTCCCATCCCAACGTTGTTGACTTGGTCAAACTTGACCTTGTCCACATGAAAAGGTCCCTGTTCACACATGAGGGTGTGAAATAAAGCTCTTATGTTGATCCCTTTTCACATTATGAGGGATTTTATTCATATTTTTATTATGCATGGGCTTCCTTACCAATTTACTCATCTCCTAAGTGAAAACAACAAAATTTAATATTCCAATTTTCTGCATGCAAATTTTGGAATATTACAGTCCTCCCCTCCCAAATGTTGCTTGTCCTCAAGAAACTGTAGGGATCGAACTAAAGATTCTCCCCTCCTCCTGCGGTAGCATCCACATATGATGAACTCCTCCAAGGAATGAGAGGTGGTCTCATCAATGAATCTCCATATTGCCTTTCCCAAGCATGCAAGTTAGCTAAATAGCTATCATCATGGACCAATAGAGTACTCAAGAAGGAAATAAGGTGTAGTCCAGAGGACCCCTTGAGGTATGGAATTTGAAATGTATTGGGAAACATAATTCCCATGCGGATCCTCCATCCCCAAGAAATCATCCATACAAAATGAGTCACTTCCCAACATGGCAACTCCTGAAAATGTTCCTCCACCTTGAGCTTGTTAGCCACCTATAAATTTTTTGTCAAGCAAAAAGACGGCTAAATATTTTTCTGAGCCTCCAAGAGATACATTTCCTCTAAAAATATCTCATTCTTGAAGCCTCTGTGTGCCATTTTTCTTTGTTAAGATCTTCAATGTTGTTTCCATCAAGAAATCCTCACTGTCTGTGAAAAAATTATACTCAGAAAAGCCTACATCTGCTCCCTTTATCCCTGCAAAATTCCCCATTTTAACCTCTTTTTTCCCTTCTAAAATTTCCCTAAAAAACCTTCATAATCCCTTCCTAAACCATCTAAATCACCCAAATCTTCTTTAAAAACCAAGTGAAATCCCTCCATTTGATTTTAAATCCCTCTTTCCTCCTATCAGAACCACTGTTTAGCCTTAAAAACACCGTTTTTAGGCCTAAAAACACACTTTTTATCATATAACAGGCTAAGCCCCTTTCGGCCCAGCCCAAAACCCCTTCTCCGCATGTAACCGAGTGCTAAGACCAAGTGCTGAGGTGTAAAGCGCTAATCGCAATTGGAGGATTGGTCAGGAGCGTTTTTCTTTGTTAAATTGAAAACTTCCAATGCGAGAGTGAATTGTTCTATTTGGCCGCGGGTGAAATATCCACCGTTGATCTGTATGAGATCCAACGGTCCACGCTTATCTCATCGCACCCGCCTTGTCCCTCCATTACACCTCCGATTACGATCTCCGCCGTTGATTCCCAGGTAAATCCAACGGCCATCGCATCGCCACCCCAATCGCCAATCGCAAATTTTTAAATGTGCCACTTTAGTTTCCCCGATTGGTCGACTCCCAATTGGTTCCTGGCCGTTGAATCCAAAATAACCAACGGCCAGGATTTGATCTCACTCTGCCCCTGTGTCCCCAATTGGCCATCTCTGATCCAATCGCAACCGTCGATCTTCCGCCAATCAGATGGTCCACATGTAATTGCAAGTTCAAACCATCGAATTTTTTCAGCTCCTGCCATCCTCTGGTGCGATTGCATCGTAGCTGTCCATCCCACTTGATCTGATGGTCAGGATTCTTCCAGCCCATTAACCTGCCCTTCTGCCTTCACTTTCCATCTGGAGATCTCAGCCGTTCATTCCATAGATCAGACGGCCCACATTCAAACCGTCGTCGACTTGTCCCCACCTTACCAGCCGCGCATCTCCCCGTATCACGCTCCTTCCTGCACCATCATATTTCAAAGTCTCATATCCAACGGCCAGCATCCATATCGCGTAACTTTGGTGTTTGGGCTTTAACAGTTTGAAATCACGCGATATGGGTGGTTTCATTTTTCCACGTGTCGACTGGAAAGCTATATCGCGTGATTTTGGGAAAAATTCAAAACCACTCCATTTCAACGCGAAAACAGTTGTTTTCCCCTCGAAAATTACTTCCCCTCTTCTGCCTAAGAAAGCTCCTCCACGCAATCCTGACCGTTGATTTATATAGATCTACGGTCCTCATTCCATCGCATCATTCATTAAAAAAAATTCATCGGACTTTCGCAAAGTTTCATCAGATGATCCCAGCCGTTGATCTCCTCCTGAGATCTAACGGTCCATATTAAATCGCCCTCCGCCCATGCCGGTCCCACCATTCAAAGCCCATTTCATTTGATTTTCGTCATTTTCCTTTGTATTTCGCCAAAAGGTAAAATTTTATGTTTTACATTAAAAAATTCAGTCATTCCGTCTGACCCTCTAAAGCCATTCCATCAGCGAAATCTCCACCGTCAACCACTACTACCTGATCTGATCGGATGGTCCGCAACCATCCCTCCATCGGACCTTCATTAGATCTCTCCACCACCATCATAAAAATTTCACCATCTTTCTACCTACAATCACCGTTTTCATCACAAGGCTTACCATCTCCATAGGCCTCCACTCCCAATGTTTTTCACTAACATGTTTATTTCCTTGTGCGGTGGTTGCAGACAGAATCTCATACATAATCATTGTTATAGTGACACGTATACGTAGATAGCCATTTTCCGAGCCGCAGATGAAAAGAGTAATTGCCTGGAAAGTTTTAACAGTTATCATTAATACCAAGAGGTTTAACTCTATAAAACCATCCAGCGCCATTAAAACTCCATTTCCACAGACAGAGACAGTCACAGGAGCGACAAAGAGTATCAGTGAAGAATTAAAGAGGTTTAATGCCCATTATTGAATATTTTAAGCTTTAAATTCAATGTTTAAAGGGTGAGTGTACCAAATTGAAGACCTTATGGTTAACACAGAAGGCCCAATGAGGCCTAAAGCACAAAAAAAATCTTATCAATGTCTCACATCAGCAGAAGGTTCTTTCCCGAGAAAGGACAATCTCCCATACTGTTTTTATTCTACATCGAGCTCCGGGGAAGATCTCCACTTTGACAGAAATTCCTAATGTTGCCAGAGCATTTGTTATGCAGTATGGCAGGCCTGAAAGTAATTTATCTACATTTTTTTTATCACCAAAGTACTACAAAGTACTGCAGCCGAAAAGTACGTCAAAGAACATACCCATGAAGTTAATATCAGCCTGTTGAAGACCACTCTTTCATCCAAAGAGTACTGAAGATCAATGCATAGATATTAAGATAGAATGGGCCTCGAGCCACTCTTCTTCTTCTATTTTAATGTTTCATTTAAAGTTATATCTGCCTCCTCCACCTCTCTTTAGATATAAGAACTCAAGAAAAATACATTGTAAAGGTTGTTGATCGGATATCCGTAAGTTGTTTTGAGATATAGTTCGTGTAAAGTTTTAAGATAGTTTCATATTTTCGCATCGAATGCTGTTGTTGGAAATTTTTTTATATGACTGTGCTACCTTTTAATATGATAAGAAATTTCTTTGGATCCTGATTTAAAGCAGTGGTGATGTGTTCTATCTTTGTCTCTGTTTTCCTTTTGTAATTCATTACATTTCATTTCTATGGTAAGAATCAGAAATCTAGCTTAGGATATACCCTCGCATGGTACCATAATGCTTCATGATCTTATTATCTTTAATGTTTTCTACTCATTGTGCTATCTGAGAACTAATTCAAGATAATTTAACCAGTGTAGTAGTTGTTATTCACTACTAACTGATGTATGAATTTATGAATCTATTCTTAGATGTTCTTGTCTGGTTTTAATTGAAAGAATTGGGATATTGGGAGCTTAGAATGCTAATTCTGTCTCACTAGGGTATTTTTCAATCATTTGAACCTTTCTAAGTTCCCTTAAGTTGAATGTCAAATAATTGAAAGTTCAAAGCCTTTCTCTGATCTCAGGCTTCACCTTTGTGTTTAAATCATAAGCGTTTCTTATTGTCTGAAGAGTTAGCCTTTTAGGGGTTAGATCATAGGTGTTTAAGGCATGCCCTATCCCTAGATCTGATTCCTAAGTGGTCACCTTGGATGTTTCCTTGTCATTCACCTTCATTCCTTACCATTTCATACCATACTATCATCTTTAAAGATCCTCTGTTTTAGATGACTAACCCAATTGAAAGCCTTGGATACTGAATAGCAAGTAAACCCTTTTATGACTCCATTTCCCAATGGTCTCAAGTGTTCTCTGAATTATCTCCCCTTTGCCTAAATCCTCTTTGCTCACTCTTTGTCTTATATTGAACCCTTGTTCATGTTTCCCAACAACCAAACGAACAAACAAACAAACAATAACCCCTATGCCTATAACTAGCCTAATATATTAAAACTGAGCTTCAAATATATATCTATCTTTTCCTTTATAGAGAGATCCCTCTCTGGACCCAGGAGGGCTAGATCCTAAGGTCCCAAAGTGGTTTTGATGTTGTCTTATCTTTTGGTAGAGCCAAACCTGCCAAAACATAGGAACCCCGACATAATGGCGACTCCACTGGGGAAATTTGAGTAAAACACACCTTTAAACACTTCTAAGATCTCAAAGAATACCATAGTAGCCTAGGTTTGGTGGTTAATCACCGTGGTGGACGGTAAAACCTTCCTGAAACATCCTAAACCTTCCACCTGGCGACTCCATAGTTCCTTAATGGTTAAAATACTCCAGTGGTGATCAGTAGGCCTGATGATTATCTTGGTTTTCACAAGACTCCACTGGGATACCAGCCTTCATTACAACATCAGCCATATTAGAAGAAACATATAGGATTAGTTCCTTCGGTTGTAGACAAACATACTGGCTTCAAGAACCATTCATACAAGAGCTTATCCTAACCCAAAACCACCTGAAATAGTTGACAATCCAGAGAACATTCTTAGGAAATCTCCCACCCCTAGAAATTAAACTATTATCAGACCCATCCATAGAGCTGATTCTGCACCAGAAGACTTTACAGCGCTATCACACACTCTTTTTGACTTAGACTCACAAAGAAACTTACCAAGAACTAAGTCATTCAGTGCTTTAGATTAGTCAGACCTCAAGCTTCCTGGTTCACCATCTCATAGTGGTCAACATATTAGGGATAGAGATACCCCTCCTTATACACCTCCTAACATTCATTTCGTTCAGAACTTGGGCCTCTATCACCCTAAATCAGCTCAGCAGTGCATTGCTGGTCCTAGTATTTTTTTCATCCATATACCAGCTGCTCAAACCAATCTTTTACCTCCTCATAACATCATCATGGTAGCATGGTATGCCCCCTTGGTGTTACCACAACCTCTAGTGCCTTTACCTAACGATTATCAGTAAAAAATCCCACATTTCACTGCAAAAGAGTCTACCACATCTTAACACCTTGTAGATAGGATGGAAGATTCCTTTGACTATATGGAGATAGATGATGGGATGGTTAAGATGAGAATCTTTGCCCAGAGTTTAGGAGGAGATGTGAAGAAGTGGTTTAAAGGCCTACCTCCTAATAGTATCCATGATATTCCCTCTTTATATCAATCCTTCATAAAAAAATGGGAAGTCAAGACCAACCCTCTCCAAATCTTAGCTGAATATAAGAGCCTTAAAAGGAATGTAGGAGAGAGTGTCCATGACTATTTTACAAGGTTTAAAACTGTTTACAACACTCTTCCTCCACGTATGAAACCTCCCCAAGGAATGGCCCTAGTGAAGTATCCTGAAGGCTTTGATGCTGACATGACCTATCAGCTTAGGGAGAGATATTACAACACATTGGAAGATATGCAAAAAGGAGCAGTGAGAGTAGAAGCTAACATGACTGAAAAAAGAGCTAGAATGAGGTCTGAGAAAAAGGTAACCTATAGGGATGACACTGCAGCTTCCACATCTGATCCCAAATATGATAGTCTAGCCAAAAAAATGGAAAGGGTAGAGAAAATGATGGAGAAAATGGTTGTCACAGTTAGTAATCAGAACAGAAATCAAAATCATAACTAGAACCAGAACTTTAGGAGAAACAACCCTCCTAACAGACAGAGAGACTCTGATAAAAAATTCATACCCCCATTTCAAGAGAATTTCCTTGATGAAGATGAGGGGATAATAGAGGAGTCCGAGGGAACCACAATAAACATGGTGGAAGTAGACAACTCGATCCACAACTGTTCCACAGAAGATAATCAAACCTCATACTTACATTGTGATGAAGAAAGGTTAGAATCTGAGGATTATAGGTTAGGATATGAAAATGCCATCATGCAAGTCAGAGAACAATATGAACTTAGAAGAAAGAATAGCCTAGACACTCCCAAAACAAAAGCTTCTAAGGTTACCATCAAGAAGAGACCTGAGAAAACTCCTAATGTGACTGTTGAAAGCAACATATCAGCAGCTGAGAGTTCTGGGAAAAACAAAGAAAAAGACAACCAAACTACTGATAAACAAAGTCAACAAACTAGCAGCACTAGCACTGCAGCTAATGCTCCTGATAAAACAACTACAAACATTGTGCATAGTGAGAATCAACACCCTGATTCTACCACTAAAGTAGTGGCTAAAAAAACAGAGTTGAGTCTTACAAAAATTCAATCTCCCTTCAATTTAGAGAGTGAGATTGCTAAAATTAAAATTTCTATCCCACTCTCTGAGCTGGCGACTCAGGATGTATATAAAGGCCAAATTTTGAAAGCTTTAAATCTAGGTGAAAACAGTGACACTGTCAATCTAAGTGATGATCAACCAGCCCTTCTATTTGGTCCAAATATAGAAGGGAAGTTTCAGGAAGGGGTAGTGCCCCCTTTTTATATCAGCCTCAATATCCATGACAAGATCCTTCACAACGCAATGCATGACTTTGGGGCATCACACAACCTGAGGCCTAAGGTAATTATGGAGAATTTAGGCCTAGAGATAACCCGACCCTATAAGGATTTATATTCATTTGACTCTAGCTGAGTGAAGTGCCTTGGCTTAATCATCCAAATGTATGGTTATGGATGTGGTGGTGGCAGATGTGCCACCTAAATATGGCATGCTGTTGTCGAGGTCATGGGGAGCCAAGCTGCAAGGTACAATGCAGATGGATGGGTCATATGCCACAATCCCTATATTTAGCCAACTTAGGAGACCGTATAGAGAGGCACAAATGAAATTTATGGTGAGCAGCCCTGAAAAGCCTGAAAATTCACCTCTGTACTCTGTACACACAGATTTGGACTCCTTTATCCTTTACAACGATGAATCCATAGACGAGCCAGAGCTAGAAGACAGAGATGCAAACAATAGGGTAGAGCCCATAGATTTTAACATAATGGCCACTCTAGACATAGAAGAAAATGAATAAGAAACCTTTGGATAGTGCACTGAATCTGAAATTCAGAGTAAACAAAACCAAGACTACAAACAGATGACTAGTCATCTCTCTAAACTCCATACACATCATGAAGAACAAAACACTCCACACCACGGTGCAGACCCCATATTACAAAATAATAGTGAAACCAACGTTAGGGAGGAAAATGATGATAAAATTGAGAACGATCCCTTATGGAGAATGAATTTTGATGGGTCTTGCACTAGAAATAATGTAGGAGCAGGAGTGTGGTTACATAACATTGAGAGTGACTATGCTGAGAATAATGCCTTCAAACTGGACTTCAAATGTAAAAACAATATCACAGAGTATGAGGCCCTTATCCTAGGCTTGAATCTGTTGAAAAAACTAGGAGCTCGAAGGATAGATGTACACGGAGACTCTGAGTTAGTCATCAAACAAGTGGACAGAGAATATACTGCGAAGCACCCTAGATTGAGAGCATACAAAAACGATGCTATGGATTTACTGAAAGCCTTTGTAGAGTATGAACTTGTGTTTGTTCCTAGGAGTCAGAACATCATCACGAATGGATTAGCCTGCATAGCTAGTTCATATCATAAATCACCTAGTGACAAACAAATCATCACTTAGATGAAATATAGTCCTGTGGTGCTAGATAACAAGAAATATTGGTAGGTCTTTAAGGGAGATAAGAAGATAGAGGATTTCCTGACTGGCAGGAATGGGTTTGAATTCTCTGATTCAGACTCTAAATCCGATGAAAGATGCCTGAGTGAAGAGCCCCCCAATGAAGAAAGATCACCACATAATGTAGAAATAAACATGTTAACTAAAGACCTTGGAACTCAAACCGAGGAGTATAAGAATGCAGAAAAAGAGGAAATAGAGGTGCTGCAGTCAAAAGATAAGAATATACCAAGAGGACTGGCACCTTTAGAGGACATTTTTTATTTTAATGACGTAGCGAAGAAACCCATTATAGAACACTCAGACTCTAATGTTGAGGAGTGAAACATAGGCACTGAGGATAAGCCTAAGATGATTAAATTGGCTAAGTCCTTTCCAGCAGACATGGAAAAGAAATATATTGACTTATTTAAAGAGTTCATCGATGTGTTTGCCTGGAGCTATGAGGACTTAAAGGCCTATGATATGAATATCATCCAACACAAGATCCCTTTGAAAGAGAAACAAAAACCCTTCAGACAGAAACTCCGTAGAATTAACCCAGTTCAACTGCCTCTAGTCGAAAAGGAAATCAAGAAGATGTACAAGGCAGGAATTACAGTGCCTGTGAGGTTTTCCGATTGGGTTTACAACCTTGTAGCTATGAGGAAAAAGATAGGTGAGATCAGATTGTGCATTTATTTTAGAAACCTTAACAGAGCTTCACTTAAAGACAATTACCCCTTACCAAAGATGGAACACATCCTACAAAGGGTAGTTGGTTCAAAAAGGATCTCCCTGTTAGATGGTTTTTCAGGCTATAACCAAGTGTTAGTACTCCCAGAAGACCAACTCAAGACAACTTTCACCACTCTGTGGGGCACTTTTATGTACCTAAAAATGCCTTTTGGACTGATGAACGCTGGTGCAACCTTCCAACGAGCAATGTACATAGAATTTTCGAAGGAAATAGGGCACTTTATTTTCATCTATCTTGATGACATAACATTCTATTCCAAGACTGATGAGGGGCACCTAAAACATCTGAGAAGAGTTTTTGAAAAACGTAGAAGGTTCAGTCTGTCTTTAAATCCCAAGAAGACTATATTTGGGCTTCAAGAAGGTAAGCTTCTTAGCCATATTATGTCAGAGAAGGGAATTAATATGGATTCGAAAAGAGTTGAGGGAATACTTCATATTAGTCACCCGAGAAACATAAAATAATTGCAGTCCTTTATTGGGAAAATTAACTTCTTAAGGAGGTTTATTCCCAACTTAGCTGAGCACCTCAGGGATATGAAAAACATGCTAAAAAAATATGTAGGAGTTAAGTGGACTGTAGAGGCTAGAAAATATTTTGAATTAGTTAAACTTGAACTCACCTGGGCACCTGTCTTAATCAGCCCTGACTTTTAAAAAGATTTCCTGATATTTTCATTTACCTCCGAGCATAGAGTGGCTACAGTCCTACTGCAGAAAAATCCAGAGGGAATGGAACAGCCTATTGCTTTCTTCAGCAAGGCTCTGAGATATGCACCCTTAAAATATAACATAATGGAAAAATAGGCCTATGCCTTCATAAAGGCCTTGAAAGACTTTAGGGTGTATATTCTGCATTCTCACATCATTTCCTATGTGCCTAACATAGTGGTAAAATACATTTTGTCCCAAGATCTAGATGGAAAGAGGGGCAAATGGATTGCTATAATATTAGAGTATGACCTGGAAATAAAACCCACAAAACTGATCAAAGGTCAGGGCTTAGCTCAACTAATGGCTGAATCTAACCTGCAAGCCCTCGACATAAACATGGTGGATGCCCTCGATGAACATGAGGGATTACCCGACCCTACAGTTGAAGAACAATTTCAAAACTCTCCTTGGTATTCTGACATCCTGTATGTGCTTACAAATCTGAATGCCCCTCCTGATCTGTCAAAGACTAAGGCCAGGTTTCTGAAGTTGAAGGCTAGAAACTATTGCATTTTAAATGAATGCTTATACTGGAAAAATGCAAATGGTTTGCTGCTTAAATGTCTGCCCAAAACTAAATCAGAGAGTGTTAAACATGAGTTCCATGCAGGAGAGTGTGGAGGCCATTTAAACTGGAAGGCCACTTCTAAAAAAATACTTAGAGCTGGCTATTACTGGCCTACACTTTTCAATGACATCCACAAAATGATAATTGTCTTCCATAAGTGCCAGATTTTTTAGGGCAAAAGAAAGCTCCTCCCATTGCCATTGCAACCTATAACTGTTGAAGCTCCCTTCCAACAGTGGGGCCTTGATTTCATAGGATAAATACACCCTGCTTCTTCTGCGCAACACAAATGGATTCTCATACCCACATACTATTTCAGAAAATGGATAGAGGCCATCCCTTCTAGAAATGCCACAGATTTTGTCATCATTAAATTCCTTGAAGACCACATCCTCTCTAGATTTGGTTGCCCTAGAAAGATAATCACTGATAACGATGCTGCTTTTGGATCCAAGAAAATGATTGATTTTTATCACAGGTATCAGATAGCACTCGGTCATTCAACTTCTTATTACCCACAAGGTAATATGTTAGATGAATCATCAAACAAGAGCTTGGTGACCATTATCAAAAAGTTGCTTGAAGAGAATAAGAAGTCATGGCATAATAAGTTAGTGCATGATTTATGGGCTGACAGACTGACTACAAATAAATCCATCGGAATGTCACCATATCAGCTTGTTTATGGAACAGAGGCAGTGTTTCCTACCAGCCTAGGGGTACCAGTGATTAAACTAGTCCAAGAGATTTAGTCAGAGGAGGACAACATGGTAAGAAGGATAAATCAAACAATACATCTCCAGCATACAAGAGAAGAAGTCTACAACAGAGCTCTGAAAGTGAAAGAAAACATAAAGAAGTTGTTTGACAAAAGAACAAAAGCTTGTGACTTCAAAATTGGAGATAAAGTTCTTAAGTGGGACTCTAGGAGAGAAGACAAAGGAAAGCATGGAAAATTTGACAGTTTGTGGCAGGGTCCTTACATCATCCAATCCACCATTGGTCCAAATTCCTTTTTTCTGCAAGATCTAGATGGTACAGATCTATTTGGGGGTCCTATAAATGGTAGGATGCTCAAGCATTACTACTACTGATTTCCAGTTTACAGTTTTCATTTCCATTGTAAATACCATTGCTATGTTTTGTTTTCAAAGAAAAAGAGAAAATGTCTCAAAAAAGAGGGAAAGAGAGGTTCAGACATGCTCAAAACTTGGACCTCTAAAGTGCAAAAGGGCTGGTTCTAATAGGCCCAAAATCCGAACCAGCAAAGAAAAAAGAAGAATCAGCTCTAACAAGCCCAAAACTAGAGCTGAAATGAAGAGGAAAAGTGACTCTAACAAGCTCAAAACTCGAGTCACAAAGAAAAGAAGGATGCTTCAAAGTTTCAAAATCTCAAGCCTTCAAATTTTGTTTTCAAGTTTCTACAATTTCAGTTCATGTGCAGTTGTCTTTATGCCATGGATCCATAGAAAACCAGACTGTCTAATCCTAGTTTGATTTTTTTTAAATTTCTGTTGTAGAATGTAGAGAAATAAATCTGCTAGACAGTTTAATCCTAGCAGATATTAGATTAGGTAGAGAAGCTATGAGGCCAACTATTTAATCTGGTCTCATGGAGGAATAAGGGTAGAACTAGACTAGTTTGTTTTCTGCTTTCAATATAAAAAAAAGAATGAAGAAGGTCTGCAAATTTAAATGCACCTTGAAGGAAAAATATTAGGACTGTAGGATGGGTAGGAAGATTGTTTGGGGAATGTTTTCTGTTGATTAATATCCATCATGTTTGTAGCAGTTGAATCAAAGAAGAAAAGATGGTTCAAAGATTAGGCATCTGGCCTACTTCCCAAAGAATATTTCTGAAGTTCTTGACATCTTCAAGAAGATGCCATCCCCATGTGGAGCCACTGTTAGCCACCTATAAATTTTTTGTCAAGCAAACAGGTGGCTAAATATTTTTCTGAGCCTCCAAGAGATACATTTCCTCTGAAAATATCTCACTCTTGAAGCCTCTGTGTGCCTTTTGCCTTTGATAAGATCTTCACTACTGTTTCCATCAAGAAATCCTCACTGTCTGTGAAAAAAATTATACTCAGAAAAGCCTACATTTGCTCCCTTTATCCCTTCAAAATTCCCCATTTTAACCTCTTTTTTCCCTTCTCAAATTTCCCTAAAAAACCTTCATAATCCATTCCTAAACCATCTAAATCACCCAAATCCCCTTCAAAAACCAAGTGAAATCCCTCCATTTGATTTTAAATCCATCTTTCCTCCTATCGGAACCACTGTTTAGCCTTAAAAACACCGTTTTTAGGCCTAAAAACCCACTTTTTATCATATAACAGGCTAAGCCCCTTTAAGCCCATCCCGCAGCCCCTTCTCCGCATGTAACTGAGCACTAAGACCAAGCGTTGAGGCGTAAAGTGCTAATCACAATCGGAGGATTGGTCGGGAGCGTTTTTCTTTGTTAAATTGAAAACTTCCGATGCGAGAGTGAATTGTTCTATTTGGCCGCAGGTGCAATATCCACCGTTGATCTGTATGAGATCCAACGGTCTGCACTTATCTCATCGCACCCGCCTCGTCCCTCCATTACACCTCTAATTACGATCTTCGCCGTTGATTCCCAGGTAAATCCAATGGCCATCGCATCGCTGCCCCAATCACCAATCGAAAATTTTTAAATGTGGCACTTTCATTTCCTCGATTGGCCGACTCCTAATTGGATCCTGGCCATTGAATACACAAGAACCAACGGCCAAGATTTGATCTCACTCTGCCCCTGTGTCCCCGATTGGCCATCCCCAATCCAATCGCAACCGTCAATCTTCTGCCAATCGGACGGTCCACATATAATCGCAAGTTCAAACCATCAGATTTTTTCAGCCCCTGCCATCCTCCGGTGCGATTGGATCATAGCCATCCATCCCACTTGATCCGACGGTCAGGATTCTTCTAGCCCATTAAACTACCTTCTGCCTTTTCTTTCCATCTGGAGATCTCAGCCGTTCATTCCATAGATCGGACGACCCACATTCAAACCGCTGTCTACTTGTCCCCACCTTACCAGCCGCGCATCTCCCCATATCGCGCTCCTTCCTGCACCGTCAGATCTCACAATCTTAGATCCAACGACCAGCATCCATATCACGTAACTTTGGTGTCCAGGCTTTAACAGTTTGAAATCACGTGATATGGGTGGTTTTATTTTGCCACATGTTAACCGGAAAGCTATATCACGTGATTTTGGGAAAAATTCAAAACCACTCCATTTCAATGTGAAAACAATTGTTTTCCCCTGGAAAACCACTTCCCCTCTTCCGCCTCTGAAAGCTCCTCCACACAATCCCGAATGTTGATTTATATAGATCTACGGTCCTCATTCCATCGCATCATTCATTCATATTTTTTCATCGGACTTTCGCAAAGTTTCATCGGATGATCCCAGCCGTTGATCTCCTCCTGAGATCTAACGGTCCATATTAAGTCGCCCTCCGCCCATGCCGGTCCCACCATTCAAAGGCCATTTCATTTGATTTTCATCATTTTCCTTTGTATTTTGCCAAAGGGTAAACTTTTATGTTTTACATTAAAAAATTCAGTCATTCCGTCTGACCCTCTAAAGCCATTCCATCAGCGAAATCTCCATCGTCGATCACTACTACCTGATCTAATCGGATGGTCTGCAACCATCCCTCCATCAGACCTTCATCAGATCTCTCCACCACCATCATATAGAAAATTTCATTTTCTTTCCACCCGCAGCCACTATTTTCACTGTTGCGCTGCCATCTCCACAAGCCTCCACCGCATCCACCTCTGCTCCCAATGTTTTTCACTAACATGTTTATTGCCTTGTGCAGGGTTGCAGACGGTGAAAACCATTACTTCTCACAGTCATTTTCATAGTGACACAGAGCGCAGAGAAGGCCATTTTCCGAGCCAGAGATTGCAGAGTGAATGCTTGGGAAGGTTCTTGAATGAAATATTTCATTAAATACCATTGTTTAACTCTGTAAAACCATCTAGCGCCATTAAAACTCCATTTCCACAGACAGAGACAGTCACAGGAGCAGCAAAGAGTATCAATGAAGAATTAAAGAGGTTTAACGCCCATTATTGAAGATTTTAAGCTTTAAATTCAATGTTTAAAGAGCGAGTGTACCAAATTGAAGACCTTATGATTAACACAGAAGGCCCAATGAGGCCTAAAGCACAAAAAAAATCTTATTAGTGTCTCACATCAATAGAAGGTTCTTTCCCGAGAAAGGACAAGTTCCCATTCTGTTTTTATTCTACATCGAGCTTCGGGGAAGATCTCCACCTTGACAGAAAATCCTAATGTTTCCAGAGCATTTGTTATGCAGTATGGCAGGCATGAAAGTCATTTATCTGCATTTTTCTTATCACCAGAGTAATACAGAGTACTGTAGCCAAAAATTACATCAAAGAACATACCCATGAAGTTAATATCAGCCTGTCGAAGACCACTCTTTCATCCAAAGAGTACTGAAGATCAATGCATAGATATTAAGACAGAATGGGCCTCGAGCCACTCTTCTTCCTCTGTTTTAATTTTTCATTTAAATTTCTATCTACCTCCTCCACCTCTCTTTATCTATAAGAACTCAAGAAAAATACATTGTAAAGGTTGTTGATCGGATATCTGTGAATTGTAAGCTGTTTTTCTTGAGATATAGTTCTGTGTGTAAAGTTGTAAGATAGGATGAGGAAGATGTTTTTAGACTGAATGTCAAGCTATTGGAAAATGTTGTATATGACTGGTGTTTCTCTTTCATATGACAATAAATTTCTTTGGATCCTGATTTAAAGCAACGGTGATGTGTTCTATCTTTGTCTCCGTTTTCCTTCTGTAATTCATTACATTTCATTTCTTTGGTAATAATCAGAAATCTGGCTTAGGATATACCCTCGCATGGTACCCTAATGATTCCTTCTCTTCTTATCTTTAATGTTTTCTATTGATTGTGCTATCTGAGAACTAATTCAAGATAATTTAACTAGTGTAGTAGTTGTTATTCACTGCTAACTGATGTATGAATTTATGAATCTATTCTTAGATGTTCCTGTCTAGTTTTAATTGAAATAATTGGGATACTGGGAGCTTAGAATTCTGATTCTGTCTCACTAGGGTCTTTTTCGATCAATTTAACCTTTCTAATTTCCCTTAAGTTGAATGTCAAAGCATTGAAAGTTTAAATCCTTTCTCTGATCTCAGGCTTCACCTTTGTGTTTAAATCTTAACCGTTTCTTGTTGTCTGAAGAGTTAGCCTTTTAGGGGTTGGATCATAGGTGTTTAAGGCATGCCCTGTCCCTAGATCTGATTCCTAAGTGGTCACCTTGGAGGTTTCCTTGTCATTCACCTTCATTACTTACCATTTCATACCACACTATCATCTTTAAAGATCCTCTGTTTTAGATGACTAGCCCAATTGAAAGCCTTGGATACTGAATAGCAAGTAAACCCTTTTATGACTCCATTGCCCAATGGTCTCGAGTGTTCTCTGAATTATCTCCCTTTTGCCTAAATCCTCTTTTCTCACTCTTTGTCTTATATTAAACCCTTCTCTCATGTTTCCCAACAACCAAACGAAAAAACAAACAAACAACAACCCTTGTGCCTATAACTAGCCTAATATCTTAAAAATGAGCTTCAAATATATATCTATCTTTGCCTTTATAGAGGGATCCCTCTCTAGACCCAGGAGGGCTAGATCCTGAGGTCCCAAAGTGGTTTTGATGTTGTCTTATCTTTTGGTAGAGCCAAACCTGCCAAAAGATAGGAACCCCAACAGAGCTCATGCAAAGTAGGTGGGCTGAAAATATGAATATGGTAGACATAGTAGCCTACCCCACACTGTCCTCCTCTCCACTTATGATAAGTGTAGAGTGTATGTGGATCTTGGGCTGCAATAATGTTGCCCTCAAGTGGAAAAATGAAGACTAGATCTCCAAATATCTCATCTCCAACGCTGTGAATCAAGCTGGCCCAAACCATTCCATATGTGATGGATTGGAAATCATCACCATATGGCATCCCATCATACTCATGGCCACCTCATAAAGAAACAACTATTTGGCTGTGGTGGCCATATCTCCTGCCATGCTCCCATTAGAACATGCAATGCAAAAAGTGTGGGAATCCCCTTCCCAAAATGACACATCCAACCCATGTGTCTCTCTCCTAATCATGCTCCCCATAAAGATAAGAAAAATATCAGAAAATTAAATCATGATTAGAATCTCATTGAGGGAAATACTGAAGGTTTCAAGTGGTGTTGGAAAGTACCAATAGTTTCCCAAGTATTCACAGCGCAGTTTTCCAAACTGCTGCTTTAGAAAATAGTATGGCAAGTTGTTTTTTAACACATGGATAATTATGTATGTCCTTACATCTACTAATGAAAAGTAAGTGGCTGGGTACATCAACTGAGCATACATGAAAGGATAAAACACTTTCCCAAGGCCATATAAAAGTTGGTTGTCTCCATCATACAATTTGGCCCAATGTTGACCATGGAGCTCAATGAAAAGCTTGCCCTCTTGTGGAGCAATGCACTGAATAGAAATGGTAAGAGCATGAAAATATTGTGTTAGACAATCAATAAATGCAAAAACAAAGTTCCCACCATGCACTGGAAGTAAGATGATACATGGATCCATGAAGAAGCCTCCCATAGTGGTATGACATACTCCCACGATGAGGAATGAATCATATGCTGCAAGAATATCACCCTTCTTATGCTTGGAAATCCAAGTTAAGAAGATCATATCTCTGTAATAGATGTTTCCATCCACTACTCCATCTCTCTCACCTCCTCCTTGTTCAACAAGTGCATCAATTGTGAAGTGATCCTGGGGACACTCCATCAATAACCCCAAGCTCCCAAGTGATAACGTTGTTTGCCTATGCAAGTAGGCTCCTGCCAACTCATAGCTCCATTCTTTGACATGCATATTGTCAAAGACATCTCCCATAATGTTGTTACACATAAGAAGCTCCTCCCAAAGTGGAAGTACCTCTTGATCATCCAAGGCTAAGGAGTAGCCCCTTTGCACCATGATGGTGCCATCTCCTACCCCTGCAACATCATGCAAAGTGTGAGAGCAAATCTGCCCTTGCTCTCCCAAGAACAACCAAAGCAACAAAATATTTTGCTGCATCCCCATACCTCCATCATACAAATCATGTGGTGAAAACATGGTGATTGATAAGAAGAATGTCATATCAATACAATGTGTCCATACTCCTTGTTTCCCAATGATGCAAGTATCCTGCCACACCCTCGTCACCCACATACCCTTAGAAAGAGGATGATGGCCAAACTCTTTCATGAGTAGCCAACACAACCAAGCCTCCTGCTGCCCGGTGTCATATATTTGCTAGTATCTTTCCAGCTTCTTGCTCATCATCCACACCCATTCATCCACATGTAGGTGCCTCCCATCATGTTCTTCCTTAGCACTCTCCCAAGGAAGACTACCATCCTCCCAAATCAAATTTCTCCTCTTACATTTCATGGGATGTTGAAATGAAACTCCTTAGATATCTTCTAGAGAATACCTCTCATCAATGTCCTTCTTGAATCCATAAGGATCCAATTGTGATGAGGGAAAAACCTCCTCAAACTGTTGAAGAAATTTTCACTCCATGATGTGTTGAAGTGCACCACCAGTGAGATCTCTCCATGAGACCTTCTCTTCATCAATGGCCTTCCAAAACCAATAAGGTTCTAGATCTACTGCAAGTAGAAGTTTCTCTTTGTGCTGGGGAGTTCTCATTGAGAAAGGGTCATCTAGAAATGAGAAAATGTTTCTCACTTTAGGATGTCTACCATCTATCACTTCTTACTCCAATGCTTCATGAATGAAGCTTCCATTTGAATTCTCCCATAAGGAATGGGTCCTATTTTCTTCACTGCTGCTCTTGTACTGTGCAGTGCCATTCTGTTGCTCTAAATCAGTAGTATGCAATGATGTAGATCCCTCCATAAGATTTGCTGAAATGAAAAGAGATGGAAACTTAAGCATACCTTGGTGAAATTTGGAAGCATTTTGTGGGGCTGCAAGAGTTACCTCTTCGAATGTGTTAGCTTCCCAACCTGCTGAAGATGAAGGCTTCTCCTCCATAGTTGTGTCAGCGTTGGTACATGGCTCTTCCAAGGGTGGTGAGGGCTTCTCCTCCTCTTATTTCTCTTTTCCAAATTTTCTAATCAACCTTTGAGAAAACTTAGCAAGAGTAGACACTCTTGCATGGCTCAAATGGCTGAACCACCAAGTATTTTATTCACCTTCAAGGTGCAGTGCTACAATTTCTACAACCTCTCTTTCTACCACTGGATGTAGTAGGAAGAATTCTTCTAGCTTCATCACCCAAGAATTTTCTGCACATGTGAGTGATCCATCAAAATTTGACCATAGAAATCTATTTCCCCTCATCATCCCATGGTTGTAGGGTCTCCTTTCTTCTTCTAGCTGAATGAACTGAGGTAAAGCTAGAGTCTCCTTGAAGGCTCTAGGTTTAGCTTTGTATTCAACAAGGTATTCACTTAGAATTTAAGATTCCAAGTGTCCTTCATGCCTCTTTTCTTATCCTCCTCAAGAATAGGAAGTGCATGGCCCTTCCTCTTCTTGAAACCCTCTAGGAGTTTCATTGCATTTCTTCTCCTTCATCTACTTAACCTCCTTGGAGAGGTTCTTCCTGGATCTGAAAAGTGATGAGACAAATATCATTCTCTCCATCATTCTGATATTCCTTCTTTTCTTTGTCTTCTTAGTCTTATTATATCATAATGGCTGGAACTCACAGGCTGAGCCAAGATTATGCTCTGATACCACTGTAATATCCCAAAATGGGGATGCAACAATGCATAAGAACAATAATGGAATAGAAGTAAGAAATAAACTCATAAAATGTGTTGATAAACATATAGCCATCAAATTTATGTTGCATTAGCAAAATTATGATCCATTATATTAGCCCAGAGTGGGGAAATGCAACAATATATGCCCTAAAAACATTATTCCTAGAGAATTGTGTTACAATAGAAATAAATAGCACTGGGATCCATTAGATCATGTATTATGGGACTTATATCTAGAAAATATTCAAAAAAAAATCTCTTTTGATGGTTTAAGCAGATCTCCCAGTCCCGATATGGCTCAAAAATGCCCAAATCTCATGACTTATGTAATGCAGAAATTACTGAAGCATGCACAACATGATTCTATGAAGGTTTCAGATGCAATATGGTATAAACATCAGATATCAAGTTTATTGCATCAATATATGGAGAAAAATAGAGATCTATATCCTTTTACACATCAGAAAGATAACCCGGTAAGGGTTTCATGAAGGCACTAGCACAAAACGTTAGATCTACAAATATGGATCTAAAAAACACAGTCTAACTAAATCTATGTATATTTACAACTGAATAATACAAGAATTGAAGGAGGATCCTTCTTACAAGCTTTCTGGGAGAAGGGTTGGCCCTTTCCCTAAGGAATAAGCTTAAGATTGAGGGATTTGACCCTCACACTACAACACTGCAAGAAATGACGTAGTTCCTACAAGGGACTGTGTTGTAGATTATGGAAGTGCTTTGGCCAAGTGCCAAGATATGAAAATATTCTCCAAGATCTTCCTTACTAATCTTCCAAATGCATGGAGGATCCCTCCTCTGAAAAATAAGTGCAAGAAGTGGTGTTGTGAACTCCCACTGGAACACCTTGCAACACAACGTTATAATGCTACAGAAATAACATTGTATCTAAAGGAGGATGCTTGGACTCAAGCCTAGATGTGGGGAAAATCAATACAAGATCCTTCAATAGTCCTTTGAAGAAATGAGAACGAATTCCTAAACAAGAATTCCTTGTGCTAAGCAACACAGCAATCTCAACTAAACAATTGAAGAAAGCAGAATAGTCTAAGTAGAGAAATCAAAGTATCATTCATAAGATGTCTTGCTATGGCTGCCTTTCCCTCCTTTTAAACATGTGTGATCCTTCTTACCTTGGGCCCCACTCATTAGGGTTTCCTCCACCAAGGAATCGTCCTCCCACTATCTTTGCATTGTCTCACAAGATGATCTCAACCTCCTATCCTAGCATTGACTTGGTCAAACTTGACCTTGTCCACATGCAAAGGTCCCTGTTCACACATGAGGGTGTAAAATCCAACTCTTATGTTGATCCCTTTTCACATTATGAGGGATTTTATTCAGATTTTTATTATGCATGGGCTTCCTTACCCATTTATTCATCTCCTACGTGAAAACAACAAAATTTAATATTCCAATTTTCTGCATGCAAATTTTGGAATATTACACTAAATTATCAGTTCCAATTTGTGAAGGAGATATTAGGAGTTTTCTTGGTTTTACTGGATACTATAGAATATATATAGTGAACTTTACAAAAATTTCATCTCTACTCTTTAAATTTATCACAAAATATTGTGAATTCAGTTGGAATCTTGATTTCCAAAAAGCCTTTGAAACTTTGAAAGAGAATATTTTTGAAGCACTCATCTTGAGAGGACCAAATTGGAAATTACCTTTTCACATTTCAACTGATTTTCCAGACACAACTTTAGGAGCTGTATTAGGACAAAAATATATAACTCCTTATGCCATTTACTATAAAAGTAAAAATTTAACTCCTGTAGAGCTAAATTATATTGTAACAGAAAATGAGTTTTTAGTTGTTGTCCATGCCATTAACAAATTTAGACATTACATCACTGGCTATGAAATTTTCATTCATACATGTCATTCTGAAATTAGATCTCTAATTAATAAATCAATTACTAATGCCAGAGTCACAAGATGGTTATTATTATTACAAGAATTTAATATCACTATTTTGCATTGACCTGGAAAATAAAACACAGTTCATGACTTTTTATCTAGAATTAAAAATGATAACAATGATATACCCGTAGAGGATAATTTTCCTGATGAATATCTTTTTGCAGTTGTTGGGCCAAGAAGAAGGTATGTTTCACCCCATCTTTACCACGATTTGTCATGTACTTTTATGTATTTTTCCTTCATTTTAGAAATAAATTAAAGAAAAATATTGTAAAGACAAGGCATAGTGAACTAATGATAAAAGGAGTGTTTAATAATGTAAGAACTGACTTGTCACTATATTTATTGATAGGGAAGCAAAGTAGCCAAACTGCTCATGACCAAGAGACAACTGAAGGAAAACAGAATCATATTGGCTCCTATAGATCGTTGAAAGATGGAGAGGCACATCCACGCTTGGAGTACTCAAATGATAGCCACGAAGCAACACGGTCCCGTAATGAAAAGGATCCGTTACTACTTTTGAATTCACCTTTAAAATATAAAAGGTCAAAGATGAACAAGATGGATAGACTGTAATACATTTATCTGTAATAGATGTATTGGGACAGAATTGTCAACTTGTACTAATGTATTTCTTTGCGGCTTAATAAAGAATCTAGCATTTTTGGAATAGAAAACCTCTAAGTATTCCTTAGCAGTAGGCTTCTGGTGGCTTTGGGCCCAACCTTGGGTGTTCTTCTGCTACTTCTGTGTTATACATTTATTTACAGAATTTGCGTTTCCAGTTATCTATTATGTTTCATAATATATCGTTTAATTGGTTAATTATGAAAGTGAGACACTACATCTTCCTTTTTCATCAGACTAGTTTACCATTCATGTCCTCTTATCTGAAATCCATGCTTTTATAATTGTTCGAGTAGTTTCAGCACGATTTTTGTTCAATTTTGCATATAATTAATGTTTGGATCTTTTTCATCATTATGAGTGTGTGGTTGATGTTTTATTCAGAAGCATGTCATTATTCGATTAAAAGAGAATTCCATTGCAAAATTTAGAATAACTGTTTGATGTTCAATTTATTAGAGTTGATGTTCAATTCATTACAGTTTCTGTTCGATTTATCAAAGCATGTTGTTCAATTGCAATTTATTCTTTTTAGTCCTTAGTAGCTATTTTTTCATAGGCTTAGAATAGAGTTAGCTCCCTTGAATAGTCAGAAGCATTCCATAATTCACTTCCAATTTGATTTGATTGAACTTCGAGAAATAGACAACCTTCCTTATGACAATTTAGAGTAGTTGTCCCATGATGTCACTTGCATATACTGTGCTTACACTCTTGAAATAAAAATACTTGCCCTGTGTTGATAATTAAGGAAAAGCATTGAGGTTACCTTTAAACAATCACCTTTATGACCCAAAATTTTGGCACCATTTTCGGGGAGAGTGTTAAGAGTGATGTTCTTTATTTCTTTTTCCTTTTTTTATGAAATAATTGGGTATTGAAAACGAGAGGTAAGAACCTGCGTAACAACAAGAAAAACACTTTCTCTCCAGCCCACTTCTCAGCAATTGTGCAGAGGTTAGTAGGAGAGGTGTTCTTGTTTTATGATTAGGAAGAAAAAGATAGAATTAAATCAAAATCCCCCACTTAAATCCACAAAACCAAAAGGATCGGTGGTCCTTGGCAGAACAACATATATAGACAAAATAATTAAGAAGGATGAATCCCAAGCATTTGTAGGACCTAGAACCATTCCTACTCAGAGTCCTACTACACTCCCTTAGGTAGAAGCCTCACCATTGGCATCCCACACTGAGATTCACAGTGAAATAGAAGGGTCTGAAAAGAGCCTTTAGACTGTTGAGCACTTAAGTCCTGACCCTTCAAGAGAGGGAGGTTCTTGCAATTTACAGGAAGGAGAGGGAGAAACCAGCAGTGCAGTACAACTAAGAACTCTAGAGCCTGGATCCCCTGAGAGAATGGTTGAGACAGAGACCCCAGCATCCCAAATCAGGGAAGTGTTGTAAGGCTTCCTCCACATCCACTCCCTAATTCCACTCAGATTATTCCCACAGAACAAGAAATCCCCGAAGATTATTGGCATATCTTTGATCAAATGGAAAACAAATAAAACCCAAGGCAGACATCAACATTGGAGTATCCCATTGTTGATCTAGCCACAAATGCCCCTATGAAAGCCATTCCATTACAAAACATTCCCAACTTCCATGGGTTGACCTCGGAAGATCTAGATGCATTCTTATTTGAATTTGACATCTTATGTAGGGGATATGACTACACCACTAACCCTAAGAAACTGAAATTATTCCCCTCTACTTTGAAGGGGCAACATTACGTTGGTTTATGGGGCTCGGTGGAGGAACCATTAATAGTTGGGATCAGATGAAAAAATATTTTCTTAACAAATATCAAGACTACTGTCGGACTCGAGAATTAAAAGATGAGATCATTAATATGTTTGCAAGGGACAATGAGACATTAGAAGAATACATTGAAATATTTCAATATAACTTGCAAAGATCTCCATATACTACATTGTCTAAAGATACCTTAAAATCAATGATGATTAAGGGAATGAAAGAAGAATGGGTCGAAAAACTTAATATAATGGGAAAATGGGACATATATCAAGAAGGATATGATGACATTATTGCATTGTGCATTAGGTGTTCTCGAGGTAGTACGCAAAGTAGGCCAACCAGGTGAGACACAGCTACAAGGAATCCTACAAAGTCCGGTGGTAACGTGACTAGAGTAGAATTTGGTAATTTTTTAGAAGATTTTAAAACTGATATCTTGGGAACCCTAACAATACAACTAGATGTCCTCATTAGGGGAATTTTGAGGTCTAAAATGGGCTTCCTAAGGAAAATGTACAATCAAAATTCACTTTATGAGAACCAATCACATTTTAGGGGATGACATCACCCCTAATGGTTGAGGTGGCATTGCTTGAGTTAAAGGTACTTACTTGTCACATTCTCAATGGTGGATAAAAACTCATATAGAACCATGAGAAGTTTCAAGAACATTTAAAGTCAAAGTAAAGTACTCGTAATAAATGCCATTTCACACTTTTTGAATAAAAATATATTATTGTCATTTTCATATTTCTTGAAAGAAATAATGCATATCCCTATACATTTATTATATTATATTATTTTTATATATTATATTAATTAAATGTTATTATACTATTTAAATAATATAAATTTTAATTAATAGCATATAATATAAATAAGAATTTATAAATTTATATTTATATTTTATTTTAATTTATTGAAGTACAAAGGACAAATGCATTAGTTGTTCAATCATAATGACTTTCTTTAGAAAAGCTCATTATTATTTATAGTCATATCAATACAATTTTTATATTAATTTTATTTTGGTACAACTTTTGAATTGAATTTGACTAAGGTTACATGGATTTTGGTGCAAAAAGTGAATTGAAAATTCAGAAATATTATTTTATTGGTTTAGCTATTGTTTTATTATTTCCTTAGAAGGCCCATTTTAGACCTCTAAATTCCCCTAATGACAAGCCAGTGCAGAGTGCTTATGTTAGAAGAAAACTTGGCTGTTTTTTTTTTCCACGCTGTCGGAAGAAGCACAACTAATGGGAATGTCCATTAGACATGGTCCAGACATGCGCTATTTGTACCAAGGACCATGCCACTGACCATTTCCCTTCACTTCCAGGGTTGAAAGAAGTTTTTAATGAGGAAAAAGAAGAGACGGACTATCAAATGAACCAACGAACAATAGCAAGCACGACCAAGTATGCCACAAGACCTGCCTCAGTTCTTTTCTTCTCTGCAATTTAATCAACAGAACCTTGCAACATCATGGCAGAACCAATCACCTTTTTATACTTGGCCATCTCAATCATTTTCTATGCCTCCTTGGCCAACACAACCCTCTTCAGGTAATAATTGGCCAAGTTTTCCTTGTTCTCCCCCTTACTGGCAAAACAATCCCTATCAGTCCCAGTGGCCTGCCTCCACTTCACAAAAAAAAAATTGGTCTCAAAACCGGCAACGGCCTCTGGGGATAACCAATATAACGATGGGGATAGGGGCTCAGAATCAACCTACATTACCAGCTCCATACCCAGTCCAACACAATCCTTAGCCTATCACACATCCTCAACTGCCAGCTCAACCCAATCCTAATCCCAATAATAGGCCAATTCAGCTAATCCAGATTGTCGAAAACCCAAACCCCAAGACTGAACATAAGCAATGAAATGAAATTAGGTTGAGATCAGGACATGTTATTTCACCTAAAGAAGATACGACCCTGCCACAACTTGAATCTGAAATTTTGACAGAACCTAAAAAATCAACTATGATTGAAACAGAGGTAAAGCAGGGGAGGGACACAGTTGACCAAAAAGACACTAAAAACCTTATTATTTCCTCCCCTCCATTTCCCTAGAGATAAACATTTACTAAACCAATAGTCTCTTCAGATTTTGATCTCCCAGGGGAATTGAAAAATATTTGCATTAAAATTCCTCTTCTGCAGGCTATGCCAAAACAATTAAAGAGTTGTGCGGAAAGAAACATGTGAGGAAATAAAAAACTATACCAACTCTTCATATGGTGGGAGCACTGTCATACTTACTCTTGGGTAAACAAACACCAGTAAAATACGAGGATCTAGGGAACCCCATAGTGATTGTACAAATCTATGGCCACTCCTTTTCGAACACATTAGTTGACTTAGGGGTGACCATCAACATCCTAACAACAGAAACCTGCGATAATTTAGGCATAATAACGTTATAACCCACATCTACCTTGCGAGAACTTGCTAACAGATTTGTTATCAAACTAGAAGGAATATTACAGGACATCTTGGTTTATATGGACCCATGGTATTATCTGGCAGACTTTTTAGTTATCAACCCAGAAAGTAGATTAGATGGACACCCCCTGATACTGGGTCAACCTTGGTTAGCAACAACTGACAATTACATAGGCTGTCGGATAGGTAGCATGACCATTGCTAGAGGTGATGCCATAAAACATATTTTTATTTACCCACCTTCCAAACCAAGTATGCCCACTGTATATATTCACAAGCATCCACATACATACTGGGAACAAACCATTCGTTCGCCACTGAAAATAGTTGAAGCACTTGAATTCAAATATCAAACTGAAGATGATGTAATCAATAAATTCATGAATCAACCATTTTCTTCTAAAAATTTAAAATGCCAAATGTTAAAGGTAGTTCTTGATAATGAAGAACAAGAAGACCCCATTGGAAGACATTGATAATCAACACATACCCACGACCACTGTTCGCAACATCATACAAATTGAAATTGAACCAAGAAATATTTTAAATATCAATGGTAGTCTGAATAGTAACCAATGGAAAAATCTCATTAAGGTTTTACAGAAATATAAGGGATCATTTGCTTGGGAATACCCATACATTAAGGATATAGATCGTCAGTTATGCACACATCATATTTATACTGACAAGGATGCTCAACCCATTCGATAGCCTCAGCGGAGATTAAACCTGCATCTAAAAGACATTGTAAAAGATGAATTGCAAAATTTGCTTGATGTAAACTTCATCTATCCTATTTCGGATAGCAAATGGATCTTTCCTTTAGTAGTCATTCCTAAGAGGAATGGGAAATGGTGAATAAGTGTGGATTATAGAGAACTGAATAAAGCAACACAGAAAGACAACTTCCCCCTCCCTTTTATTAATTAGGTCCTTGATACATTAGCAGGGAAGCTATTCTTCTCCTTCAATGATGGGTTCAGTGGTTACAATCAAATCCAGATAGCCCCTAAAGACCAGGATAAAACGGCCTTTACCTTCCCATGGGGTACATTTTCCTATAGGGTATTACCATTTAGGTTATGAAATGCCCCAACAACATTTTAAAGAGGCATACTCAACATTTTTTCTGATTTAATAAATGAAGGAATCAAAATTTACATGGAGGACTTTACTCCATATGGAGATGATTTCGATCAAGCACTGCAAACACTAGAAAAAGTATTGGAAAGCTGTATTGCTACCAGATTGTGTTTGAACAACGAAAAATGTCACATGATGATGACCGAAGGAGTAATCCTAGGGCACTACATCTCCGCAGCAGGAATACAGGTAGATTCACCAGAGATAGAGGTAATCCTTTTATTAGCCACACCTTGTACGCAGAAAGAGGTACATAGTTTCCTTGGGTATACAGGGTACTATCATAGGTTTATAAAGAGTTTCTCACAAATTTATGCAGCCTTGTATGCATTAATTGGAAATGTTGAATTCCATTGGTCTGATAAATGTGACATTTCTTTTTCAGATTTAAAGAAATTGGTCTCGACTACACCAGTATTACGCAACCCCAATTCGGAGCTCCCCTTTCACATTTCCTTAGATGCATCCGACACAGTGATAGGGGCAGTTCTTAGTCAAGAAGAAGATAAAAATCCTTATGCTATTTACTATATCAGCAAGAATCTCACTCCTACCGAATTAAACTATACAGTGACCGAAAAGGAGTTCTTGGCTGTCATTTATGCTATTAATAAATTTAGACATTATATAACTAGCTATCAAGTATTCATGTATACCAATTGCTTCGCCATTAGATATTTAGCCAATAAACCTATTACAAATGGAAGAGTGACTCATTGGTTGTTGCTTTTACAGGAGTTTGACATAACTATCAAAGACTGCCCGGGGAAGGAGAACGTAGTTGCAGATTCCTGTCTAGAGTTCCAAATTCAGATGACCCATTAGGAGTGGATGATCAGTTCCCTGACAAGAATTTTTTCGTTGTAGCAGTAAAAACACCATGGTACGTAGATGTAGCGAATTACCTAGCAGTAGGAAAGCTACCAAGACACTTGAAATCAAAGGAATGGAATCTGATTGTTGAGTGCAGTGCTAGGTTCCTCTGGATTGGTGGATATCTTTTTCATATGGGAGATGATATGCATATACACAGATGCATTCGAGAAGGCGAGATTTATGACATCCTACGGGCTTGTCATGATGAACCGTGTGGTGGCCATTTTGCAGATCACAGGACGTGGCACAAAGTATTGCAAATGGGATATTACTGGCCTACAATTTTTAAATATGCCAAGAAATATGTCCAAGCCTGCAATAGTTGCCAAAGAATGGGCCGACCGGGCCAAGCTGACAAAATTCCATTACAACCACTGCTAGTAGTGGAACCTTTCAAACGGTGGGAACTGGACTTCGTTGGACCATTCAACCCACCATCAAATTAGAATACCTACATACTGGTTGCCATAGATTATGTGACAAAGTGGGTAGAAAAAATGGCTCTATCAAGAGATACGGAAGAATATGTGATCAATTTTCTTTTTGAGCTATTCGTGCGATATGGCTTACCTCGGGAAGTGATAATTGATGGAGGGGCATAGTTTGTGGGAAATAAAATTACGGCCACTCTGAAGAACCACCATGTCATCCATAGAGTCACCTCTCTCTACCACCCGTAGGAAAACGATCAATTTGAAAGCACCAACAAAGTCCTTGAGGAAATTCTCATTAAAACAGTCTTAACACACCACTGGGATTGGACTACTAGACTACCAGAGGCTTTGTGGGCTTATCACACAACATGGAGAAAAACCTCTAGATATTCTCCATACCATATGGTATTTGTAAGGGAACCAATTTTTCCTATCGAATTCAAAATAAAGACTCTAAGAACAGCCTAGGAAGTGGGGTTAGATTTGACAAAGGCCCAGATTAGAAGACTCGAGAAAATAAATGAATTGGATGAAACATGGCTACTTTGTCTACAGTGCATTGTAATTATTAAAAAAAAACGAGCTAAGTGGCATGACAACCTCATAAAAAATAAGACGTTACAGAACGGAGATTGGGCACTTCTCTACGACTCCAGATTCCAAGACTTCCTGGGTAAGTTACAAACAAGTTGGCTTGGTCCATACGAAATTCAGGAAGTACACAACAATGGTACCATTACCTTGACTACCATAGACAGATCTGGCTCCACCTTCCAAGTCAATGGACACCGAGTGCGCCTCTATAACAAACCACTTAGAAAAGAGTCTTTCTGCCAGCAGGTGCGTGATGGTCCCACCATCCAAATTTTAGCTACAGGGGGTGATGGCCCCACAACTTTAAGTTCACAAAAATTCATTATTTCCTCTTGTAAATATTGTATACATGTCCCCTGCAATTTATATTTTTTTTCATTGTTGTACATTCCATATCTTCTTCATGCTCACAACTCTTATCCTTTCTTTTGTGTGTTTACTTTGCTGTTCAAACCTTTGAGCGACTGTTGTTCAATCGAAATGAACAGCTGTTGTTCAATTCCATTGAATGGCCATGTTTTTGTGTGTTTATTTTTGTTGTTCAAACCTTTGAACGAATGTCGTTCAATCCAATTGAACAGTTGATGTTCAATGCAATTGAATAGTTGTTGTTCAATTCAATTGAATGACCGTGTTTTTGTGTGTTTATTTTTGTTGTTCAAACCTTTGAATGACTGTTGTTCAATCCCATTGAACAACTATTGTTCAATTGAATTGAACAACTATTGTTCAATTCAATTGAATGACTGTGTTTTGTGTGTTTATTTTTATTGTTCAAACCTTTGAACGACTGTTGTTCAATCCAATTGAACGACTGTTGTTCAATCCAATTGAAAAAATGCTATTCAATTCAATTGAATGACCATGTTTTTGTGTGTTTATTATTGTTGTTCAAACCTTTGAATGACTGTTGTTCAATCCAATTGAACAGTTTTTGTTCAATCCAATTGAACAACTATTGTTCAATTCAATTGAATGACCGTATTTTTCTCTGTTTATTTTTGCTGTTCAAACCTTTGAATGGCTGTTGTTCAATTCAATTGAAAAAATGTTGTTCAATAAAATTGAACAACTGCTGTTCAATCCAATTGAACAGCTGATGTTCAATTCAATTGAATGAATACGCTTTGTGTGTTTATTTTTGGTTTTCAATCCAATTGAACAACTACTTTTCAATAGAATGGAACAACTGCTTTTTTTTCTTTCTAAGCATGTTTTTTTGTTTTTTTTGTGATGATATATTTTCTAATATCCACTCCCCTTTACACACCCTTGCCATAAAAGCCATTTTTGCAAGGGAATTAGCACCTGAAAAGGAGAAAAGAAGTGATACTACTGATATGGTGATCCTTTGAAATTTTGATGGAGATCTCTACTCCAAAAGCTGACATGGTTTATCTACACAATGAAGGGCTAGACATCTCCTGTTCAAACACATTATCACACAATTCATTTAAATGGTCTTATGATGGTATATCTTTCTACACTCTCAAGTAGTAACTCTCCTTGACATGAGGATATAAGAATAAAGAATATTAATTGTATTGGCATTGTTTTTACTTCTCACACCATCCCTAACTCTTAAGGAGTTAATGGGCCTCCCTTCATGTATAAAGAACAAGAAAATATTAGGTCTATATGCAAATTTTTAATAGAGAATAAGGGGTATCATCATGAGACAACCTACCATGATAATAAGGATTTAAGAGGTGACATGCCCACAATGGCCAACAGACCAGGGTAGTGACCTTCTCGACAACTCAAACTGCTTGAAGGACAAGAGGTCTCATCATGAGCTTGCCTAATCACTCTATTACAATACCAATGAGTGGACCATATGGCCACCACACCAGTACCGTGGTCTCTCCATAAAAAAAACAAAATTCCTACTTTTCAAAAAGAAAATATTATGTCTATATGAAATTTTTTAAGAGATAATAGGGGGTCTCATCACGAGCTAGCCTACCATGATCATAAAGGTTTAACAGGTGACATGCCCACAATGGACAACACACCAGGGTAGTGACCTTCTCGACAACTCAAACTGCTTGAAGGACAGGAGATCTCATCACAAGCTAGCCTGATCACTCTGTTACAGCCCCAATGAATGGCACTTCGACTATCTGGCCGCAACACCAACACAGTGATATCTCCATAAAATAAGCAAAATTTCTGCTTTTACATAGAGTATTCTAGCTCATTTCTAGGTTAAAATAGCAACCCTATCGAGGCTATGAACGCCTACTGGTAGCAGTGACTCTGCTTGTGTTATGGAAGCATTTTTATAACAATAGGCAATTAATTTTATATATGCCTGATTTCCTATTAATCCATTCCTGAGATAAATGCACTACTTGAATAAGTGTTATCACTATCTACCTGCATAATTAACTATGAATGAATTAAATTTTCATGTTTGAATTAAGGGATGGAAACACCAATCATAATATGTCACTATCACACTTCTGTCATGCTACACTGTCAAAGTAAGACATCCTGTCATAATAATTGCTATCCCTCTTTTCTCCCCTTCTTCGGTCATTTCCACCTAATGTACAGTTTTGATGATTATTTTTTTTCTGATCTTTGCCTCATATGCATTCATGATTGTTGCAATCTCTCCTATTTTCTTGAGATCCAAGGCACGGACGCCCTTCTCTCATACAATTGTGATTACTAATTTCTGACCTTTGCCTCGTATGCATTCATGATTGTGGCAATCTCTCCTCTTCTCTTGAGCTTAAGGACGTGGACGTCCTTCTCCTAATGGATGGGGTGCAAATATCCATAATCAATAAGCATGAAAATTCCCCAGACAAATTCCGTCAGATACACTGATGAGACTAAAAGATCATTGCATTTACGATATGAGGTTGCATTTTTTTCTCGCATGTAGTGTCTTGTTTTAACCAATAGGGCCGGAAGAAACATAGACATAAGAATAAACTATTTCAGATAACACATTAGCCATGGGGGGGAATTATCTCCAAAATGAACCCACAACCTTCCAAATCTTAGAATCAACTTGCACCATTCTCCAACAAGTTTCCTGGATTCCATATTTACACAGAATACAAGGGTTTAACACAAAAATAACAGTTGAATTCCCGCAGAACCTGTGGGAGGGACATACCATACTCAGAGGAAGGATTATATAGGTTGTAGAGGATATCATCGCTGAGGTCTTCAGACTACCAATAGAAGGAGAGAGATGGACTGAAAAACATGTTCTTCTATAGGAAGCAATCTCAGTATACCAGGACCCAGGAAAACCATTAGAACGAAAAGGGAAGGGGATTAACCCTGCATCCTTACATTAGCCTTGGAAAGAATTGTAATGTTCATTCAAAGATACATCACATGCGATGGACGCCAGGATGTGGTAAAGTCCCGCCAAGTTAAAATATTAGATGTTCTAAAGAAAAAAATTTCATTTAATTTTCCTTTTTTCCTGAATTCTATATCACACAATACTGCTGTTCAAATTAGAAAAGCCAAAAACCCCCAAGCAGTCCTCTGCCACCATGGCTTGATTAAATTAATCATCATTCACGAGCTAGGAAAACATTATATAACTTGGGACAAATTTGTTAATCCCACCCTGCCTACCCCTGAGGAAAACCCTGTCAGAACAAAGATTGAACTTACCAGAATAACCATACCCAAGAGAGCAAGAGGGAAAAGGACCCATGTTTCCACCTGTTGTAGCCCCTACAACACCCTCCAAAAAGACCACCATTTCAAATTTTTGGAGCCCCTTTAAACTAGAGGAAAACCAAGAGAAAATCAATAAAGTTAAGTCACAAAGTCGCAGAGTTCACTTTTAAAGAAAACTGCGACCTTGCGACCCCAGGTCGCCAGGTCGCAAGGTCGCAAGGTCACACATTGTATTTTTTAAAGAAAACTGCGACCTTGCGACCTTGTGACCCCACGACCCCAGGTCGCCAGGTCGCAAGGTCGCAAGGTCGCACATTGTAATTTTTAAAGAAAACTGCGACCTTGCGACCTTGTGACCCCGTGACCCCAGGTCGGAAGGTCGCAAGGTCGCAAGGTCGCAAATCCCCTAAATCACGAAACTTGCGACCTAGCGACCCTGCATTTATTTCCCGTACGTGCGACTTTCTATATAAGGGAGGTTTCCAGGTCGCATTTTACACATTCAACGATTTGAAAGAAAACGCCTCTGACAGCTCGACTGGCGCGATTTTCCCGGGTAAGTTGCCATTTCCTCCTGCTTTTTCCATTATGAGCATTTCTTACCAAACCCGTGTCACCTTAGGACTTTAAATTGCCCCTTGTTTGAGCTTTTACATTTTTTTGAGTGTTTTGTGACCCTACTTTCTCCACAAATGTCCAACCTCACCACACTTCTGGTTCAAACTCTCATAGCCTTGTCCCTTGCTTTTAAAACCACTCCTCAACTCTGCCTGGACCCAGCTAGCTTATAAATTCTCAAGAGGAGAGAGAGAAGAAACCTTATGGCCGCACGCGCGCAAAACCCCCCGGCAAGCCTTATCGCGACCTGCGACCCAGCGACCTAGTCGCTAGGTCGCAAAGTCACATTTCCTTCAGATTTCTGGAATTTGCGACCCAGCGACCTAGCGACCTAGTCGCAAGGTCGCAAGGTCGCATTTCCTAATTTTCCATAGAGTTGCGACCCAGCGACCCAGCGACCTGGTCGCGAGGTCGCAAGGTCGCATTTTCCTCGGTTTTCGTAATTTGCGACCCCACGACCCTGCGACCTAGTCGCAAGGTCGCAAAGTCGCGCCTAGACCTCTTCTTGCAATCCGCGACCCTGCGACCCAGTAAACCAGTAACCCAGTTTTACATTTGTCTCAGCTAAATTTCATCACTAAACTGTAACTGGTTGTATATAATCATGTCGTTCTTATCTAGGGATTCCTTTATGAATTTGACAGGTGAACTTCAAGAAGACATAGAGTGCATACCTGTTTTATTAGATTCTAGTGACATGGCACCCCCGCTATCCCAGAAGAAGGACAAAAAAGTGGTGGAAGAAATTGATGAGCAGGACGTGGTATCTCCACCCCCAATATACATGGATACACTATGTACATTTGCAAAAGAAGACAGTATGCGATGGTACCAAGTGTATCATGAGTTCGCCACACCAGAAGAGGAATTCCTAGAAGATCTCCTAGACCGGGAAATATACTTGGCAGTCAAAAGGTCTAAGCTACATCTGGTAGGGGCGCATCCAGCCATATTTCCATGTCCAGAGGTTATAGACTGGATCATACAAAAGACGGATCCCAGGAAGTTTGTGATCCGAGACAGCGAAGGTAGGGCTTTTGCCACGCTCGTAGGCTCGGATGCCCACCTTTATTACTCGTTGCCTCGCCCAGATGAGCACTTCACACCAGAATGGGCTATTTCTCACGCTGTTCTGATAGTTGATACCATTAGACAATGGTGGGAGGAGCCCGAGAAATTTAAGGTCAATAAAGACCAAGAATATCCGGTGGCTAGCCTGAGAAAGGTTTATAAATTAGTTTCCGCCATGCTTTGCAGGCTTTACGGGCGCCTAGATTGCTCCACTTTTAGTGGTAGTTGGGCTACTATCATGGATTATGTGACAACACATGGCACCCATTTCAACTGGGCCGACATATTGATGACTTCGATGCAGACAAACTTGTCCGCAGCATTGGCCCCAAATGAGGGAATGCCTTCCGAATTTTACATGGCCTCTTACCTACTGGATGCTGTTTGCGCAAGAGTACACTTTGAGGGATGGGCACACAACTGGGATTCTGAGCAGTCTCGTGCAATTCATCTGCAAATCAGGGTGTTTTGGGAGTCCATGTACAAACAGGATATAGAGCAGATCTCCCAAGTATTTATCCCCTCTCTATATAGAAACTTATTTGGCCAAGATGCCCTCTGCATGTCTTGGCGGGTCAAAGAGACTCTAGTCAAAGTGGAACATTGGTTCCCTTTCCCCGGATATACCTTCATCCGAGTCTTTGGGTCCTACAGGGAACCACATGCTATGCCTCGCTTTGTGATAGACAAAATGCTCATTCAGGAGGTATGCTTCCAAATGTCTCAAGGCTTCCCCAGCATCCTGTCTGAAGGCAAAAAGAAGCCGTGGCCCATGCTACCCCTCACCATTGGCGCGTGCACAGTTAAAGACTTCAAGGAAGTAGCAGCGGAGGGAGAAGCAATGAAAAGCTATCAGCTTGGGGCGCTAGAACACCAAACATATGACCCAGAGAGAATAGTTCCTAAACACTTCCTGAAAGCTAAATTCAAGTGGACTTATCAGCATATTGAGCGCCCGGTAGAAGATGAAAGAAGGAACTGGTATAACGCTGAGAGACAATTTGCTTCGGGAGTAGACGTGGGCCAAGTAGATCCGGATGATCAGAGCCTAGAAGACAGAAGTCGTCAGTTGGGAGGTTCCTCTTCCTCTTTACCCAAGAAGTCTCGGACAAACACAGGGCTTACTACATCTATCCAAAAGAAAGAAGCAGAAGCAAAAGCCCAGCAAGAAAGGGAAAAGAAGATAAAATAGGATGAGGAAGCACGCCAGAAGAGTGCGACGACAACGCAGAAGAAGAAGCAGGCCAAGGAGGCTAGGAAAGAAAAAGAGGAAAAGGAGGCACAGGCCGCAGCAGAACGGGCACTCAAAGCAGAGCTGGACAGAGCAGAAGCTGAGTGCCAACAAAAGGCCGAACAGGCTGCTGTAGCTGAGCGGAAGAGGAAGGTCGAAATAGAAGCAGCAGCAGAAACTGAACGCCGGCGAAAGGAAGAAGAAGAAAAGAACAGAGGAGAAAAGGAGGATGACCTGCTAGAAGACATCGAGGTAACTCCCCTTGAGATACCTCTGGGCAGTACCAAGCTCTCTGATGTTAGATCCCCCCAGGGGTAGGAAGAGGATGTATTTGACCTCACCAGACTCACATTCGATCAATTCCCTTTCAAAATCTGGCAAGAGAAAAGAAGATCTCTGGCGCAAAGTCCCTCTGCCACATCCACAGTTGCAACAGGCAAAGACATAGTCCTTGATACCAGGACTAATCCTGTAATGATAGCATCGGCGGGTACTGCTTTCGCCGTAGCCACGGAAGAGAACGCAACTAGAATGAGTAGGGAAATAGTCTCTCTGCAAAATAGACTACAAGCAGCTGAGCAGCGCGAGAAAAGAGCAGAGCAGGAGAAAGCAGAGTTGAGAGCAGATGTTCAACAACTCTGAAACCAGACTCCACTGGTAAATGAAGTCCCACTGGCCATTTTCAACGAGTGTGAAGTATTAGAAGCAACCATGAGGCTGGTGTATGGAGAAATGTTCACCATCAAACAAACAGTCGCCCCACTGGTAAGAGCACGATCAGAAACCAAGCAAAAGCACGAGAAGCTCAGGGAGGCCTCACAGGCCTTAGACAGAATGATGGGCTGGACAGTACAATACCCGCAGGCACCTGAAAATTTGCCAAAGAGGGATTGGATTCATACACAGGATGCTAAGTTTCAGCTCTGTATGGCAATACAATCTAAGGACACGCTATCTAAGGACCTGGACAAAGTAATGTCCTCATACAACCACCTGATCAGCGGTATCGACTTGATGCACACTTTGCACCACATTCCGACGCTTGGGGCATTCGATGAAGAGAAAGCCTGGGAGCAAGTGGATCAGGACATCCAGTCATTTCTGCAGCCTATCAAGCAAGCCGCTGCTGCGCCCGAGCCCTCAGCATCTCAATAACATCTGAGTCAGTTTATTGCCACTCCAGCTCGGATTTATACCAAGCTTGCCTCGCTTTCAAACCATATCTCACAAAAAAGGGAAACCTTAGTGCCAAATGCTTTGGAATGCATGCACCGGTTGAAGGAGGAGGTTCCTCTGGCGTCCATCATAGTGGCAGAGTACCAGACATGGCAAGATTTTCTCAAGGAGCAGCAGATTGACACCCCTGACCTCAACATTGCGCGTCCATCTCCGCAGCTCGGTAGCAGCAAGTCATGAGTAGCAGTTAGAAGTAGGTCGCAGGTCGCACCACCCAGACAAGTCGCAGGTCGCACTGTCTATCCAGGTCGCAGGTCGCACTGTCTATCCAGGTCGCAAGTCGCAACTACCAGATAGGTCGCAGGTCGCAACCTCTTCAAGGTCGCGAGGCAACTCAACAGGCAGGCAGGCGAAAAGTCAGGAAGCCCAAAGGGCAAGTTATGTGCTATAAAACTCCCTACGGGGAAAGTGTAAAGGGCTTTTTCTTTTTTGGAAACTCAAGAGCTACATGGCATTGTATTGAAAGATTATACACTTGTGCATATGAATATAGATTCTTGTTAAAACATCCTATGGTTATGATGTGTTTTGCTGTGCGAACACTGTGTGTATTCCTTTTACAGTTTCAGAACATCCTATGATTAATGAAGCTGCACTCTTCATGTCATCATTTATGCGTCATGGCTATCTGTGTTGTATCAATGATGTTCATTTTATCATCTATTCTATTAATGAATGTTAATGAACTATTTTGTTAGCATTTCGTTTTATCTTTCAGGAAGTAAAGGGGTATCTTATCATTAAGAACTATTTCTTTTGTGATCAGACTACCTTATAAGCATTACCCCCAAAAGATGTGTTGCTAATGACATCTCTTGAGGTGTACGTGCTTTATCTATAATCTTGCTACGCATAGTGTTTGATTCGTGTTTAATACATCAATCCTGTATTCTGTATCATGTGAATAAGTGTATGTCTGCAGGTTCAAACAGGCTCTTTTGAGACCGAAGGGAAGTCGTCTTAAGTGGTAGCCGGACCCACACCCTGGACGGGATCCCTACTCCAAACGGTTCAAGGTCTAATTGGGACTTTCTACCGGGGAGATCCCCTACTGTTGGCCGGACAAATTTTCCCGTCAACAGATTTGGCGCTAGAAGGAGGGCTTGAACCTCCGAATGGCAGCCTCCCAGCATACAACGAACTTTCCATCACAAACTCCCCAAGGGGAGGTCATAAACAATGAACCTGTCCCTCCTCCTCTGGAAGATGTCCCAGGGGGGGAGACTCGATATTACGAAATCACCAGAGCGCAGTTGAGAGCCTTGCGCCCAGCTGCTCGCGATCTTATCAGAAATTTACGGTTTACTCCAATCATGGAATACCTCGCCCACACTCGAACCCCTGCTGAGAACATCACCCGTAATGGTGCTCTTGCAAGTACCATACCAGAGCTCGTAAATCTCATGTTGGAAGACCTCGGCACTGCGGTTGAGGAAAATGACCTGATTCTCCAAGAGGGCGAAGAATTTGGTGACACCGAACCTTTCCCTGACTCCCAGCCTAACCAGACTCGGCAAAACAACAACCAGGCACATCCCTCACCTGGGGATGGTGAAGAAGATAGAGGCCGAGGAAATGTAGACGGGGGAAATAGGGCTCGCAGAAATGAAGGAGAAAGGAATAGAGCTCGCAGAAATGAAGAAGAAGGAAATAGAGGCCGAGGGGCTGGAGGTAGAGGAGATAGAGGCCGAGGCCAAGGAAACCAAGCTTGCAATTGTCACCCAAACCCAATTAGGCCCCCTGTCCACAACTTGGGATATCTTAGAGATTTTCTTTACCGGGGGAGACACCAAGACGAACACTCTCATCATGAGTCAGAAGCATCGGTCTCAGGTTCGGGAGGTGAATCTGAGCCTGAGTTTAGGCACCACCAGCGGGCTAGGAGAGTGCAACCCCTAGCCTGGATGGCTCAGTCCCCATTAAATCTTTTGGGCCCACTCCACGATCTGCCTAGGCATCCAGAGAAACACCTCCCCAAGTTTGATCCTGAGAAAGGCACCTTAGCTGAAGATCATATAAGCAGCTTCTATTTGTCTCTGCAAATCATGAGAGTCCAGTCTGATGATGTCGCATGTCGACTGTTCTCCCATACTCTCGAAAACAAAGCGGCCACACGGTACCGCTCTCTCCCCAGTGCTTCTATCACTTCATGGGACCAATTCCGTCGTGTATTCCTGCAGAAGTTTTCAGAAGATAAAACTCCTTCCATGCTTCTCACGGAATTGAGCACCATCAAGTGTCATAAAAAGGAGAAGGTTAAGGACTTCAACCAGCGCTTCGCTACCATACTGCAGAAATTTCCCCCAAACCTGGCGTTGGATGACTCAATCACCATTGACTACTATACCAAGGCTCTCCCTAGGGACATTTCCGTTTTCGTCAAACGTGAAGCCCGCGCTACCCTTACGGCTAATTATGAGGCTGCTCTGACTGTGGAGAAAGACATGCTTTCGATAGGAGCCATCAATCACGAAGGGAGAGATGATCACAAGCCTAACACAAAAAGGGGTCAGTCCTCCACTCCTAAGACCACCAATAGGGATAAAGATGCGTTTGATTTTGAAAGCATGGCAAAAACCCTCAAGCTCTTAACGAATGAAGTCACTGACCTAAGGAGAAAGGGCACAGAATCCACAACTAGCACTAAACCACCCAAACCCTTTTTCAGAAAAATTAATCTCAACACTAACAGACCTCCGTCTAACCCGAATACTGCTCTCAATGTGGAAGAAATAGGGAAAGATAACTTATGTTCTTTCCACCAAGCTGCCCACTCTGAAAAAACGTGCCCTCAATGGATTGGCAGCATGACAGCAGTAGTTAATCAGCTTTTAGATGACCAAACTCCAGGGGATGTGACGGAGGATGATGTTTCAGATCACGATGAGGATCCGCCCTCGAACGAAGAACCAGGATCCTCTATCCTTGCTTTTGACATAATACAAGGTGGGGACAACCTTACCTCCATTGATATCAACATGGCAGATGCTCACAAAGATCAGCCCGTGCGGAATTATAGTCTAAGGAGAAAAGGACCTGTTCCCGAGCAATCCTATGAAGACAAGAAAAGGGCTTTCCTAAGGAAAATCCTGCCCCCAGGAAGCGAGAAACAATCTGTCCCGGAGAAGCACCCCAACAACACTACCCGAGCGAGTCAAAAGAGAAAGCTTCCGACAGAATCCTCTAAGACCTCCACCGAGCCTAGCCCTCAACCAGAGTCTAGCTATAACATTTTTGAAGATATGAAGAAAACAAGAGCAAACATTTCTCTCTACGAGCTGGCCCGCATTACTAATCAAAAGGAGCTCATTCTTAAGGCTTTCGCAAATACTTCAGCTACGAAGACTGTGAGCAACACGTCTGCGCAAGCCGGTCCAGATGTACAGTCCATAGTAAACGCCATCAATACCAACTCAAGAGGATCCACACCTCCTTTCCTTTTGTCCTTCGAGATTTTTAACTTCAATGTCCACAACTGTCTAGTCGACTCCGGTGCCTCAACAAACGTCATGCCCCTATCTGTCTGTAAGAAGCTAAACATTCGCCCGGAGAAGACTGACGCAAAGATCATACAGCTTGACAGATCACAAGTGCCAGCCGTAGGAGAGTTGAACAATGTCATCATCCGCCTGTCGTCAGACTCTAGGGTCCATCAATGCATTGACATTGTGATTGTCGACATCCCTGAAGCATATGGCCTATTGCTTAGCAGGGACTGGTCCAGCAAGTTGCAAGGCTATTTCGCCACCGACTGGTCCCACTTGTGGCTTCCTTACAAGGGGCGGAACAATCAAATCAGGGTTGAAAGTGAACCATATATGAAACACACCGTGACTGATTTGGATGCCATTACTGAACCCATCAGCTTTGCCCAGGAGGAACTTGGCATGTGTTTTCTGGAAGCCATATTCGGATGTTACCAACCCTCTCAGTCTTTCGTAGGCCCCGAGGTCCAATCTGAACTAACACTTGTCGCGGAGGAACAAGTCACCCCTGTCTCACCAACAGCAGAAACCCCTCCGCAACCTATCACCCTGAAGGAGCCGGAAAGTGACATGTGGACCTTGTATTATGACAGTTCCAAGACTCATGACGGAGCTGGTGCGGGTTGCATATTGCTTGACCCTCACAAGAATAAGTTCTTAATCTCATGCCAGTTAGAGTTCCAGTGCACCAACAACATTGCCGAGTACGAGGCGTTAATCCTCGGACTTAAGAAGGCGCTGGATTTGAAGGTAAAATGCTTACAGGTAATTAGATATTCTGAGATTATCACTCGCCAGGCACGCAACACTATTCACTATTTATCTCCACATTTAAAGGCGTATCAACAAGAGGTATGGCGATTGATTTCTGCTTTTGATGCATTTGGAATTAAATCTGTTCTTAGAATGCACAATGCGGCAGCTGATACTCTGGCTAATGCTGCTGCTAGATTTACCCCCTTAAGGGATGGTTTTTCTATTGAAGTTGTATATAGACCCTCTGTGCCAGACAGCATTTCTAATCTATGCGTTTTTAACGATGATCAACAGATTTTGGACTTTATGTGCAATGCTGAAGTATTCAAGGACGCGGAGATAGACGAGGAGAAGCATGAGCATGCTTTGCAGAGAGAGCATGATGAACACAAAGAGAACATCATGCCCAAGGGAGTGGTGTCATTAGAAAAGCTTTTTGATTTGCAAAGTCGATTCCGCAGGCCTCCGAACACCAAAGTGCAAAGTTCCATATTGGCACATCGGTAAGTAAACTTGGGGTCAGAGGAGAACCCTAAGTTCGTTAACCTCGGAAAAGACTGTAGTGATGAGGAGACACGGGCATTCACCCAATTATTCCGGAAGTATCGAGATGTATTTGCTTGGACGTATGAATATCTACGTACATACGATACCCGAATCATTCAGCATGTGATACCCGTGAAGGAAGGCGTTAAACGCTTCTAGCAAAAACTCAGAAAAGTGCATCCCGCTTTGGAGCCAATGATTCTGAAAGAACTTAAGAAGCTCTTGGATGCACGCATTATTTTAAAAGTGTGTCACTTCACGTGGGTGTCAAATTTGGTACCCGTACGAAAGAAGTTTGACGAGATCCGCTTATGCGTAGATTTCCGTAATTTGAATCGGGCCTCAAACAAAGACAACTACCCGGTGCCCCCAATGGAACAGATATTACAAGCTGTGTCTGGATCTGAGATGTTCTCCCTATTAGATGGCTTCTCTGGCTATAACCAGGTGCTGGTAGCTGAACCAGACAGATTGAAAACCACCTTCCGGACAAAATGGGGAACCTTTGCTTTCAGGCGCATGCCCTTTGGGATGATCAATGCAGGGGCAACCTTCCAACGAGCCATGGATATAGCCTTCCGTGGTTTGATAGGGTAGAGCGTGGTGGTCTATTTAGATGACGTCACTGTGTTTTCAAAACGCAGGGGTGATCATTTACGCCACCTCAAGCAGATCTTCGAGAGGTGCAGAAGGTACGGGATATCGCTCAACCCTAACAAGAGTGTCTTCGCTGTGGTAGAGGGAAACTTGCTAGGCCACATTATAACCAAGCAAGGCATTGCAGTTGATCCAGAACGGGTGAAAGACATTGCACAGATTCCTCCCCCAAGCAACAAAAAAGCGATGCAATCTTTCCTGGGGAAAATCAATTTTGTCCGTAAATTCATCTCGGATTTCGCTCAGATAGTCAGGCCACTACAGGGAATGATTAAAAAGAATGCTCTGTTCCAATGGAATCCACCGGAAAGGGAAGCCTTCGACAAAATCAAACAGGCTATAGCTGAAACTCCTTCCCTCCAAAGTCCAGATTTTGGTAAAGGCTTTATCCTGTACACTTTTGCTTCAGATTCCTCACTAGCGGCTGTCCTTACACAGAAAGATGACAACAATGATGAACGACCCATTTCTTTCATGAGCACCGGTTTACAAGGAGCTGAGTTAAACTACCTAGAAATTGAAAAGCAAGCCTATGCGGTCTACAAAGCGGTCAAGCATTTTAGACCCTACATCTTGAAAAATCATGTCACAGTTTTTGTTCCACACCCAGCGGTCTGCTCACTTTTCGTACAGCAAGAGTTAGGCGAGAGGCGAGGCAACTGGGTGGCGTGCTTGCAAGAATACGATTTAGAATTTAAACCGGCACACACTGTCAAAGGACAGGGCTTATGCCAAATGGCTGCAGAAGCAGCAAGCTCCCATGGAATTGAAGAAGAATGTTGGGAACAAGAAATTGAGATGTATCAGAGTGACCACTTGCCTCAGAAAAGTAGCTCTTCTTGGTATGCCGACATTTCAAGATATTTGGCCCAAGGCACCATGGACCCTGCTCTTAATGCCCGGCAGAAATGCGCAATAAGACTCAAAGCCGCTTCTCACCAACTGATCCGAGGTAAGCTGTTCAAGAAACATCACGATGGGGTCCTGTTACGCTGTTTGGAAAATGACGAAGTGCAGAAAATCTTGACTGAGCTGCATGATGGACCAGCTGGAGGTCATTTTGCCGGAGATACTACCGCCCATAAGATAATGCGTGCAGGATACTATTGGCCTACTCTTTTTAAAGATGCGCATGCGTATGTTCGGAAATGCATCCAGTGCCAGAAGTTCGCAAACCGAGAAGCACGGCCAGCCGCCCCCTTACTCTCAGTAGCAGTGGAGGAGCCTTTCCAACAGTGGGGTTTGGATTTAATTGGTGAAATCACACCTCACTCTTCTAAAAAACACCGGTACATCCTTACAGCTACTGATTATTTCACCAGGTGGGTCGAAGCAACACCTTTACGCCGAATCAATGATCAGGAGGTAATAGAATTCCTCACACATTCCATCATCACCAGGTTTGGCATTCCTACTTCTTTGGTTTTCGATAATGCAACCTACTTCTTGTCTTTTAAATTATATGATTTTGTGCTGGAAAATGGTATTGTTCTGAAACATTCTGCAAATTACTATCCCCAGGGAAATGGACTAGCTGAGTCAACTAACAAGAACCTGATCCGTATCATTAAAAAGACCCTGCTGTCCCACCAGCACAACTGGCACAATGCCCTTCGCAATGCACTTTGGGCTGACCGCATTACTCCCAAGTCCTCCCTAGGCACCTCTCCATATTTTCTCGTGTATGGAAAAGAAGTTGTTCTTCCTCCTCATCTATCTCTCCCTGCCCTTCAACTGTCCCAAGAATGTCATGGTACCCCGTGCCCTACCTTACAGACTCGAGTAGACACCTTGCTGAAACTGGAGGAAGAAAGGCAAAAGACCCGGGAAAAGTTCGCCATCCACCAGAGCCGAATCAAGAGATGGTTCAATAGAAAATCCGCAGGGAATAAAAATTTTGAGGTAGGAGACCTGGTCCTAAAATGGGACAAAGCTCATGAAGATAAGGGAAAGCATTCCAAGTTCCAAGCACTATGGACAGGCCCTTTCCAAATTAAAGAAAGGTTAGGATCACACACTTTTAGATTGCAAACCCTTAAAGGGCAAGTCGAGGTCCTCCCGGTAAACGGGCATGACCTCAAACACTATTTTACTTAGCGTCCCTTAGAGGACTATCTTATTTTTGTACCATAGTTTCTTGTCTCACCTTTGTAAAAATAAAAATAATATATATATATATATATATATATATATATATATATATATAATAAAAAATATAAAATATAAAATATAAATATAAAATAAAATAAAATAAGAGTTTAAGGAAGGATTTGTTAGAGCCGCGCAATTGGCACACTGCAACAGGTTCTATGTTGATGGAAAGCCTTTTTCGATAGACTCAAAGGCGGCAAAATCTTGCTTGTTCTCTACACCTAAAGGTAGCATATCACCGAGCTCAAGTCATCAAGCGGGAAGCTTACCTCGCCAGTCTGAGAGGGTGTCCGCAAAATAAAATGCAGTGTAGTGGTAACCAGACCAGAAGGGAAAAGAGGTACTCTATGCTACGACAGGGTATCTGGGAAAAACTAAAGTCCTCATACCAGACCAGGAACAACCTCTCTGCAAGAAAAATAAGTCGGGATCCCTCATCCGCCCAGGCTAAATTGCCATCTCAAATAAGTGCCACGAGCACATCTAAATAAGTGCCTCAGGCACATTCAAAATAAGTGCAATAGAACACTAATAAAGGGTAAAGGATTGAGAAAGGCTTCCTGCGCAGAGAGGTGATGTAACGACTCCACTGGGGTACTGACCAGGCTCGCTGGCAGCAGAGCAACGTTCACGATTCCTAGGCAGTGACTCCGCCGGGACCGAGAGGTTCGCTGGCAGCGGAGCAACACGATGAGGACAAAATAATCGTACCAGACCCTGTAGCCGCCTGGAGTTCTCCAACCCTTCAAGTCTGGAGACCTGAAGAAATGAATTTGGTTAAAACGGTGCCCGAATAGGCCAGCAGATTGAGCAACCCAGCAAGGTGCCAAAGGTTAGGAAATGTCAACCGCAAGGTAAAAAGAAACAGTCAGTAGAGGCCCCTCCCTCCCTCCGCCAAGACTAACCATCGGCAGAGACTCTGAGTTCGTCCAGTGAATCGCCATTTGTTGTAGCCCCTACAACACCCTCCAAAAAGACCACCATTTCAAATTTTTGGAGCCCCTTGAAACTAGAGGAAAACCAAGAGAAAATCAATAAAGTTAAGTCACAAAGTCGCAGAGTTCACTTTTAAAGAAAACTGCGACCTTGCGACCTTGCGACCCCGCGACCCCAGGTCGCCAGGTCACAAGGTCGCAAGGTTGCACATTGTAATTTTTAAAGAAAACTGCGACCTTGCGACCTTGCGACCCCGCGACCCCAGGTCGCCAGGTCGCAAGGTCGCAAGGTTGCACATTGTAATTTTTAAAGAAAACTGCGACCTTGCGACCCCGCGACCCCAGGTCGCCAGGTCACAAGGTCGCAAGGTCACAAATCCCCTAAATCACGAAACTTGCAACCTAGCGACCCCGCATTTATTGCCCGCATGTGTGACTTTCTATATAAGGGAGGTCGCCAGGTCGCATTTTACACATTCAGCGATTTGAAAGAAAATGCCTCTGACAGCTCAACTGGCGCGATTTTCCCAGGTAAGTTGCCATTTCCTCCTGCTTTTTCCATTATGAGCATTTCTTACCAAACCCGTGTCCCCTTAGGCCTTTAAATTGCCCCTTGTTTGAGCTTTTACATTTTTTTGAGTGTTTTGTGACCCTGCTTTCTCCACAAATGTCCAACCTCACCACACTTCTGGTTCAAACTCTCATAGCCTTGTCCCTTGCTTTTAAAACCACTCCTCAGCTCTGCCTGGACCTAGCTAGCTTATAAATTCTCAAGAGGAGGGAGAGAAGAAACCTTACGGCCGCATGCGCGCAAAACCCCCCGGCAAGCCTTATCGCGACCTGCGACCCAGCGACCTAGTCGCTAGGTCACAAAGTCGCATTTTCTTCAGATTTCTGGAATTTGCGACCCAGCGACCCAGCGACCTAGTCGCAAGGTCGCAGGGTCGCATTTCCTAATTTTCCGTAGAGTTGCGACCTAGCGACCCAGCGACCTGGTCGCGAGGTCGCAAGGTCGCATTTTCCTCGGTTTTCGTAATTTGCGACCTCGCGACCCTGCGACCTAGTCGCAAGGTAGCAAAGTTGCGCCTAGAACTCTTCTTGCAATCCGCGACCCTGCGACCCAGTAAACCAGTAACCCAGTTTTACATTTGTCTCAGCTAAATTTCATCACTAAACTGTAACTGGTTTTATATCATCATATCGTTCTTATCTTGGGATTCCTTTATGAATTTGACAGGTGAACTTCAAGAAGACATAGAGTGCATACCTGTTTTATCAGATTCTAGTGACATGGCACCCCCGCTATCCTGGAAGAAGAACAAACAAGTGGTGGAAGAAATTGATGAGCTGGACGTGGTATCTCCACCCCCAATATACAGGGATACACTATGTACATTTGCAAAAGAAGACAATATGCGATGGTACCAAGTGTATCATGAGTTCACCACACCGGAAGAGGAATTCCCAGAAGATCTCCCAGACCGGGAAATATACTTGGAAGTCAAAAGGTCTAAGCTACATCTGGCAGGGGCGCATCCAGCCATATTTCCATGTCCAGAGGTTATAGACTGGATCATACAAAAGACGGATCCCAGGAAGTTTGTGATCCGAGACAGCGAAGGCAGGGCTTTTGCCATGCTCGTAGGCTCGGATGCCCACCTTTATTACTCGTTGCCTCGCCCAGATGAGCACTTCACACCAAAATGGGCTATTGCTCACGCTGTTCCGATAGTTGATACCATTAGACAATGGTGGGAGGAGCCCGAGAAATTTAAGGTCAAGAAAGACCAAGAATATCCGGTGGCTAGCCTGAGAAAGGTTTATAAATTAGTTGCCGGCATGCTCTGTAGGCTTTACGGGCGCCCGAATTGCTCCACTTTCGATGGTAGTTGGGCTACTATCATGGAGTATGTGACAACACATGGCACCCGTTTCAACTGGGCCAGCGTATTGATGACTTCGATGCAGACAAACTTGTCCGCGACATTGGCCCCAGATGAGGGAATGCCTTCCGAATTTTACATGGCCTCTTACCTACTGGATGTTGTCTGCGCAAGAGTACACTTTGAGGGATGGGCACACAACTGGGATTCTGAGCAGTCTCGTGCAATTCATCTGCAAATTAGGGTGTTTTGGGAGTCCATGTACAAACAGGATATAGAGCAGATCTCCCAAGTATTTATCCCCTCTCTATATAGAAACTTATTTGGCCAAGACGCCCCCTGCATGTCTTGGCGGGCCAAAGAGACTCTAGTCAAAGTGGCACATTGGTTCCCTTTCCCCGGATATACCTTCATCCGAGTCTTTGGGTCCTACAGGGCACCACATGCTATGCCTCGCTTTGTGATAGACAAAATGCTCATTCAGGAGGTATGCTTCCAAATGTCTCAAGGCTTCTCCAGCGTCCTGTCTAAAGGCAAAAGGAAGCCGTGGCCCACGCTACCCCTCACTATTGGCACGTGCACAGTTAAAGACTTCAAGGAAGTAGCAGCGGAGGGAGAAGCAATGAAAAGCTATCAGCTTGGGGCGCTATAACACCGAACATATGACCCGGAGAGAATAGTTCCTGAACACTGCCTGAAAGCTAAATTCAAGTGGACTTATCAGCATATTGTGTGCCCGGCAGAAGATGAAAGAAGAAACTGGTATAACGCTGAGAGACAATTTGCTCCGGGAGTAGACGTGGGCCAAGTAGATCCGGATGATCAGAGCCTAGAAGACAGAAGTCGTCAGTTGGGAGGTTCCTCTTCCTCTTTACCCAAGAAGTCTCTGACCAACACAGGGCTTACTACATCTATCCAACAGAAAGAAGCAGAAGCAAAATCCCAGCAAGAAAGGGAAAAGAAGATAAAAGAGGATGAGGAAGCATGCCAAAAGAGTGCGACGGCAACGCAGAAGTAGAAGCAGGCCAGGGAGGCCATGAAAGAAAAAGAGGAAAAGGAGGCATAGGCCGCAGCAGAACGGGCACTCAAAGAAGAGCTGGATAGAGCAGAAGCTGAGCGCCAACAAAAGGCCGAACAGGCTGCTGTAGCTGAGTGGAAGAGGAAGGCCGAAATAGAAGCAGCAGCAAAAACTGAACGCCGGCGAAAGGAAGAAGAAGAAAATAACAGAGGAGAAAAGGAGGATGACCTGCTAGAAGACATCGAGGTAACTCCCCTCGAGATACCTCTGGGCAGTACAAAGCTCTCTGATGTTAGATCCCCCCAGGGGTAGGAAGAGGATGTATTTGACCTCACCAGACTCACATTCGATCAATTCTCTTTCAAAATCCGGCAAGAGAAAAGAAGATCTCTGGCGCAAAGTCCCTCTGCCACATCCACAGTTGCAACAGGCAAAGACATAGTCCTTGATACCATGACTAATCCTGTAATGATAGCATCGACGGGTACTTCTTTCACCGCAGCCACGGAAGAGAACGTAACCAGAATGAGTAGGGAAATAGTCTCTCTGCACAATAGACTGCAAGAAGCTGAGCAGCGTGAGAAAAGAGCAGAGCAGGAGAAAGCAGAGTTGAGAGCAGAAGTTCAACAACTCCGAAACCAGACTCCACCGGTAAATGAAGTCCCACTGGCCATTTTCAACGAGTGTGAAGTATTAGAAGCAACCATGAGGCTGGTGTATGGAGAAATGTTCACCATCAAACAAACAGTCGCCCCACTGGTAAGAGCACGAGCAGAAACCAAGCAAAAGCACGAGCAGCTCAGGGAGGCCTCACAGGCCTTAGACAGAATGATGGGCTGGACAGTACAATACCTGCAGGCACCTGAAAATTTGCCAAAGAGGGATTGGATTCATACACAGGATGCTAAGGTTCAGCTCCGTATGGAAATACAATCTAAGGACAAACTATCTAAGGACCTGGACAAAGTCATGTCCTCATACAACCACCTGATCAGCGGTATCGACTCGATGCACACTTTGCACCACATTCCGACACTTGGGGCATTGGATGAAGAGAAAGCCTGGGAGCAAGTGGATCAGGACATCCAGTCATTTCTGCAGCCTATCAAGCAAGCCGCTGCTGCGCCCGAGCCCTCAGCATCTCAAGAACATCTGAATCAGTTTATTGCCACTCCAGCTCAGATTTATACCAAGCTTGCCTCGCTTTCAAACCAGATCTCACATAAAAGGGAAACCTTAGTGCCAAATGCTTTGGAATGCATGCACCGGTTGAAGGAGGAGGTTCCTCTGGTGTCCCCCATAGCGGCAGAGTACCAGACATGGCAAGATTTTCTCAAGGAGCAGCAGATTGACGCCCCTGACCTCAAAATTGCGCGTCCATCTCCGCAGCCCGGTAGCAGCAAGTCATGAGCAGCAGTTAGAAGTAGGTCGCAGGTCGCACCACCTGGACAAGTCGCAGGTCACACTGTCTATCCATGTCGCAGGTCGCACTGTCTATCCAGGTCGCAAGTCGCAACTACCAGACAGGTCGCAGGTCGCAACCTCTTCAAGGTCGCGAGGCAACTCAACAAGCAGGCAAGCGAAAAGTCGGGAAGCCCAAAGGGCAAGTTATGTGCTATAAAACTCCCTACGAGGAAAGTGTAAAGGGCTTTTTCTTTTTTGGAAACTCAAGAGCTACATGGCATTGTATTGAAAGATTATACACTTGTGCATATGAATATAGATTCTTGTTAAAACATCCTATGGTTATGATGTGTTTTGCTGTGCGAACACTGTGTGTATTCCTTATACAGTTTCAGAACATCCTATGATTAATGAAGCTGCACTCTTCATGTCATCATTTATGCGTCATGGCTATCTGTGTTGTATCAATGATGTTCATTTTATCATCTGTTCTATAAATTAATGTTAATGAACTATTTTGTTAGCATTTCGTTTTATCTTTCAGGAAGTAAAGGGGTATCTTATCATTAAGAACTATTTCTTTTGTGATCAGACTACCTTATAAGCATTACCCTCAAAGATGTGTTGTTAATGACATCTCCTGAGGTGTATGTGCTTTATCTATAATCTTGCTACGCATAGTGTTTGATTCGTGTTTAGTACATCAATCCTGTATTCTGTATCATGTGAATAAGTGTATGTCCGCAGGTTCAAACAGGTTCTTTTGAGACCGAAGGGAAGGCGTCTTAAGCGGTAGCCGGACCCACACTCCGGACGGGATCCCTACTCCAAACGGTTCAAGGTCTGATTGGGACTTTCTACCGGGGAGATCCCTTACTGTTGGCCGGACAAATTTTCCCGTCAACACCACCATAGAACCAGGGAAATGGAGATGGTCTGAAAGGCTACAATTATGGCAAGACACATCTAGATTGGCAGATGAGGCGCGACCATCTCTTACACCACCTTTAATCCCCCAAAATACTTACTTACAAGAATATGAAGAGGAAATGGCTCAATTTCATGAGAAAATGAGAGCATCTCGTGAAATTGGAAGTGCATCTGAACAATCTGAGGGGTAGAGGGACCTGTTGAACCAGTCGGCCACTGCCAGCATCTCTGAACAAACTGAAATACTACCCCACCATGATGAATTATGGGATTTAAGGGTTTTATCTCCCTCGGATAACGAATGGGTGAGTAGGGAAGACCAGACAGAAGCAATATCTGAATTTGGAAATCAGTCAAGAGACACTGTCCCATTAAAACAAAATGCAAGCATGGAGACAGTTTCCCTGACACCTGAAGGAAATATTATCTCTCCCAGTCGGGACATTAATGCTGAAATAAAATCTTGGGCGCATGAAGAAAACACCATTGCTGATAACCTTAGAACTAGAACAACTATTTCTAAAACCAA
>CM076569.1:709763696-709918687 GCA_034641835.2 Pinus albicaulis
ATTCATCTTATCCACATGTTGTGAAGCAGTAGTGGCACTACTGGCATAATATAATGGTATCTTGGACTGATAGTCCTGTGGCAGGTTGACTAAAGGTAAAGGAAGGAGTAGAGGGGTGTACCTTGTTGCCATGATAGGAGGTTGTGGGAAAAATGGGGTGTTTACAGGTGGGGGATGTAAGATAGGTGGTGGTTGGTGAAATGGAGTTGTTTGAATAGTGGGTGTATGGATAACAGAAGTGGATGGACTAGAAAGAGACTGTTGAGCAGATCTAGGATGAGAGAAACCAAAATTGTGAATGATATGGAAATCATGAGGGGTATTTTCTCTGCTAACAGGATGTTCACCTTTATCTTAGGATGAAGGTAGAGACTCACAGCCTATCTGGTCTATATCATCAAGTGACCTAGTTCTGAATGGGTTTCTTAAGTCAACTTTTGAATCTCATAGAGCTGTAAGGTTTTCAGGAACAGAATTAGCTCTATGGACTAGCCTAACAACAGTTGAAGTTTTAGACTTAGGGGATTTCCTAAGTATACTTTCTGGATTATCAACTATCTCAGGAGGGTTTGGGTCAGGATAGGCTCTAGTATGAACTCTTTTAGAAGCCACTATGCTATTTTTTTAGACCCAATGATAAGAAAAGTTTACCCAAAGATGACAATCTTTGTTAGGCTAACTGTTCTCTTAACAAGGAAACATAATTTCTCACAATTTATTTAAGTGAGTTTATATGATGTTTATGATATAAATGGGTTTCCACTAGAGTCTTTAGGTCTATTCAAGATTGTGGAGTCACCAAGTGGAAATTTTTAGCTTTAGAAGGTAAAATGTTTTATGGTCCACCACCATTAATAGGTTTGAATACCAATCTGAAATATTTTTTGGTTTTCTGAGTTTTTACAGTTCTGTGGTTTATGGGAGTGTCCTAAATCTATTTCAACACTTAGCTACGGTGATGAGACAAACAGAGTTTACTCTATGGCTTACCTAGCTGATTTCTTCAAGGGATAGATAAGGGTCTGTTAGAATCCTAAGAAGTGCTTATATTGCCACTGATTTAGACAAGTCCTATCATGATTACCAACATGCTTGGTAGTGCTTGAAGAAAGTTACTTATACTGCACTGAACACTGAGTCTTTTGTTTTAAGTATTTTACTAATAATTCCCCGGTATGGTCGCTAGTATGTTAGGACTCCGTAGTTTGCAAGATTGGAAAGTACAAACGCTGAAGAGCCTACATCAAAAACACTTTGGAATCTGAGGACGTAGCCATCCTAGATTCAGAGAGGGATCTATCTATGTAGATGTTCAAAGATTATGATCTTTAAGGCTTGAAGTGTGATTTTAGGCTAGTTATGAAGAACAGAGTTTTGTTTGTTTTGGTTGGGAAATGGTATTATGAAGATGAAGGAAGTCTTTATGAAGGGTGAAGGTGTGAGTAGGTGAAGGAGTGATTTAGCTAATAAGATAGGCAAGGAGCAGCATCAATCCATTGGGCTGTAGAGTCATAAGAGGATTTAATTGGACAGCAAGGTTCAAGAGTGGTCCATGGGGCAAGTCATCTATGTCAAAGGATCTCTTTAAGTTTATATTATGGAATGAATCAATAAGAAGTGAAGTGAAAGAAATAAAACACATGAAGAAACAAAGAACAACCTAAGATCAAGTAAGTACTTTGAAACTATCCTGCTTTTGGCATGTACTTAAAGAAAGACACAAAAGTAATCTAAGATCAGGTAAGTACTTTTAAACTAGCCTTCTTTTGATGTACTTTCAAGAGAAAACATTTTAAAAACACAGAATAGCTTAAGATCAAGTAAAGAATTCTAACTTAGCCTTCTTTTAGCATATTGAAAGGGAAAAAATTCATGATAAACACAAAGGTAGTCTAAGATCAGGTAAGTACTTTGAAGCTAGCCTACTTTCAATATACTCTTAAGGGCACTTTTCAAAGCAAATATTGGAGATAAACTAGAGAACAAGGCTAACCATAAAATTATTTAGCTCAGATTTAATTAGCAAACTTCTCAAGAATATTTAAAGATAAAATATCAAGTTGTACTCAAGAAATATGGGCTTACCAACACTTCTTTGGTTCTACTCTATTGAATTACCTCCAAATTAAAAATCAGCAGAAAATATAAAGGATAAATATTTTCAGTGAGATTTAGGGTACTTCAGAAGTAAATCCTAATCTACATTTGTTGTTCTTTATCAGAGAAAAGTGGACAGAATGAAAACATAAAGAAAAATTACAATTACAGTGAGAAACACATCACCATTAACATAGACCAGGATCCCATAAATTAGCTATTTGTATTTGATGTTCAAACCAGTTACAATCTTCAAGTCTAATGGGCCTCTATAGCTTCAAACTTCTCATCTCAGCTTATGTGTCTTCAATTACAAAAAGAGCTACAACAGCTTCAAAATCTATTTACATGCAACAAAATATCCAGAGACCAACCTCTATAATGTCTTCTACTAAAGTATTTATAGAAGAAAAAGGAGGTGGAGTGTAAGAGGGGTTCATTTGTTCAATTAATATAGAGTAATGGTGTATTGACCTTTGGGAGGCTTAAGGGAGAATATTTTGAGTGCTCATCTCTATTTTAATGATTTTACATTAAATTTCATCAACCTTAGTTACTATTGTTGACTTTGGGGGTTTGGTAGGCTGATCATAAATTCTGAGCTACCTTTGGCAAAAGATCTCTGACTGTGCATTGATTGTGTATTCTTTTGCAAAAATAAATCTACAAGTGGCAGTTAAGGAGTTATGGCCTAGATGATGTGGCATTTGGAGGCTCTTTTTGTTGATCTATCTGCTTCTGTGGCTTTAAGCATTGATCTTCTTTTAATTTGTGCTTTATCTTTATTAAGCTCCCTTGATTATCTTCGGGGTATTTGAACTGCATTATTTTTTTTAACCTGTGGATTAAGTATCAAATATTCAATATATTGCATTAATATTTAATCCTCTCGGGTATACTTTGTTGTTTCTTCTGCTCAGGTCTCCGGGTTTTTTTACTGATCTGGAGGGTTTGCCGAAGGTTGGAGATAGTGATCCGTCGAATAAACATGAAATTAAATCCTCTTCTGATTCCTTTGTTTGCAATCTTTGGCTACAGGATCATCATCCCACAACCTATGTCACCTGAATGTGACTGTGGAAATCACACGAATTAACCACCCTTTAAGCCCTACAAAACATGATAAACATATTACAAAAAACCTGCAGGAGCTTGGATAACTACGACAGAGGCTCAGGGGAATGGTGGAGGAGTAGTGAGAGTGGTGAAATGCAGAGGCGGAGGAGGGAAACCCTGGAAGAGAAGCTAACCAGGTTAAAATTTGAAGAGGGCGTGAAAATGAGGAGAAATGGTTTTTAGAAAACCAATGGTGGTTATCGTGCGATGAAAGGGTAGTAAGTGGTTTGGGATGGATGGAATGTGATTCCATTCATCACTTGCCACGTGACTTTTGGAAAACCACAGGTATCGCATTTTTTTGGAATGTTAAACTCTGGGCGCCAAAATTATGCGATATGGAATACATGTTGTCGGATGAGGGGGAGGAGATCCGACGGTGCAGGTTGAATGCGATGAACAAGTTGCACGGGTGGAAATGAAAGTGGAAGATAGGTGATAGCGTAATATTGGGCAAGCATTGTATGTGGTGGATGGTAGGCCCCGGTGGAATTGGGTCATCGGGTTAGATGAAGACCATCAAATTTGAAGGACGGACGACCAAGATGAAATCAAGGATTGGTGAGGAGAGATGCAGAGGTATAAAGCGCTGGGGAAACTTCGATGTGATAAGCAATGGGGGCTCGGTGCTGACCATCCGATCATTGGGAGGGATGGCTGAGATGTGACCGGACTGATCGCATCGGTGGAAACAAACACAAGGTGAGAAAGCGGACGAAGAGGACTTTCGATGCGATGAGGCCTTAGGCACTTGGTCATATCTCATGGTTTCATGAAGAATGAGGGGGCTAGGGCTAGGCCTAAGAGGGGCTTAACACCAGAATGCTCAAATGACTATTTTTAGGTTAAGAACAGATTTTTTTAGAGGGTTTTTTGGTGTTCCGATAGACAAAATATGAGTTTTTAAACAGCCAAGAGGGGTTTTTATGAGTTTTAGAAGGGATTTGGAAGGTTCCCTTAGGATAATAAGGATAAAATGAAGAGAGAAAGGGGATTTTTAAAAGGTAAATGGAGGATAAAAAAGGGTCAAAAATGAGAGAATGAAATGATGAAAAAGGGGTTATTTAGGGAACAATTTTGCAGGGGGTAGTAGGTTTAACTTGGTTTTCTTTTAATGAAACAACAATGAAGATTTCTTGCAAAGTTCAAACAACACTATTAGCCACCTATAAAATTGTGTCATATCAAATGGTGGCTAAATCCTTTTAGCCTTCAAGAAACAATTTCATATCCAAATTGTGAGTTCTTGAAGTCTTATGATGATCTTTTACCTCTGAGTTAATCTTTACTGCTATTCCGTTATTACTCCTAGAGAACCTTGTTGTTTAACAAGAGAAATATTGCTGAAAAACCCCATTTTCCCATCATTTTTACCCTTCCTTCACTCATAAATAACCCCATTTTCATCCCCTTCTTTCTTCAAAAAATCCCTCCATATGCCTCATTTAACCTTCAAATTCACTTCAAGACCCTTTTAAAACCATTTGGTCTCCTTCCATCTGGTTTAAAAAACCCATTTTAAAACCTTTTATTCCCCTTTACTTGGTTTTAAAATTCCCTCTTTCCTCTACCAGAACCCTCAATTTGCCTCAAAAAATATGTTTTTAAGCCTAAAAATAGTATTTTCCATTATAAAGGTTTTTAGCCCCCGAGGGCTTAACTCCCGTAAACCCTCCGCCTCATAAGACCTTAAGCCTGCAACCGGGCACTAAAGGGCTTAAAACTCTTTCCCAAACCCGAATTTCCTTTGTATTTTCGTAAAACCCAACTTTTCTTTGTATTTCAATAAAACTCGACAGTTCAAAGTTTCAATGAATATCGACCGTCGATCTAAACTGATCAAACGGTCATCGACTCATCGCATCGCAAAAAATTATCGCATCGCACAAATAAATCACATCGCAAATAATCATATAACCCTTTTTTCTTGGTTCTTTCCTTTTCTCTGATGCGATCCCGTGATCGTTTCTCCACCGTTGATCTGATCCATCATGCCCAGATCCAACGGTCCCTATCACTCCATTCTCCAAACCCGTCGTTCTGCCTTTTTCCTTCATGATTAAATCTCCACCATCGATCTATTTTTTAGATCGACATCTCTCTCTCCATCGCAAAATCGGCAATCGCAAATCTCTTATCTAGTTCCTCTGACCTCCGCTGATTGCGATCCTACGATTTAATCTCGGCTGTTGAATCCACAAGAACCAACGACTCAGATTAAATCATGCTCTGCTCAAAATCCCTTACCATCGCACCTGCCGATTAAATCTCCATCATTGATCTCTAAAACCAATCCGACGGTTAGTGCTTAATCACGCATTGCAAAATAAAATTCCTTAGTATTTTGGCCCCTTCCCTTTTCTCTGATGCGATTAAATCTTGACCGTTCATTCCGCCAGATCTGACGGTCTGCGCTCATCACATCACGCTCAACCATCCCATGAGCCCTTCAACATAAACCCGCCGATTAAATCTCCACCATTGACCTCTCTTATATCTAACAGCCCGCACTCAATCGCATCGGCGCATTCCATTATCGCTTTGCTTTTTCCTCCCGCCGATTGCGATCTTGCGATCAAATCTCATCCGTTGATCTTCTCTGATCCGATGGTCCACATTCATCCTTCCTTCCTCCCTTATAGAAAAGGTGGGCCCCTCTCTTCCCCTTGTTTCTCTGTCATTTCCTTTGAAACCTTACCTTTTCTGTATATTTTTGTTTCCCGACATAAAGGTTTTAAATGAATCTTGACCGTCGATCTCAAAGATCTAGGACCATCAGGCCCCATTCTTCTACCTGTTTCCTTTTCCCTACACTTTTTCATATCCGACCCTTTTTCCAATTTTAACATGTCAAAGAAATTTAATGATCAGATGGCCTATTTTACCCATCCAATGCGCGCCAATTTTGTTGACGTCACTTGGACCCCACATATACTTTACCCTGCAGTTCTTCATCCATCATGCTCAAACCTGCACCGTTGGTTCTAGATCCTCCAATCCAACGGCCCAGTATCCATATCATGTAATTTTTGAACCCTTTCCATAGTGTGCAACTTTTACACGATATGGGTGGTTTTAGAAATCCACGTCTCGAGCGCAGACCCATATCACATTTTTTTTGGAGAAATTTCAAAACTGCCTCAGAGCTGCGAGAAAACTATTCTGGTTTTCGGCCTTACCACTTTCTCCATTACATTAATTTCTCACCTTTTAAATCTTTGCCATCGATTGTTTTGATCTGACGGCTCACGTTATGTCTCGACCCCCATTCACCTTTCATTTGGTTTACTCCCCAAAGCTTTCATCAAAAAATCTTTGTCGTTCATCATCCTGATCGAACGGCCTGGACTTAATCTTAACTTCATTCACCCAACTCTCTCCCAAAAGACTCGATCGAGCAATCTCCACCATTGATTATGCTAATCTAACGGCTCTTGTTCACTCCCAAACCCAAAACCTCCAAAGCAGTTTAAAGCTATCCTCGCAGGATTTTATTAACTTTTGTGTGTTTTTTACAGGATATTAAGGTTTTGTTCACAGTTTTAAAATAAAACAAAATCCAGGGATGACGATCCCCGGGCAATTTATTCATGAAGAAAGTGAATCCACAAGATTCAAATGATGATTCCACCTATGTTTCATGAGCGTTGGTGAAGTCACAAAACCTCTATGCACTTGCAAGACAACCAAAGCACAGTGACTATCAAATAGACAAAGAGTATCAGTGTCAAAAGGATTAAATCAAAGCAGAAATGAAGATCAAATGGTTTTTAACACAGTTTTGAGGGATTAAGGCATAAACTCGACTATCAAAGTCCTAATCCACACAGTTAAAAATAGTATGAAGACATGAAGACAAAAATTAAGCCTAATTAGGCCAAAAACACAGAGCAAGGACATATTAAAGGTGTTTTAGAACAAAACAAAGAAATATATCAGTCTGAAAAGCCTCCACTGCCACATCCGAGGCAAATTGAATCCTCTCCAACTACCAAAGCACCACCTATAGTATAAATAAATCAAAAGAAGGCATATTTATTGCCTTAGTCAGTGATCTTTTGCTTAAAGCAGTCAGAGTTATTGCAAACCTGCTTAAAAAGTTTTTAAGTCAACAAAAACTGCCTAGCGGCTAAATACTTAATGAAAACCAATTAATACAGAGAAATATCAAATAAATTCTCCATTGAGCCCCTCAAAGGCCAAGAGGCATTAACTTGTATTAATTGAACCTAGAGATATTTTCTTTCATTCCACCTCCTCTTTCTTCTATAAATACTTCCTTAGAAGATGAGAGATTGTTGGTTGTTGGATTGTTGATGTAATACTGGCTGTATCGAATCATTGTTGAATGTAAATAAGTTCTAAAGCTCTGAAGCTCTGTTAAGTTATTGAAGAAGACAGGCTAAGAATAAATGTCTGTAGCTATGATGAAACATTGGACTTGAAGTATGTAACTAGATTGACATCAATATACAAGCTGATTCTTGGGATCCTCGTCTATATCATTAGTGAAGTACCTCTTACTATTATTTGTTTTCCTTTCATGTATGCCACTTTGTTCACTTTTCTCTGATAAAGAACAACAAATATAGAGCTAGTATTTACAGTCAAAAGTTCCCTACTCTCACTGATAAGCTTTATCTATATGTTTTCTGCTAATTGTTATATTAAGGAATGACTTAAATTAAGTGTAAACATTATCAAGGAATGTTGGTTAGTCCCTGTCTTGATATGCGAAACTTGAAAGGAAGTTCTTGAATGATATTTTCAATACATGCTAAGTAGAGTTAAGCTAGAAAGGTTTATGGTTTGCCTTGTCTTCTAGTCCTTTCTCCAAAGGTTGTTTGAAATTTTCCCTAAGAGTATGCTAAAGTAGATCATGATTGTAATACATCTGACCTGATCTTAGCTGCACTTTGTTTTCTTATCTGTTTTTATCCCTTATGAAAGTAGTCTAGTGAGATTACTAGATTTTTGTCTGATAAGTCAGCTTTAATATAAGCTTGTCCAAAGAAGTTTATGGTTAGCCCTGTCTTTTTTTGGTTTCAAATAGTTGCTTTAAAAGGCTTTTCTTGTATGGAAAGTTGATAAATTCCTTTTTGAAACTATCGGATTTTTCCACTTTCTCAACACTTTTAATGTTTCGCTCTATCATTTAATCTAAAAGATCTTTTGATATAGATGACTTGCCCCTTGGATCACTCTTGAAATTGTTGTATAAATAAACCCTTTTATGACTCCATAGCCCAATGGATTAAAGCTGATTCACACTAATCCTATCTGCTGAATGCTTTTCAATATAATTTCATCCTCACCCTTTGAAACTCTTTCATTTGTGATATTCCATCCAATTAAAGATAATACCCAACCAAACTAAACAAACCAAAAACCCTTTTTCTTAATAAATAGCCTAATATAACACTAAAAGCCTTAAAGATAAATCAATCTTTGCACTTATAGAGAGATCCCTCTCTGGATTCAGGAGGGCTAGATCCTAGAATCCCAAAGTGGTTTTTGATGTTGTCTCTGCAGCGTTTAGTCTTGTCACTCTGCTAAATTACAGATACCTAACATTTCTGGTGACCATACTGGGGACTTGATGAAGTAATAGATAACTTCACAACTCAGATAATCCCATTTTCAACAATGAACCAAGTGTCTGCCTAGAGTGATTTTGATTGTTGATTGTGAACAACTTTCAAAACCCTGAAATTAAGTAAAATCTCTTCACCTGGTGACTCCACTAAAGATTAGTAGGCCTGCTGATGTTCTTTAGTATTCCAACCTATTAATGGTGGTGGACCATAAAACATTTTACCTTCTAAAAAGCTAAAAATTTCCACCTGGTGACTCCACAATAAAAAAAAGACCTAAAGAATCCACTGGGAAACCCTTTATCATAAACATCATTTGAACTCAGTTAAGAAGGCTTTAAGGATTAAATTTTTCTTGCTAAAATATCGGTTAGCCTCTTAAAGATTGTCATGTCTGGTTAAACTCTTCTTATTAGTGGGTCTAAAAACACAGCCTAGTGGCTTCTAGAAGAGTTCAAACTAGAGCCTATCCTGACCCAAATCCTCCTGAGATAGTTGATAATCCTGAAAGCATACTTAGGAAGTCTCCTAGACCTCAAGCTTCAACTACTGTCAGACCAATCCAAAGAGCTAATTCTGTCCCTGAAACCTTGCAGCTCTACAAAATTCACAAGTTGACTTACGAAACCCATTTAGAACTAGGTCACTTGATGATATAGATCAAATAGATTTTGAGTCTCCACCTTCATCCCATGATAGAGGTAAAAATCTTGGTAGCAGAGAAACTACCCCACCTGGTTTGGATTTCCCTCATAATTTTGGTTTCTCACATCCTAGATTTGCTCAAAAATCTCTTACTGGTCCATCCACATATATTCTTCATACATCCACTATCCCAACCACTCTATTTCAGCCCACTTTCCCTCTTTTTAATCCACCCCTTGTAAATCCCCCACTCTTTCCACAACCTCCTATCATGGCAACATGGTATGCCCCTCTGGTCCTTCCTTTACCTCTAATCAATATGCCTGGTGCTACTGCTGCTTCACAACATGTGGACAAGATGAATGACTATTTTGATAGGAACGAGATTGATGATGAATCTGTTAAACTTAGATTATTTGCTCAAATTTTAGGGGGAGAAGCAAGAAAATGGTTCAAAGGCTTAACCCCTCACATTATTAACGATCTCCAAGCCCTCCATCAGTTATTCTTAAAAAAATGGGAAGTTATAAAGAACCCTCTCCAAATAATTTCAGACTACAACAGTCTCAAAAGAAACACTAGGGAGAGTGTCCAAGCTTATTGCACTAGGTTCAATAGTGTTTATAATGCACTGCCCCCAGACTTAAAACCTCGACAAGGCTCAGCTTTAAAAAAATTTCGTGAAGGATTTGATCCTGAAATGGCCTATTAGCTGAGAGAGAGAGATCCTTTGACTCTAGAGGATATGCAGAGAGGAGCCTTGGCTGTCGAGGTAAATATGATGGAGAAAAGAGCAAGGATGAGGAATGAAAAGAAAGTATCATTCAGGGAGGAATCTTCACCTTCTACATCTAGCTCGAAAATGGAAAGGATGATGGAAGAAATGATGAAGGATATGAGCATCATTAAGAGAGCACAATCTAGAGAAAACCAATCAGCTCCCCAAAATAGAAATCAAAATCAAAATCAGAATTTTAGGAGAAACCAACCTCAAAACAGACCAAGAGAGGATGATCAACAGATTATTCCTCCTTTTCATCAGAACTATGTAAGTGAGGTTGAAGAAACAAATGAACGAATAGAGGAATATGACATAAACATACTGGGAGTAGATGATGATTTTCATGTTCCTTACAATAGAAAACAAGGTCTATACACACCCTATGATGATAAAAGATCAGAAGATGCATATTACTATCAAGAGTTGGAAAATGTCATCATAGAAACCCCAAAAGAATATGACCTTAGAAGTAAAAAGAATCAGGAAACTCCCAAGATTAAAACCTCTGAAAACTCTGCAAAAAATAGCCCTGTGAATAAACCCAAAATTGTAAAACAGAAAGACAAAATAGTGGCTGTAAATTCTAATCAAAGTAAAGAGAAAGGCACTCAAAGTAAGGAAAAACAGAGTACAGACCTTAGCAGCATTAGTACTTCAGCTAGTGCTCCTATTAAAAAAAATTTGACCAATGTAAAGAGAGGAAATCAGCAAACTAATTTTGCTGATAAAGTAGTGACTAACAAAGCTGAAACAAACATTGTAAAAAGTTAGCTGCCTTTTAGTTTAGAACAAGAAATTGCCAAAATCAAAATCTATGTTCCTCTTACTGAATTAGTCACCCAAGATGTATATAGATCACAAATTTTGAAATCTTTTAACATAGCAGAAAATAATAACACTGTTAACCTCGGTGATGACCAACCAGAGCTCTTATTTGGTCCTAAGATTGAGGGAAGATACCAAGAAGGGCTAGTTCCTCCTTTTTATGTTAGTTTGAAAATCCATGACAAAATTTTACATAATGCCATGCATGACTCAGGTGCCTCTCATAACTTAATGCCCAAAGCAGTAATGGAGAGTCTAGGCCTTGAAATCACCAGACCATACAAAGATTTATACTCCTTTGACTCTAGCAGAGTGAAATGTCTAGGTTTGATCAAAGACCTCTATGGTAACTTAGCACAAATACCAGCCAAGTGTTTAGTAATGGATATTGTAGTGGCTGATGTACCCCCCAAATATGGTATGCTATTATCAAGATCTTGGGGAGCTAAGTTACAAGGAACAATGCAAATGGATATGACATATGCTACCATCCCTATTTTTAATCAAACTAGAATACTTTATAGGGAAACTCATATGCAGTACATGGTCAGTAGCCAAGAGAGACCAGAAAACTCTCCTCTTTATTCTGTGCATACAAACCTTGACTCATTTATTCTCTTCAATCATGAAACTTTTAATGAGAAAGAAACCTTAATTGATTTAGTGGCCACCCCTCACTGTAACATGTTGGAAGACACAGAAAGGGAGGAAGACAAGACAGGAAAATCAAAATAGTTTGCCAAATCATAAAAACATAGCAAACAAATCATGGGTCTAGAGCTACAAAACAGTCATCTATTAGTTGTCAATATTGAGAGCCAAGAGATGAATCCTCAACATAATGAAGAACATGAGGAACTAAACAAAATTCAACATAGTGTTGATTTACAAGAACAATCTAAAAGCACAATAGATAAAGAGGATAGTAGTCAAACTAGTCAATCTGAAACTAGTCCTCTTTGGAGTATGAATTTTGATGGGTCTTGCACCAAGAATAATGCCGGAGTAGGAATATGGATACATAACACTCAAAACCATCATACCGAAGGGCACTCCTACAGGTTAAGTTTTCCATGTTCAAATAACATATCTGAGTACGAAGCCCTCTTTTTAGGCCTACACTTATTGAAAAAACTAGGGGCCAAAAAGGTAAAATTTCAGGGGGATTTAGAGTTGATTGTTAAGCAAGTGAATGGGGAATATAGGACCAAATACCCCAAACTTGAAGCTTATAGAAATTATGCCCTGTATTTATTGAAAATATTTGTTGAGTTCCAACTAATTTTTGTCTCCAAAAATCAAAATGTTCTTGCCAATGGTTTAGATTTTACTGCTAGGACCTGTCTAACACCTTATAGAACCAAAAAATGAACCACCCAAATCAAATTTAGACTAGCTATCCCAGACAATGAAAAATATTGGCAAGTATTTGAAGGAGATAAACAAATAAAAGACTTCCTACAGTCCAGAAATGAATTGGAGCTGCTAAGTTCAGATTCAGGTTATGAAAATGACTGTCTTGTTGAAGAAAATCTACTTGATGAAGAAGTAAACTCTCCAAAAATTGCTGTTATAAATATGTTAGCTAATAAACTTGAACATAACAAAAATATTAGTGCAGATTTACCAAAAGAAGACTTAGAAACATTGCAATCTAACACTCAAAATTTGCCAAAAGGACTGGTCCCATTAGAAGAATTGTTTGATGTCAATGATGTTGCCAAAAAACCAAAAATGGAGCCTGTGGAAACTGAAGTAGAAGAATGTAACATAGGCAGTGAGCAAGAACCAAAAATGATCAAATTGTCTAAAACATTTCCAGCTCACATCAAACTGAAATATATTGAGCTGTTTAAAGAATTTTCTGATGTATTTTCATGGAGTTATGAGGATCTAAAATCTTTTCACACAGAGATAATTTAGCAGAAGATACCCCTCAAGGAAAACCAGAAGCCTTATAAACAAAAATTGCGCAGAATAAACCCTGTTCAATTACCCTTGGTTGAGAAAGAGATAAAGAAGATGTATGGTGTTGGAATTATAGTCCCTGTTAGATATTCAAATTGGGTGTCTAATCATGTGTCAGTCAGGAAAAAGACAGGATAAATTAGGCTTTGTATTGATTTTAGATATTTAAACAAAGCCTCATTGAAGGAAAACTACCCTTTACCCAATATGGATCACATTTTACAAAAGGTAGTTGGGTCTAAAAGAATTTCTTTGCTAGATGGCTTCTCAGGATACAATCAGATTTTAGTACATCCTGATGATCAACTCAAGATAGCCTTTACTACACCTTGGGGCACTTTCATGTATGTGAAAATGCCCTTTGGTTTAATGAATGCTAGTGCTACATTTCAGAGAGCCATGGATATTGCATTCTCAAAAGAATTAGGCTACTTCATCATTATTTACCTTGATGATATCACTGTTTTTTCCAAAACAGATGAAGAACACTTAGAACACTTGAGAAAAGTCTTTGAGAAATGCAGAAAGTATGGGTTATCTTTAAATCCAAAGAAAACAATGTTTGTTCTCCAAGAAGGTAAGTTACTTGGACACATCATATCAGAAGAGGGAATAAAGATAGACCCAAAAAGGATTGATGGTATTTTGAAAATCAACCATCCAAGAAACATCAAGGAACTTCAATCTTTCATTGGGAATATTAATTTCTTGAGAAGGCTCATACCCAACTTAGATGAACTCCTTAGGAACATAAAAAACATGTTAAAGAAAGAAGAAGGAGTTAAATGGACCTTATAGGCAAAGAAATAATTTGAACTGGTAAAACAAGCATTAACCAAAACACCAGTTCTTATAAGTCCTGACTTTACAAAAAAAAATTTCATTTTTTCATTTACATCAGAACATACAGTGGCTGTTGTCCTATTGCAAAAAAATCTAAAGGGACAAGAGCATTCAATTGCATTCTTTAGTAAGGCATTGAGAGATGCACCTCTGAAGTACAATATCATGGAAAAACAAGCCTTTGCCTTAGTCAAAGCCTTAAAAGACTTTAGAGTTTACATTTTACACTCCCACATAATTGCGTTTGTGCCAAACTCAGTTGTAAAAGACATTTTAACACAGGACCCAGATGGAAAAAGAGGAAAGTGGATAGCTGTGATACTTGAATATGATTTAGAAATCAAGCTCACTAAGCTTATAAAAGGCTAAGGACTAGCAAGATTAATGGCTGAATCTAATTTTGAAGCTCTTGATATAAACATGATAAATGCATTAAATGAACAGGAGGAATTTTCAACTCCCATTGTTGAAGATCATTTTATGAATTCCTCCTGGTATGCTGATATTTTATATGTTTTGCTCAATTTGAATACACCTCCTGGTTTTTCTAAAACAAAGGCAAGATTTTTAAAGTTAAAATCTATTAACTACTGCATTTTAGATAAATGTCTATATTGGAAAAATGCTAGTGGGTTATTGCTTAAATGTTTTCCTGATAATTATGCAGATAAGATCAAGCATGAATTCCATGAAGGAGAATGTGGAGGCCACCTCTATTGGAAGACAACTGCCAATAAAATCCTTAGAGATGGTTACTATTGGCCCACCCTCTTTCACAATGTCCATAAAATTATTATTGCCTATCATAAATGCCAACTCTTTGAAGGCAAAAGAAAATTGCTTCCTTTATCCTCTCATCCAATCACTATTAAAGCTCCTTTTCAACAGTGAGGTCTAGAATTCATAGGTGAAATCCATCCACCCTCATCTGCCCAACATAGATGGATTCTCACTACAAAATAATACTTTACCAAATGGATAGAAGCCATCCCTTCTAGGCAAGCCAATGACTCTGTCATCATAAAATTCCTTGAAAATCATATCCTCTCTATATTTGGCTGTCCTAGGAAGATTATTACTGAAAATGCTGTTGCATTTGGATCCAAAAAGATGGTTGAATTCTGTCACAAATATCAGATTACATTGGGCCATTCTACTGCTTATTACCCTCAAGGTAATGGGCTTGCAGAATCCTCAAATAAGAGTTTGGTAAACATAATCAAGAAGTTGCTGGAGGACAATAAGAAATCTTGGCACACAAAGCTAGTACATGCACTCTGGGCTGACAGATTAACACTTAAAAAATCAATTTGAATGTCACCCTACCAGCTTGTTTATGGAATAGATGCAATTTTTCCAACCATCCTAGGAGTGCCAGTCATGAAGCTGATCCAAGAAGTACAGTCTAAGGAAAATGATATGACAAGAAGAATCAATCAGACTATACATCTCCAACAAACCAGAGAGGAAGTCTACAACAAAGCACTACATAAGCAAGAAATATCAAGAAACTATTTGATAAAAGGAAAAAGGCCAGTGATTTCAGCATTGGTGACAAAGTTTTGAAGTGGGATTCTAGGAGAGAAGATAAGGGAAAACATGGAAAATTTGATAACTTATGGCTAGGCCCTTATCTCATTCAGTCTATTGCTGGTAACAATGCTTATTTCTTGCAGGAGCTGAATGGAACTGAACTTTTTGGAGGTCCTGTCAATGGCAGGATGCTCAAACATTATTTTTCTTAACTGTGTCAGTTTGAAGCTTTTTATTTTTTCTCATTATAAATATCATACTCATCATTGCATTCAAAGTTGGAAAAATAAAAATACAAAAACAATAGAAAAGAAAAGAGGGCAGAAATAAAACAAGAAAGGTAGAGCCCCATACCAAAAAAGAGAAACAAAATTTGAAAGTGTGCAAGCTTAAATGCCACTCCTAAAAACACATTTTTAGTTAGTCATACATCCTAATCATGACTAATTAGTTTTTAATTTACTGTTGATAGGTTAGTGAATTAGATCAGCAAAACAGCTTAATCTTGGCTTATCAGTAAGGTATATTAGGATAGAAAAAAAAAGGTTCAAACAAACTCAAATCTGAACCTATGAATCTGAAAAGAAGAATGGCTCTAATCAGATCAAATCTTGAGCCAAACATAGAAAAAAGACTGGTTCTAATATGCCCAAAACTTGAACTAGATAAAAGAGAAAACACAGCTCAAACAAATTCAAAACAGTGTTGAAGAAATAATGAAGGATGTTTTAATTTTTAGATCTTGGGCCTTCACAATTTTTCTTTAAAAATTTTCTGTAAATAAAATTCTATGTGTAGCTTGTTTTTATGCCATAGATCTATAGCCCGTCAAAATTCTTAATCTTGACTTGACTGCTTGTAAATTTCTTGTCTTAGAATTTAGAGAATAAAAGTCTGTCAGACAGTCTAATCCTGACAGATAATAGTTAGGTAGAGAAACTTATGAGTTCAACTACTTAATTTGAACTCATGGAGGAATAAGAGTAGACTTATATTAGTTTCTTGTTTTCAAAAAGGAATAAAATGTTGATGTTTAAAGGTTTTCAAGTCCAAATTCACATTCTGAAGAAAAAAAATGTTAGGAAGTAGGTTGTGTAGGTAGATGTTTGGAGAACACTTTCGTGTTGATATATCAAGTTCTAATAATTTATGTTAGCAACTGATAAAAATATTATCAAAGTGTAAAGCACTAATCAGCATTCCAGAGACAAATTTCTGTGGTTCTTGACACCTCCAAGGAGCTGTCATCCCAAGTTGGAGCCGCTGTTAGCCACCTATAAAAAAATTTCATATCAAATGGTGGCTAAATATTTTTAGCCTTCAAGAAACAATTTCATATCCAAATTGTGAGTTCTTGAAGTCTTATGATGATCTTTTACCTCTGAGTTAATCTTCACTGCTGTTCCATTATTACTCCTAGAGAACCTTGCTGTTTACCAAGAGAAAGACTGCTAAAAAACCCCATTTTCCCATCAGTTTTACCCCTCCTTCACTCATAAATAACCCCATTTTCATCCCCTTATTTCTTCATAAAATCCCTCCATAAGCCTCATTTAACCTTCAAATTCACTTCAAGACCCTTTTAAAACCATTTGGTCTCCTTCCATCTGGTTTAAAAAACCCCTTTTAAAACCTTTTATTCCCCTTTACTTGGTTTTAAAATTCCCTCTTTCCTCTACTGGAACCCTCAATTTGCCTCAAAAACTCTGTTTTTAAGCCTTAAAACAATGTTTTCCATTATAAAGGTTTTTAGCCCCCGAGGGCTTAACTCCAGGTAAACCCTCCACCTCATAAGACCTTAAGCACGCAACTAGGCACTAAAGGGCTTAAAACGCTTTCCCAAACCCAAATTTCCTTTGTATTTTCGTAAAACCAGACTTTTATTTGTATTTCAATAAAACCTGATAGTTCAAAGTTTCAATGAATATCGACTGTCGATCTAAACCGATCAAACGGTGATCAACTCATCGCATCGCAAAAATTTATCGCATCGCACAAATAAATCGCATCGCAAATAATCATATAACCCTTTTTTCTTGGTTCTTTCCTTTTATCCGATGCGATCCCGCGATCGTTTCTCCACCGTTGATCTAATCCATCATGCCCAGATCCAACGGTCCTTATCGCTCCATTCTCCAAACCTGTCGTTCCGCCTTTTTCCTTCATGATTAAATCTCCACCGTCGATCTAGTTTTTAGATTGACGGCTCTCACTCCATCGTAAAATCAACAATCGAAAATATATTATCTAGTTCCTTTGACCTCCACTGATTGCGATCCTGTGATTTAATCTCGGCCGTTGAATCCACAAGAACCAACGGCTCAGATTAAATCACGCTCTACTCAAAATCCCTTACCATCGCACCTGCCAATTAAATCTCCACCGTTGATCTCTAAAACCGATCTGACAGTCAGCGCTTAATCGCGCATCGCAAAATCAAATGCCTTGATATTTTGGCCCCTTCCCTTTTCTCCGATGCAATTGAATCCTGACTATTCATTCCACTAGATCCAACGATCGGTGCTCTTCGCATCGCGCTCATCCATCCCATGAGCCCTTCGACATAAACCTGCCGATTAAATCTCCACCATTGATCTCTCTTAGATCTAACGGCCCGTGCTCAATCGCATTGACACATTCCATTGTCACTTTTCTTTTTCCTCCCACCGATTGCGATCTTGTGATCAAATCTCAGCCGTTGATCTTCTCCGATCCGATGGTCCACATTCATCCTTCCTTCCGCCCTTATACAAAAGGTGGGCCCCTCTACTCCCCTTGTTTCTCCGCCATTTCCTTTGAAACCTTATCTTTTATGTATATTTTTGTTTCCCGACATAAAAGTTTTAAATGAATACTGACCATTGATCTAAAATATTTAAGGCCAGCAGGCCCCATTCTTTTGCCTGTTTCCTTTTCCTTGCACTTTTTCATATTCGCCCCTTTTTCCAATTTTAACCATTTTTCAAAGAAATTTAACGATCGAATGACCTATTTTACCCCTCCATTGCGCGCCAATTCTGCTGACGTCACTTGGACCCTGCATATACTTTACCCCGCAGCTCTTCATCCATCGCGTTCAAACCCACACCATTGGATCTGGATCCTCCAATCCAACAACCTAGTATCCATATCGCATAATTTTTGAACCCATTCCACAGTGCGCAACTTTTACGCGATATGGGTGGTTTTAGAAATCCACGTGTCGAGCGCAGACCCATATCGCGTTTTTTTTGGAGAAATTTCAAAACCGCCTCAGAGATGCGTGAAAACCATTCTAGTTTTCCACCTTACCACTTTCTCCACTGCATTAACTGTTCACCTTTTAAATCTTGGTCGTCGATTATTTTGATCTAATGGCTCACGTTATGTCCCGACCCCCATTTACCTTTCATTTGGTTTACTCCCCAAAGCTTTCATCAAGAAATCTCTGTCGTTCATCGTCCTGATCGAACGACCCAGACTTAATCTTAACTTCATTCACCCAACTCTCTCCCAAAATACTTGATCAAAAAATCTCTACCGTTGATTATGCTAATCCAATGGCTCTTGTTTTCTCCCGCACCCAAAACCTCCAAAGCAGTTTAAAGCTATCCTCGCAGGATTTTATTAAATTTTGTGTGTTTTTTACAGGATATTAAGGTTTTGTTCACAGTTTTAAAATAAAACAAAATCCAGGGATGAAGATCCCCAGGCCATTTATTCATGAAGAAGGTGAATCCACAAGATTCAAATGATGATTCCACCTATGTTTCATGAGCGTTGGTGAAGTCACAAAACCTCTACGCGCCTACAAGACAACCAAATCACAGTGAATATGAAACAGACAAAGAGTATCAGCATCAAAAGGATTAAATCAAAGCAGAAATGAAGATCAAATGGTTTTTAACACAGTTTTGAGGGATTAAGGCATAAATTCGAATATCAAAGGCCTTATCCACACAGTTAGAAACAGTATGAAGACTTGAAGACAAAAATTAAGCCTAATTAGGCCTAAAACACAGAGCAAAGACAGATTAAAGGTGTTTTAGAATAAAACAAAGAAATCTATCAGTCCAAAAAGCATCCACTGCCACATCCGAGGTAAATTGAATCCTCTCCAGCTACCAAAGTGCCACCTATAGTATTAATAAATCAAAAGAAGGCATAGTTATTGCCTTAGTCAGTTTTCTTTTGCTTAAAGCAGCCAAAGTTATTGCAAACCTACTTAAAAAGTTTTTAAGTCAACAAAAACTGCCTAGCAGCTAAAATACTTAATGAAAACTAATTAATACAGAGAAATATCAGAGAAATTCTCCATTCAGCCCCTCAAAGGCCGACAAGAATTAACTTGTATTAATTGAACCTAGAGATCTTTTCTTTCATTCCACCTCCTCTTTCTTCTATAAATACTTCCTTAGAAGATGATAGATTTTTGGTTGTTGGACTGTTGATGTAATACTTGCTGTATCAAATCATTGTTGAATGTAAATAAGTTCTAAAGCTCTGAAGCTCTGTTAAGTTATTGAAGAAGATAGGCTAAGAAGAAATGTCTGTAGCTGTGATGAAACATTGGACTTGAAGTATGTAACTAGATTGACATCAATATACAATCCGATTCTTGGGATCCTGGTCTACATCATTGGTGAAGTACCTCTTACTATTATTTGTTTTCCTTTCATGTATACCACTTTGTTCACTTTTCTCTGATAAAGAACAACAAATATAGAGCTAGGATTTACAGTCAAAAGTACCCTACTCTCACTGATAAGCTTTATCTATATGTTTTCTGCTAATTGTTATATTTAGGAATGACTTAAATTAAGTGTAAACATTATCAAGGAATTTTGGTTAGTCCCTGTCTTGATGTGCAAAACTTGAAAGGAAGTTCTTGAATGATATTTTCAATACATGCTAAGTAGATTTAAGCTAGAAAGGTTTATGGTTTGCCCTATCTTCTAGTACTTTCTCCAAAGGTTGTTTGAAAGTTTCCCTAAGAGTATGCTAAAGTAGATCATGATTGTAATATATCTGACCTGATCTTAGCTGCACTTTGTTTTCTTATCTGTTTTCATCCCTTCTGAAAGTAGTCTAGATCACTGGATTGTTGTCTGATAAGTCAGCTTTAATATAAGCTTGTCCAAATAATTTTATGGTTAGTCATGTCTTTGGTTGGTTTCAAACAGTTGCTTTAAAAGGCTTTTCTTGTATGGAAAGTTGATAAATTCCTTGTTGAAATTATCGGCTTTTTCCACTTTCTCAACACTTTTAATGTTCCGCTCCATCATTTAATCCAAAAAATCTTTTGATATAGATGACTTTCCCCTTGGACCACTCTTAAAATTGTTGTACAAATAAACCCTTTTATGACTCCATAGCCCAATGGATTAAAGACTATTCACACTTATCCTATCTATTGAATGCTTCTCAATATACTTGCATCGTCACGCTTTGAAACTCTTTCATTTGTGATATTCCATCCAATTAAAGATCATACCCGACCAACCAAAAGAAACAAAAAACCCTTGTTCTTAATAACTAGCCTAATATAATACTAAAAGCCTTAAAGATAAATCAATCTTTGCACTTATAGAGAGATCCCTCTCTGGATTCAGGAGGGCTAGATCCTAGAGTCCCAAAGTGGTTTTTGATGTTGTCTCTGCAGCATTTAGTCTTGTCACTCTGCTAAATTACAGAGACCTAACAAGCACAAGAAGACTTCAAGAATGAGCAGTTTTTCATGAAAACAATCTCTTTAAGGCTTAGGACTTATTCTTAGCCATCATTTGCTCAATCAAAAATTTACTGATGGCTAACAGAATCCACCACTTATATGGTGATTCCTTGGTCTTCTATTGTCCTTCACTTGAAAAAACTCCTAAAAACTCAAATTATCTTTGAACCTTTTATTTTGAAATTCGAACTCTATAAAATAGTCTTCAAGGGATTCTTTCTCCTAAAACCCTTCATTTCCCACAACCAAAAAAGTAGGCATAGTAGAGCGTTCAGAAACTTGTGGTTGATGCACTGGTTGATCATTCCAGTGATGATACATGCCAGAGCCTTCTCCATGATGAAATCCTTTTGGGGATTCCTTGAATCTATCCATTCTCATCTCTTTGATCTCTCTAGCAATGTCTTGCATGGCTCTAAGAAGGATCTTAGGGAACTCCTTCTCTTCATCTTCACCTCCAGATAAAGGGGTTTTACCCTTATCTTCTTTCTCATCAGTATAATAAAACTTTATGTGCCTTCTCTTTTGATACCTCTTCTCTCTATCAGTAAGAGGCTCTCCTTATTCATATGAAATATTTCCTTTTAGAATGCATAGGTTGTGCCAAGATGATGCTCTGATACCACTGTAATATTCCCAAGTGGGAAAAGCAAGAATATGGTGAAAAATGATGGAACAATAATGAATATCATCATTTATAAATCAAGATGGAAATATGGAGACCTTTCATATGTTATTACAACAGTAAAATATATGTAAAAGATGGCCCATAAGATGCATAACAGGAAATACAAGTCTCCAATGAATAAAATGCATCAATAAGAGGTGCTACAACCATATATAAAATTTGGAAAACCCTTACAATGTTATTTTATTGGGTCTGCAACAGCAGTAGATTATACATCAGATCTAGAGCTGATATGTGCTCCAAAAGTTGTATCTATATTGGATCCATGCACTATACAAGCTCCTTATAGAACCCCCTTGGGGTTTTCAACAAAACACCAAGTATAAGATGTAGATATGAGATCTAAGACTGAAGATCTACTGAAAATTATAGATCTCGAAAGTGTGTCTGATCTAATATGTGCAATAGAATAGCTTCCTCCAATAGCTCCTCAAAGTGAAGGGCAAATCCCCATCACTAGAAAATAAACTCTCCAAATGGTGTTCCAAACCACCCTGCAACTCCACCTATATAAATAACACAGATATAGAAGTAAAATACGTTGTGGGGATCAAAATAAGGTTGGCCTCATGCCAAGATCTGAAAATGAGCTCAATTCCCTCCAATACTGTCCTCCCAATGAAGTAGAAACCTCCTCCACTGAAAAGGAGCACTGAAATGTCCTAGATATGAAATATCTAGTCTCCACTTGTTGCAGCTTGCAAAAACAACCAAACCCTCAATAGGATCTGCACTGTAGTTGAAAGAAGAAGCTTGGTCCTAAACCATATAGTGGAAAATTTAATACAAACTCTCCCAAGAGCTACTCAATGGGAAGAGGTGGGATTCTTGATCAGGAACACCCAATGCTAAACAACATTCATTCTCAGCTAAACAACAAGAGAAAGATATATTTCTAAAAAAAACATATATTCAGAAACATAATATACATCAAAAACCTTCTAATGCTGCCATCCTCTTCCTTTTATAATTCAAGAGCTTTCAAACCCTAAACCACATACAATGATAGCACTCCTTTCACACAAAGCATCTCCATCTAAAATTGCGTTGTCCCTCATTGATGGCCACTCCTCCATGACAACGTTGTAGATTTGGTCAAGGTTGAACCAGTCAAAGTGATCCAACCCCTTTCACACCCAGGGTGCTTCAATTAAGCTGCCAATATTTGTGTCTTTCACATTTGCCATTGATTTATTCATAATTAAAGTGTAATATTCCAAATTAGCCCAAGCTAATGGGAATATACAATTTTGTTTCATTTTCCTATTGCATGAATAATTGTGTAAAGAAGGATAATAAAAACTCCTAAAAATAGTGAATAAATCAATGCCCATTTGAACAAGGCTAAATCTGGACTATCTAAATAAACACCCTCATGTATGAAAGGGATTGGACCATTTGACTAAGTCAACCATGACCAAGTCAACAACGTTTTCTAGAAGAAGTGATCCTCATTTATGCACAGCGCAGTCTTAGTTGGAGGTGGCACATGTGAAAGAAGCTAAATCATTGAGATGGTTTAGGGTTTTCCAAGATCTCAATATTATAAAAGGAAGAGGAGGACAACATGAGAAGGTTTTTGATTGTATTATATTTCTGAATATACTGTCTGTTTAGACATATATCAATATCTTGGCTGTTTAGTAGAGAATAGTGTTGTTTAGCACTGGGTGTTCCTGATCGGGAATCCCACCTCTTTCCTTGAGAGGCCTCTTGGAAGAGTCTTGCTTGTCTTTTCCACTATCAGGCAGTTGTCCAAGTTTCATCTTACACCTACAGCACATATCATGTTGAGGGTTTGGTTGTCCTTGTAAACTGCAGCAAGTGGAGACTAGATCTACTCATATCTAGGCCATTCTAGTGCCTCTTTTCAGTGGGAAATTATTCTATCCCATTGGCAAGAGTGTATTGGACCTTTGGAGCTGAATTTTTAGATCTTGGCATCAAGCCAAACATGTACTAAAGCCTAAAACGTATTTTCCCTTCCAGATCTGCATTTTTCTTGTAGGTACTGTTGCAGGGTGTTTTAGCACACCATTTGGGGTGTTGGGCTTCAAGTGTTGGGGATATTCCCATTACATTTTGAGATCTATTGGAGAATATCTAATGCATGTTCATATCATATATGATCTGCATAATGCTATACATTTCTGAATCACTACATATTTCTGTAGATCTGTAACTTAGATCTTAGATCTACTTCATGTACATGGTGTTTTTCTCAAAACCCCTAAGGGGATTGAAAGAGGAGCCTCTATAGTGTATGGATCTCTCATATATATTATGTTTCATGAATTTATATGCTCTAGATCTAAATTTTAACCTTCAACTACTTTATTCTCTATAAAATAACATTGTCAAGCCTTTTGCAGTGAATACATGTGATTGCAACACCTCTTTTTTTAGGGTTTTCTTCTATTTAAGTCTTCTATTTCCTGTTATACATTGTATGGGCCTCATTGTAAATCTGATTTTATAATGTATATGTAAATATTGAGCCTCCATATCGGCCTGCTACTTTTATTTGGATGAACTGCGTTATTTTTTAGCAGTATTGTTTAATATTTCTACTATTCCCCATTTTGGGATACTACAGTGGTATCAGAGAAATCATCTTGGCACAGCGTATGATTTCTAAGAATCCAATATGTATTCAGAAGAAGAAGAGCCTCTTACTGATAGAGAGAAGAGGTATCTCAAAAGAAGACAAAATAAATTTGATTACGCAAATGATGATAGAGATAAGGGTAAAGCCCCTGAATCTAGAAGTGATGTAGAAGAAAATGATTTTCCTAAGATCCTTTTGAGAGCCATGCAAGATCTTGCTAGAGAGATCAAAGAGATGAGAATGGATAGAATCAAAGAGTCTCCTAAGACATTCCATCTTGGAGAAATCTCTAGCATGTCTCATCACTGGAATGATCAACTAGTGCACCAGCCATAAATTTCCCAACACTCTACCATGCCTACCTTTTTGGCTGTGGGAAATGAAGGGTTTCAAGAGCAGGCATCCCTTGAAGACTACTTTGAAGAGTATGAGTCTCAAAATCAGAGATTCAAAGATCACTTGAGCTTTCAAGAGTTCTTTCACCTGAAGGACAAGAGAAGACCAAGGCACCAACATAGAGATGGTGGATTCACTCAGAATCATGATCGACATCACTCTATGGGAAGATTATTTATACCCAATTCTGATGGGTCATCCAAGTGTTCTACCAAGGCATGGGTAGAAAAACTTGACATCTACTTTTAGTTGAACAAGTTCCTAGAGATGGAAGCTATCAAGATTGTAGCGCTACATTTTGAAGGTGAAGCACATGACTGGTGGTTCAATGGCTTGTCTACATTGGGTCATGCCAATGTGGCTTCTTATTCTAAGTTCACTAGAAGGGTGGTGGAGAGATTTTATAGAAGAGATCCAGAGGCACCTTTCATGAACCTTGCAAAGTTGAAGCAATTAGGTAATACAGAGTCTTCTATTTATAAATTTTTAAGATTATCTGCTATGGTTCCTGACTTGTTTGCAGCAAGGAGGGTGTACATGTTCATCGATGGTCTAGATGAACCTCTTCATGGGTTGGTAAAGTCTACCCTGCCCACTACCTTACATGATGCCATTGAGAGGGCTAGAGAACTTCAAGATGCCTTGCCAAAAGCAAAGGAAAAATTTCATCACAAGCCCTCTTTTCCTTCTAAAGGAAAGGAAGAGAAATTTTCTCCTTCAAAGGAGAGCTCATACAAGAAGCCTCTTGATGATGAAGTCTGGAGAGATATAAGGAGGAAGAAGCTATGCTTCACCTTTCAAGAAGCATGGGCACTAGGGCATAGATGTGCTACTAGAAAATCACATTACATAGAGGTCTTCTTAGATATTGAGGAGGAAGAATAAGATGAACCAAGAAGGGGTCACAGCGTTGACACTGATGGAGGAGATACAACACCATCAGGTGATGGGAATGGAGCCTTTGCTACTATTGGAGGGACTCCTGCATCTTTGAGGGGAGTACCTAAGTACTTTACCTTAAGAGTTCAAGGTTCAATCTTGAATCAGAGGGTTTCCATATTTATTGATAATGAGGAAACTCACAATTTCATTGATGCTCATTGTAATGTTCTGAAATGGAAATTAGCAGCTTTTACACCATTGAAGAACTCCTTTATCAGAAATATGAACAAGGCTATGTCAGAGATGGACTGAGAGGGATTTTACCAGTTATGTCACCTCTAAAGAGACGATGAGAACCAGAGGCTATCTGGCCCTTTTCTTAGGCTCTGCCTATAGCTATGTAAATATTTCTTCCTCGGGAAGATCTTGCTCAAAAGAATGAGCTACAGAAATATTTGAACTTTAACAAGCAGCAACAGCAATGAAATATTTACTCATAAAATGTGAGAGGAGTGCAAAACTAATATATAATTTGTATCAGCAAATGATATACAAAATCCTTGAGGAAAATACCTCTCAAGGTGGGCTCAAATAAGCCTCAAGGGAAAATATACATAAAATGGAGAAACACTCTTCTACATAACCCAACAACTCTATAACTACACAGTCTATAAGGGAAAATGACTAAAAACTGAAATATACAATATGATATGACAATATGAGCTCAAATAAAGAAGGGGGAGCAAGATCTCAACCCCATGAAACAATAATACAACAATCCTCCAAGGGATTGACTAGAATACATAAAACAGAAAAATGCCGGAGTTGTAGTGTAGCAGCTGCAAATCAAATACAATACAACATGGAAGAAGGATGTAGATGTTGCAACAAATGTAGAAACATCCTCCAATGATCTCCAAAGTGAAAGGATGCTCCCTCCACTGAAGACTACACTCCCCTAGTTCACTAGGTGAACTCCTCCTACAAACCCCCTCTGAAAATAACGATGTAAGAGGAACGAAATGCACTGGAAATGAGATGAAACAATGGCCCAATGCCAAAATATGCAATAGAAGCTCCAGAATCTCCTTCACTGATCTCCTAGAGAAAGAGTGATCTCCTCCTCTACAAAATAGATCCGGAAATGGGTGATGTTTATCCTCATTGCAATCCCAGCAACTCCAACATTCTCTTGTTGCAAGAATAATGATGTAGCTGTAGATGATCACTTTGGCCTCAAGCCTGGATGTGAGGGAGATGAATAATAGCTCCTCCAAGGCCTCCCATGGAATATAAGGGCATTCCTAAATAGGAATCCCTCTTGTGCTAAGCAGCACAAGCTATCTCAGTTCAACAACTGAAGAGAGCTGCAATTCAAAATTCTCAAGCATAATGAATGATGGCTCTCCTTCACCTTTTTATGTAAGGAATGCTTCCTTGCCATGGACCCCACACATTAGGGTTTCTCTCATCCTCTAATTTCCCTCCTTTCCAAACTGCACAATCTTCTTGATCAAGTTTCTCCTTTTAGCCACGTTGTTGACTTGGTCAACCATGGTCTAGCTTACTTGCTTTTGGCCCTTTTCACACTAGGGACTACCAAATTTAGCCACTTAAGTGACTCTTTGCACCTTAGGAGAGTTTATTTTTCTGCTACATGGGCTCCCTTACCCATTTTATTTATTTTATTAAAATAAAAGAAAAATTAATGTTCCAATTAACATGGTGAAAAATTTGGAACATTACAGTCCTCCCCTCCCAAAGATTGCTTCTCCTCAAGCATGTGCAAGGGTGGAACTGAAAAATATCCTCATGTAGATCCTCCATCCCCCAAGAAATCAACCAAGAAAAATGAGTTACTCTCCAATTGAGCAACTCCTAAAAATCATCCTCCACCTTGGGCTCCTGTAGAATAGGTGGGCTGAAATGCTGAACATGGTAAGCTTCATAGACTACCCCACGTTGTCCTCTTCTCCACTCATGATAAGTTTGGAGTTAAATCTGAACTTGGGCTTCAATAGTGTTGCCTTCAAGAGGCAAGATGAAGTCTAGATCCCCAAGAATCTCTCCTCCAACGCTACAAATAAAGCTGGCCAAAATCATCTCATATGTGATGAGTTGGAGTTCATCATCATATGGCATCCAAACAATCATATGGTCCACCTCATGGAAAAACAAATGGATGAAAATGGTGACCATATCATCTCCCATACTCCCCTTGGAGCATGTGCTGCAAAAATAATGGAGGTCTTCTCTCCCAAAGGGAACATCCACCCAATGAGTCTCTCCCTCCTCACGATACATATGGGGCTGCTGCTGATATATGGCTGAAACATAATGGTCTTCAAGAGAGACCCAAGCCACCCCATCAAACATGTAAACCATGAAATGCCTCCTCCAAAAATTCAGACTCTCTAAATAGCTCCTCCCACATGAAGGAAAGAGGTGAAGCTTGACAATCATGGGCTGCCCATTGTTTCCCCTAGAACATACATCATGTAAAATAGGGAGAATCATACTCCCAATGGGAATATTCTACTCATGTCCCACTTTCCAAACAAGCTCCCCATCTACCAAGAAAAATCTGCAATGCATGGAAGCAAGAACCAATAGAAGCAAGTTGTCACATGACAACCGAAAAGCAGATCATTGTTCCACCAATGGAACCTGCGCAGTGCACTCCTTTCCTGCATCAAAATAGAAAGTAAAAAGTGCTTTCCCAGCCACTTTTTTTCTACCACAATCATCTCAAAATATGTATACATTAAAGTAAAAAATGGTGTAATTGGTGCACACCGGAAATCATGTGGCTTTCCCCCACAATCCACTGCTAAAATAGCCATCATATTTGCTGCAATAGACCATGAGCATAAAAAAACATAGTGTGCAAGAAGGAAATATTATCCTTGATATAATATGCTACTCATAAAAATAACAGAGTGCCAAACATAAAGAAAATGATTACCTCCCTCATCATGTACTTGGGTCTTTGAGCTGAAATGGCTCAAGTGAAAACTCTCCCTCACTGCAACAGAGTAGGGAAGTGGTTGTGCCAACCATCTCATCATCTCTTGGGCTATGCATCTATCCATATGCTGAAATACATCCATTTGGATGTCCTCCCAAGTGGATTCCTCCATCAGTGAATAGTATGCACAAAAATCCATGAAATAAGAATCCATAAATGCTGCATGTAGGTATCTCCTCTTGTGCTTGGGAGCCCAAGTCAAGAAGAACAAAATATAGTGAGAGGTGCTCCCATCCATTAATTCCTCATCCTCATCTCCTACATGCCTCCAAACTACATCAGTTGTGAAGTGGTTTTGAGGACACTCCAACAAGTGATCCAAGCTCTTAAGTGACAGCGATGTTGGGCTTTGGAGTAGGGCCACTATCATCTCAAAGCTCCCCTCTTTGACAAGGATCTTTTCAAAGACTCTCCCCATCATGTTGCTGCAAATATAGAGCCCCTCTCATGAAGAAGGTGCTTCATGGGAATATAATGTCAAAGGGAAATCCCCTTGCACTATGCTAGTGCCTCCTCTTGCTCCTGCAACAACATACAACTTGAGAAACAAAATTGTTTTCAGCCCCCTCATACTTCCACCACACCAAATATGAAATGGGAACATGATCAATGGTAAAAATAATTCCACCCCATCATAATGCACTCATGCTCCTTTCTGCTCCATGTTGTAAGTATCCTGCCATCTCCTCTTCCCTTTCAAACCCCATGGAAAGGAATAGGTCACATGTTGGCCAAACTCCCTCAAGAGCAACCAATGCAGAATGGATTCTTGCTGCCCCATTTCATAGATTTTCAAGAGGATCACCATCCTCTTGCCTCCCATCCACATCCACTCATCTCCTAGTGGATGCTTCCCACCATTCTACAACTTGGCACCTCTCCAACAAGAGCTACCATCCTCCCAAAACAGATTTTTATTTTTGCATTTCATGGGAGATTGAAATGCAATTTCCTTCATGACCCATATCTCAAACCCCAACCTCTTTTGTGGTGCATGAATCATCAAGGGTGTATGAGGATGTTGGCACAATGCAGTGAGATTTCCCTTCTCAAGACAATCAGCAGGAAATAATGTACAATCCTCCATGATAGATAAAATCTTAGGCATACCTTAGAGGGATTTGGAAGAATCTTTTGTTGCTGCAAGAGTCTCTTCCTCAAGTGTGTTGGATGCCTCCATAGCTGAAGATGAAGGGTGCTCCTCCATGTCTATGAAAACACTAGTATGTGCCTCTTCAACTGGTGGTGAGGGCTCCTCCCTCCTTTGGCCAAATCTTCTAATCAAGATCTGAGAAAAATCAGCAAGAGTAGAAACCCTTGCATGCCTCCCATGGCTGACCCACCAAATCTTTGCTTCTCCATCAAGATGCAGCACTGCAATTGCTACAGTCTCTTTGTCTACTACAGTATGTAGTAGGAAGAAATCCTCTAGCTTCTTCACCCAAGCCTCTGCTACACAGGTGGGTGACCCATCAAAAGTATAAGGTAGAAATATATTTCCTTTCATCCTCCCATGATTGTGGGGTCTTCTTTCCTCTCTCTGCTAAAAAAAGTGTGAAAAAGTTAGAGTCTCTTGGAAGAATCTAGGGTTTTCTCTATATTCAGCAAGATATTCACTTAGAATTTTGAATTCCAAGTGCCCTTCATGCTTCTGCTTTGCTTCTTTGTGAGAATAGGAAGTGCATGGTCCTTCCTCTTCTCCTTCTTCTGTCTCCTCAACCTCCTTGGAGAGGTTCTTGCTGGATCTGAACACTGATGAGATCAATCTCATCCTCTGCATCATCTTGACCTCTTCTTCTCTGAAATTCGAACTTCATAGGTTGAGCCAAGTTCAAAGCTCTGATACCACTGTAATGTTTCGAAATGGAAATCAATAGCTTTTACACCACTGAAGAACTCCTTTATTGGAAATATGAACAAGCCTATGTCAGAGATGGACTGAGAGGTCTTTTACCAGTTATGTCACCTCTAAATAGAGGATGAGAACCGGAGGCTATCTGGCCCTTTTCTCAGGCTCTTCCTATAGCTATGTAAATATTTCTTCCTCAGGAAGATCTTGCTCAAAAGGATGAGCTACAGAAAAATATGAACTTTAACAAGAAGCATCAACAATGGAATATTTACTCATAAAATGTGAGAAGAGTGAAAAACTGATATATAGTCTGTAGCAGCAAATGATATACAAAATCCTTGAGGAAAAGACCTCTCAAGGTGGGCTCAAATCAGCCTCAAGGGAAAATGTACATAAAATGGAGAAACACTCTGCTACATAACCCAACAACTCTATAACTGCACATTCTATAAGGGAAAATGACTGCAGATTGAAATATACAATATGATATGACAATATGAGCTCAAATAAAGAAGGGGGAGAAATATCTCAAGCCCATGAAACAATAATACAACAATCCTCCAAGGGATTGGCTAGAATACATAAAACAGAAAAATGACGGAGTTGCAGTCTAGCAGTTGCAACTAAAATAAAATACAACATGGGAGAAGAATGTAGATGCTAAAACAAATGTAGAAACCTCCTCCAATGATCTCCAAAGTGAGAGGATGCTCCCTCCACTGGAGACTACACTCCCCTAGTTCACTAAGTGAACTCCTCCTGCAAACCCCCACTGAAAATAACACTGTAAGAGGAAGGGACTGCACTGGAAATGATATGAAACAATGGCCCAATGCCAAAATCTGAAATAGAAGCTTCGGAATCTCCTTCACTGATCTCCTAGAGAAAGATTGAGATCCTCCTCTACAAAATAGCTTCGGAAATGGGTGATGTTGATCCTCATTGCAACCCCAGCAACTCCAACATTCTATTGTTGCAAGAATAATGTTGTAGCTGTAGATGATCACTTTGGCCTCAAGCCTATATGTGAGGGAGATGAAGAACAGCTCCTCCAAGGCCTCCCATGGAAGAGAAGGGCATTCCTAAACATGAATCCCTCTTGTGCTAAGCAGCACAAGCTATCTCAGTTCAACAACTAAAGAGAGCTGCAATTCGAAATTCTCAAGCATAATGAACAATGGCTCTCCTTCACCTTTTTATGCAAGGAATGCTTCCTTGCCATGGACCCCACCCATTAGGGTTTCTCTCATCCTCTAATTTCCCTCCTTTCCAAACTACGCAGTCTTCTTGAGCAAGCTTCTCCTCTTAGCCACGTTGTTGACTTGGTCAACCATGGTCTAGTTTACTTGCTTTTGGCCCTTTTCACACTAGGGACTGCCAAATTTAGCCACTTAAGTGACTCTTTGCACCTTAGGAGAGTTTATTTTGCTACTACATGGGCTCCCTTACCCATTTTATTTCTTTTATTAAAATAAAAGCAAAATTAATGTTCCAATTAACATAGTGAAAAATTTGGAACATTACACTCATCTTGTGCAAAGGAGGGCAATACCCACTGATACTTTTGAAGGATTCTCTGTTTTGGTCCCAGGAGATAGAAAATGCAATGCATGCATTATGTCCCATCACTTTCGGTCACCATGGGTACCTACACTTTGGTTGATCACTTCTTGTGGTTAACATACCGGACACCAATGTGATTTTAGGTGTTCAATGGTTGATTACATTGGGGAAAGTCACCACTGATTGGGAGGCTTTGCAAATGGAATGGGTGGAAAATAAGAGTGGTGAACCTCAAATGATCAAAGGCATGCATACTTACCCTTCAAAAAACACTTCCACATAGAAAACAGATATGGATTTGCGCAATGGAAGAAAGGACCTTATAGTCCCGTCTATTATGTTCATGATATTTCTGCATGGGACACTCTTATCTAGTGGCAAACCACCTGGGAGGCCACCTGATTCAGATTTTGTGGGGAAGGCCTCACAACTTGCTGCTCCAAACCTAGATCCAGGAGGGATTGGAGCACTTGAAGACAAAGCTATAGCGCTGGGAGACTTGGGTAAGCTCAAGAAAGAGGGAGATCTTCTTCCCTTACCATCATCACCCACTCTCATTTCTGGATCTGCGATGTGGAAGGAGGAGAATGGAAGGAATGGCCTTCCAACACACATCTTTGGCATAGGATATGTCAAGGAGGAGATCAACAACACAACAGATGTTTCTGTTGATATATCATCAGCGCTGTCATTGATGAGAATTTTAGATCTATATTGGAAATCCCAATTGTTGGTGGATTATTCCAAAGATCTACACACTTGTATGATACTTGATGACCATCTGCATGAAGAGGGATATCTATTCCATGAGGGAGTCATCTATCATCATGGTAGTATCTTATTGTCTAGATCTTCTAAGCTCAAGCAGAAGTTACTACAAAGAGCATACAAAGATTTTTGTTTCAACCATATGTACTCCATGGAGATCTACAACACCATCATGCGAAGCTATGATTGGGAAGGCTTGAAAGAAGAACTACATTAGCATTTTCAAGAATGCATGAACTATGTGGATTTGGGGCAGCCATGTGACTCTATGCAAGTGTCATTTTAGCCATCTCTTCCTTCTTTTGAAAGAGGAGAATGATCCATGCACAACTCCATGTGTATGAGAGGAATTGTTGGTGAAGAATCTGATCATGTAAAGAAAATTTCATTTTCTGATTTTACATATTATTTCACCATGTTTATGTAGGCCATGAGTCCAAGGAGGGGTGATGTATCATTTAAATCTCATGGCAAACATTGGGCCACTAAAATTTCTAAATTTGGCCACTCCCTTGTTGTGCAAAGGGATATTTTCTTTCATGATGGGTGCTTCCCAAAGGCACCAAACATATCTCACACTTTCAGCCATGGTGAGATGACATGTGAAGCAAGTAAGTGATGGGGGAACCACTTACCATACCTTTATTTGATGCAGGCAAGAGATACACTGTGCTGGTATCATATGTGGGACTATGAACCACCTCCTCATGCTCAAATTTATGTTTGTGTATATGTAGTTTTTCTTCCATATATTGATGACATACTTGTACTTTTTATGGGGTTGTATGGAGGTAGGATGGGAAGCTTGTATGTACCACATGTGATGGAGACTCTCTATGTGCCTTATGCTACATGTTTCAGGGAGAGTATTGGTTCAGCCATGTTTGTTTCATTTGAATTCTTGACTCCTTGTGGGATGGACTATGTACATCTCATAATGACTTTGGAGGAACAATTCATGGAGGGTTGGATTGGTGAACACTTAGCTTATGAAGAAATATTAACTCATGATGGTGTCACTAATGGAGGAAGAGAAGTGTTGTAGCACTCACCTTATCAGTTGCTTGATGACAAGAAACATTTTGGAGGGGAGGACTGTAATATTCCCAATTAGCCCAAGATAATGGGAGTATTCAATTTTGTTTCATTTTCCTATTGCATGAATAAATGTGGAAAGGATGACAATAAAAACTCCTCAAAACAGTGAATAAATCAATGCCCCATGTGAACAAGGCTAAATATGGGCTATCTAAATAAACACTCTCATGTGTGAAAGGGATTGGACCATTTGACTGATTCAACAATGACCAAATTAACAACGATGTCTAGAAGACGTGATCCTCATTGATGCACAACATAGTCTTAGTTGGAGGTGGCACATGTGAAAGAAGCTAAATTATTGAGATGGTTTAAGGTTTTGCAAGATCTCAATCTTATAAAAGGAAGAGGAGGACAACATGAGAAGGTTGTTGATTGTATTATATTTTTGAATATATTGTTTGTTTAGACATATATCATTCTCTTGGCTATTTAGCAGATAATATTTTTGTTTAGCACTGGGTGTTCCTGATTGGGAATCCCACCTCTTTCTTTGAGAGGCCTCTTGGAAGAGTCTTTCTTGTCTTGTCCACTATCAAGAAGTTGGCCAAGCTTCATCTTACACCTACAACACAAATCCTGTTGAGGGTTTGGTTGTCCTTGTAAGCTGCAGCGAGTGGAGACTATATCTACTTAGATCTAGGCCATTCTAGTGCCTCTTTTCAGTGGGAAAGTCTTCTATCCCATTGGCAAGAGTGTATTGGACCTTTGGAGTTGTATTTTTATATCTTGGCATCAGGCCAAACATGTACTAAAGCCTACAACGTAGTTTCCCTTCCAGATCTGCATTTTTCTTGTAGGTACTGTTGCAGGGTGTTTTAGCACACCATTTGGGGAGCTGGGCTTCAAGTGTTGGGGATCTGCCCATCACATTTTGATATCTATTGGAGAAGATATAATGCATGTTCATATCATATCTGATCTACATGTTGCTATACATTTATAAACCACAGCATATTTCTGTAGATCTATAACTTAGATCTTAGATCTACTTCATGTACATGGTGTTTTGCTCAAAACCCCTAAGGGGATTGAAAGAGGAACCTCTATAGTGTATGGATCTGTCATAGATCTGATGTTTCATGCACTTATATGCTCTAGATCTAAAGTTTAATCTTCAACTACTGTATGTTCTATAAAATAACATTGTCAAGCCTTTTGCAGTGAATACATGTGATGGCAGCACCTCTTTTTTGAGGGTTTTCTTCTATTTAAGTCTTCTATTTCCTGTTATACATTGTATGGGCCTCATTGTAAATCTGATTTGCTGATGTATATGTAAATATTGAGCCTCCATATTTTCCTCCTGCTTTTATTTGGCTAAACTATGTTATTTCTGAGAAGTATTGTTTAATATTGCTACTAGTCCCCATTTTGGGATACTACATAAAGAATAATATGGACCTCCTTGGCCCTCTTATTCTTTGAACAAAGTAGAAAAACAAAAATGAATATTCCAATTAGCTTATTACTAATTGTTAATATTAAAATATGCTCTCCTAATTTAAAATCCTTATGCATTTTATGTTTGTATTCATTTCTCTTCTTCCTATCACGATCCACCTTTATTTTTATTTTTATTTTTTCTGATAGTTACCATTTCTAGATCCATTTCTTTTAGCATATCAGGTCCAATATGGACAATTCAATAGATCACTCTAGCTAATAGGAGTGTTACACTTCATGCCATAAGGCGCCTCAAATATAATCATCTTTAATGACTATTGGTACTTATTATTATAAGAAAAATCCACTAGTTGAAGAAACTCTTCCCACTTCCTTGGTTGGTGCATGACATAGATCCTGAGCATATCTCTGATTAATTTTTTTTTCCTCTCTATCTTCCCATATATTTTTGAATAGTATGTTGTGCTAAATGGAAATTTTGTCCCTAAACCAACAAATAACGATTTCCAAAATTCTGAAGTAAAATTTGCATCTATGTCTGAGATAATCTTATTAGGCACCGCGTGTAACCTTACCACCTATTTTATGAATACTTTGGAAACATAATTTTTTGAATGAGTGGATTTGAAAACCACAAATTGAGTATCCATGCTCAACTCATCTACCACAACAACAATAACATCATGTTTTTTGGATTTCCTTTGCATTCATGTGATAAAATCCATGGAAATCACCTCCCACTTCCATTCCAAATTAAGGCTATGTTGTATCAATACAGTTGGATTCATGTTCCCTTCCTTCACTTGTTGGCACTCTATGTAGTTGGAGATATATTTAGCCACCTATATTTTCGTATCAGGATAATAGTATGAACTTTTCATGGATTTTAACATGTTTTGATATCGTAGGTGGACAATGTAAGGTTTCTTGTGGAATTCATTTAACATGAGCTTCATTAAGTTATACTTGCAAGGAATATACACTATATTTTTAAACCTTAATAGTTTGTCCTCGAAGAGAGCTAAAATCTTACTTCTCACTCCATGTGGTTCTTGCTACAAATCTTATTTTATTTATTGGTATAGATTCTCTTGTTTCTTAGCTGGTTTATCCCTTTCCTTAAGTTTAGTTGCATATGAAATCATGATTGCTATGTGTGATACATGCAACCTCCTGCTAAGTGCATTGAAAACATTGTTCTCTTTTCCCTTGATATATTTTATCTCAAAATCTAATTCACTAATTATGGGAAGCCATCTAGCCAACATAGCATTTAATTTAGGTTGGTTGAAAAAATGCTTCATCCCTCCATGACCCGTCATCAAGGTGAATTTTATTCCAAGGATATAATGTCTCCACATCTTTAGCGCATGATTAATTAATGGTAATTCAAAATGATGAGTCATATATTTTTTCTCGTGCTCATTTAGTTTCCTAGATTCATAACAAAACATTTGGCCTTCCTACATAAAGGCTCCACCAAGTCCCTCTTTCAGGTATCTATGCATACCACATATTCGTTTTTTGGGTATTTTATTATCAACACTAGAGCATGAGTAAGAAAATGCTTCATCTACTCAAAGCTTGTAGAACATTTAGCTATCCATAAGAGTTTAACTCCTTTTATTTTCAATTTTGTGTTAGGGTGACCGATTTTGGAGAAGTTCCTAATGAACCTCCTATAGTATCCTTCCAACCCCATAAATGATATAAATTCAACCACATTTTTTTTTTGGACATTACATGATCGCTTTAACTTTCTTTATGTCAACTGCCACAACCTTGTTTGAGATTACGTGTCCAAGTATTGGATCTGAGACTAAAATAACTCACATTTTGCTAATATTTTCATAAATATTATGTTCCCTCAATAACTGTAAAATTTTAGCTAATTTCTTTCCATGCTCCTCTTTTTTTTTGAATAAACCAAGATATCATCCACGAACACTAACTCAATTTCATCTAGATAATGACTTAAGACATTATTCATCAAAGACATGAAAGTAGCACGGGCATTAGTAAACCCAAAAGACATAACCACAAAATCATAATGTTTTTACCTAATTCTAAATGTTGTTTTTTGGATGTAGTCATCTTATATACATATATAATGGCACCCAAATCTTAGTTCAATATTTGAAAATATTGTTGCTCATTGTAATTGATCGAATCATTAATTTGTAGCAAGGGATATATGTTATTTATGGTAGCTTTATTAAGCCACCTATCATCTATGCATAGTCAGAGAGTGCCATAATTTTTCTTCACAAACAGTTTAAGTGATCCCATTGGAGATACAGTCAGCATAATATGACCATTTTCGAACATTTATTTGAGTTGTAGCTTCAACTCTATCAACTCTAGAGTACTCATTTAAAAAAGGGCTTTAGATTCTGGGGTTATTTGTCTCTATGGAGAATTCCACTTATCTATTCAGAGGTAGACAAGGAATTTATTTGGAAAACACATTCTGAAATTGATTCAGGATTGGGTGTTCTAATAAATCACTGTAGTTGTTCCTTTCAAGGTTGTTTGTTACATGAACACCAAATAATTTGTATCCCTTCTAAAAAATCCTCTTGGATTGCATTTTTATAATATATCTAAGTAACAAGGGCTTAAACTTCCCTTGTAGTAGCCTTATTTCCCTACCCTCGGGGAGACACTTAGTTAATTTCTCATAAAAATCGACTTTCATTCAGTGGACGGACAACCAGTCCATCCCAAGCAACACATCATATTCTCCCAGTGGTAATCGATTAAAATTTACTATTTTAAGCATGTTTATCAGCATAAACGAACACAATTTTACCATGTATTCCACTCTCCCTTTTGTCCCTATGGCTAAGTAAATGAGACACGATTCCCTATACACTTCCTTTTTCAATGTGAATTTTTCAACAACTGTTGGACTGATATAACTAAATTCGAACCTATGTATATTAAAATAGAGATAAATTGATTACAAATCATGTCTTCCATCTAAATAATATATTCTTGTTAGCTAAATTTTATGTTTTTCATGGAAGAATATATTATGGGCACATTATGAGACATGTCCCTCACTTTCTATGCTTCATATGCATTGTACAACCTTGGGCCAATCCTCTTATATTTGGGTTAGTCCCAGTTTATATGGTTTTTACCACAATTGCAACACTTCAATATCACCCCTCAATATACATTGGAAGCTTTTCCTGTAGTCTGAGTGAATCATCCTCTTTTGAATTTAGTGACACTCTGTTGAAAATCACCAATGTTGGTGTATTTTGAACTTCCTTTCTTTTCTCTAACCTTCTACCTTGCAATTCCTTGCTTCTTTCCTTTGAATTTGAGGGTTATTTTTGCCTTCCAATTGTTCCTATACGTTGATTTGTTCTTGGATTGCTCATAGAAGTACTTCATCTATCAAATAGTCTCCTCTAGAATTAGTGGCTCATCAAACTTTATCCTCTCCCTAAAATTCTATGGAAACCCAATAATATACATTCAATTTTTTTCCTTCTCGTCCTTTAGGTAAGGCACATATCTCAAAAGTTCTAAAAGTCTTGTTGGGTACTCATCATTTGACAACTACCCTAGATTTAACTCATAAAAATCCCTAGTCTTGTTGTCATAATACCTCTAAGACAAGTAATTTTCATTGAAATAGTTCTCAAACTTCTTCCACGACAATTCTCCCTTCCTAATAGTCTTTACATTCTTTAATTTCTCCCAACAAATATCAGCCTTAATCTTTAGGCTAAAGGTGAACGCTATTGGTTTCATATTTTTAGAGTAATTTTGGAATCTGAAAAACTTCTTCATCCCAAGTAGACATGTTTCTAAATCCTCTAATTTATTTATCTAACCATCAAATGTAGGAGGCTTGGACTTCTTAAATTTCTCTAATGTGTAGTGTTTTTCTTTCCTTCTTTGATGATGGTTCCTTCTAATAGTAGCATAAAATTGTTGCCCATAGTTTCTTATCCTCCTTTCTATAGTACTAAATTGGATTCCTCCCTTCACCATATCCTCACTTGATTGTTTATGCCTCTTTTCGGACATGCTATTATCCGCACCTTTAGTCCTCAAATCTGGTCTTCCCTATCTTGAAAAACTCTTTTTGAATTCATAACTAGCTCCTAGTCGATGCTTATTTTGTCTCTAAAAGTTTGACAATATGTACAATATGACTATATATAATTCAACTTGTTGATCTTGATCTCTAAAAATCCTCTCATTGTCAGCGTTACAACTCCTTAACTCAACCTTTAAACTTCTCAATGCATCCATCCAATCAGGAGATCCTTCCTCCCCTCTCTTTTCAATTTATTATTCCTTAGGCCCATGTTGTGACCAGTTAGAGCTATATTGTACCTTTATAATACTAATTCCTTGTCCCTTGGTGTCTCCTTATGTGCTAGCCACACACACATAACTATGAGCAAATCATTACTATCAATAAACACATGTTCATCATAGCCTTGATACCCTACCATAAGTGCATGGTTGTAATCATATATAAAACACAAAGTTGCAAGTTAGTACACTTTCCAACCAAATTAGTGTCATTAAACATCATGGTAATAAACATATAATCCTTAAATAAAATAATATAATTGAGAAATAACAACATTCATCTCTAGCTAATATACAATGTAGCAAGGCTATTACAACTTTCCATACTATATATGTTTAAGTCCCCATTTCTGCCCAAAACTCCAATGTCATAACTTCTTCTCTAATACCACTTTGTAACACCCCGATCAACCCCATAGACCATCCTAAAGGTAGAATAATTAGTTACTATCATTGGCATAACCTCCATAGTCCGATCATGGAAATGGGGTCTTAGAATTTCCTCAAAATCCAATCTCCTTGAAACTAAAACTAATGCCACCATTGCGTCTGATGCGTCGAGAGATTTTAAACGATATAAAAATTTTAGAATGCTAACTCCTCATTCAAAACATATGTATATTTGAAGCCAATCCATTAAATTCTAGCCATGTCAACATTATTCTTCCATGTGGCACCCATTTGGAGCCCACATGGAATCCCTCCACCCTCCAGGGGACATCCACATTTCTGCATCTATCTGATTAGCATTTCCACATTATTAACCTTACATAGGACCCCATAGACCTATCCCACAAAAATTCCATGATATGTCACCCATTATTCTTTCATGCCCCTTGCTATTTACACTTAACGCTTACCACCCTGAGGTCCTAAGATGACAAGTTTTAACATTAAATTCTGGTAAATACTTCTTATCAGTCTCGCCCTTTTAATCTTACCTCATCCCCTTTCGTACTCCTTCAAATATCCTCTAATAAATTGTTGCTGACTGAATTCCAAGATGATGTCACATTAATCTCACACTAGCATCTCTTGTCCTATGTTGCTTCCTTTCCTCGACCTTATTATGAAGTGTTCACACTAAAGCAAGATGGAAATTACACTTGTCACATAATGAAAGCTACACATTTTATAAACCTTTGGCACTTATTAATATGTATGGGGTTTTCAACACACATAAAGAAACACACACACACCTATATCAAAAGGGAACATCTGCAATGAATGTAGAACCCCTCTCGAGCCTATTTACACATATATATGAATATGTATTGACAGGGACACACTTGACTCAATCAAAGATGGGTATCCTTCCTTGACACAAGCACGTCCTGGAAGCTATTCCTTATCATCATATCTCTCTTGATTTTGTCTTATATATATATATATATATATAATGGGATTGCCTCGATCATCATAATATATCATAAAAGCATTAATGAATCCATAATTAGTTATCATATACAGGGGCATCAAGACTCCTACACATTCACATTTATCATTCAAGCATTCATACAATGAATAAAACATTCTGATTAAAAATGCATGCCATATGGCAGGTATATAACATGACAGAGAATTAAAAATCTCAATAGCATAATAATACCCTATATCTTATGTCATAGATGATCCTAGAAACTAATATTGGAACTCTAACTCTCCACCGAACCTTAGGATGGTTGCACGGAAATATTTCTTGCAACCATAGAACCGCGAGCCAGATTCAGAGCTTTAGGAGGAATGCTCAAGGGAATTAAACTGAAATAACCAATTTGGTGTAGGGAATCTAGAGATCACACCATATCCACCCTCACATATATAGAATCTAGAGGTCACGCCACCTCGACCCTCAAATACAAGGAATCTATAGGTCACTCCACTGCCACTCTTAGAGCCAATTAGTAATGCTTCTAGTATCTCCACCCTAATTCTTGGAATACAGATCAAAATGACTCCACTATGTCTAGGAAAATAGAGCATAGTGAATCCAAGCTAAAATAGGAATATAAAGTGCATAGTAACCACCCTTTAGGGAATATAGAGTCCACTGTCTCCATGCTACAGGGAATCCAGAGCTCACTATAGCTACTACAAGAATCCAAAGGAAACAAGGGAATTTTTTTTGCAAAAGCAAAAAAAAAAAGATGAAAAATTGTTAAGAGACTGAGACAAACCTCGAAGTAATGACTAAATGAAATCAAGCTAAGAATTTCTCAAAAAAAAAACTCAAAACACCCAATTAACTTAACAGAGACTGATGAGATTGTAAATGGATCAGGAAAAACTTGAAGAATCAGGTTATCTAGCTCTAAAAAAGACATTTAAAATTTTCAAAAAAATTCCAGAGATCTGCAGTTTCTAATGGAAAACAGAGCAGTACCACACTTTTTCGAACTAAAAACTGCGGATGTTGTCGCATTATTTTCTGCTGAAAATTGCGGAGGCAAGGAAAAATTTAAAAAAAAAAAATAGTGAACTTTTCTTTCCTAGGGATTCTTAAAAGTTATCTACCCAACCCAATCTCAGATAAGTCAAAATCAGAAAACTTCCAAAATTCAAACTGAAAATAAAGAAAGAAAAATAAGTTCTACTCCCCAGCTGAGTCGCCAATTTGTTATGTGAATTAATCCCTCTTGTAGACAAGAGTGATCTCCCTAGTATTCAATGAATAACTAGAAAAAACATCCATTTGGAAACCTCTTTCTCTAGATTAATTGCAATTCAAAATTATTATAATAAAAGAGAGAGGACATGCCCCTACCTTGAAATCCAATGTTCGATGTAGTCTTTTGTCCAGCCGCTCCAAGGAGGCTTCTCCAATTATTAGAACCTACAATCAAAGAAAAGACAAAAGAATTAAAGCACCTGAAACATATAATAATCAAGAAAAGATAATCCAACTTAGTGATCAAGGAGTCTAAGTATTGATGCCATTCAATAATCATAAGAACAACTCAATGAGAAAAAGAGATCCATATGTATTATCTTGTATAAAAAGAGTAATCTTACAACCTTACACCTTGATGTCATATAGATTCTCCCAGGGTCTTGAAAAATCATTCCTCCTTCAGTTTGGCAAGCCTTCTTCTCTGACTAATAGTATGGAGTTATGGACATAAGGGTGTGATCATTCTCATGCCAACAACAGCTAGTGTAGAGAGTATGAAGTCTTGGGAATTTATTCAGCAATTACAGTCTACTATGTACGTAGAATCTACATACATTCTACCCTTGAGACTGAAACTTGAGCTCAATTTATAAGGAAATGGAGGTAGTTTCAGTTCCATGAAGAGTGGGATGGATTCCTCTCCTGAAGGGATTTGAGCTCCATGGACCAAGGGATAAGCTCCATGAGTGGAGGGATAAAGTTCGAACTGATCGGCCTCTATAAGCTTCCAGTTTGGAGAATATTTGCCCAGCTAGGCTTATAGAATTTACTTTCTCTTTAATTCGACTTTTTACGGAGGTCAGTAGGTTTTAGTAGCAGAACGTGTGGAAGTAGACTTTTAAGGGTTTTAAAGAGATTTTCTCCAATTCGAAGACTTGGTTTAGGAAAATTAGGGTTTTTTACTTCTAAGGGAGCACAATATAGGTAGTGATAGACCTATATGGATAGTCAAATGTCATGGTGAAAAAATAACGTGTAACAGCCACATCCCCAGTTGCTGCATTTTAAGGAGGAGGAAGAAGAGACAAGATCTCAAGCTTCTAGCTTGGAGATCTGAAGGAGGGATCAACCCTCAAAGCTAAAATATGTTTGTATAACACATTTCAGCCATCTTTGGATCAGATCTATCTTCAAATATGCAAAACCCAGCAGTCAAAGAATCAAACCCTAGGAGGGTGATTTTCCAAACTCATAGATCTGGAAAATCCTTTCTGGGTTATCTTGGGTTTCCATCACATTGGCTAGATCTTGAATCTTGGCAGCATTAGAGCTCCTGAGGTCCATAGATCAGCAAAGGGGACAACACAATATTTCTTCTTGTAGCTCTCCAGTTACGCAATGCTAGTTGTAGCATGTTTGCAAGGTTATTCTAGGCCACCTCTTTGGCTAGAGTACCTCTATTTTTACACTGTTGTAAATGTAATCCATCTCCACATAATAAAAATTCTCAGATTCTTTGTATATTTTGATGTTGTCTTTAGATTAATTTTTTTCTTTGTTGTTGTTCAGCTATTGTGTTTTAGTATTACTGCATTCTCCCTTTTGGGATATTACAGAGGAAAATGAGACACATAAGGCTGAAATGATGAATCTGATCATTGAAAAAGATGAATATATTAAGAAAATGGAAAATAAGATGGAGAAATTGATAAAAGAGAAACAAAAAGAAATAAAAGAGGCAGTAAAGGAAACAACAAAAGAAGCAACCAAAGCAACGACTCCATTACAAACAATCCCTCTTGCTATCATTCATTGAGAAACAACCACAGTTTTAGGTACATCAAGTGGAGGCATTGAGAAGTTAACTAAGGCCATGGAAAAAATATCTTTATAGATAGAAGAAATAAAAAAGTTGCAAGACCAATTCACTACCCTACAAGATCAAATAAAGAGAAATGATTCAGCACATGCTACAGAGTTGTAGATAAGCAAGAAATTGACAAAGAGTCTACAGAAGTCTCTTCAAGAGTCTTCAATTAGGAATATGGTAGGAAGAGTCAAAGAAATAATCTGGTTAAATATAATTGGTTCCATGAATGAGATTTGGCCATCCATCCAGATAATTTTTTAGTAGAGAGATCTAATTTATTTAGTGAGGGTTGCCATAGAAAAGGAAAATGATGAACTTGGAGATAAGCGTGAAACTGCTACAAATATCATCAAATTTCTAAATTCCAAAAGAAATTTTGAATTGGAACCCCTTGGAGTGGAGGACAAGACGGCAACCATACTTGAGGTCAAGAAAGTACTAAACAAGAAGAGTTTGGTTACACAGGTGGAAGAAAAGTGTCATCAACTTCATATTGGAGTAAGAAGATTCTTCAATGGGATTGAACCTCTGAAAAAAAAAGGATTGCCTTCCTTGTTTGTGATAAATGGAAAGCTTATGGCTAAGCCAGATTATGTAAAGAAGCTCAATGAGATTTCCAAGGATGCATCCAAGCATGCCAATATGAATAATACTATGATAGGGAGGGCTTTCTATGAAGTTCTAAGAAATGAAATTTTCATACAGCATGAAATCAATCACATTTTCCAGTTAAAGCCAACATTCATAAAGTATATAGATACTGCTGAAATATACAAAATGCTAATCATAATCAAAATTATGAATCCACGGGAATGGGAGAATTTTTGTGACTATCAGGAAGGGTGACATCTCAGCACAACAATGGAATAGCCAACTCAGCTTGTCAGTTAATTCTACATGCCAGTGTATCAATTCAGAATATCACCCTCAAATCTTCCAACACAACAATCCACTACAGCACTCAATAACATATTTATGGAGACTTCAACCATTTGCCAAAATTGTTTTAATGTCTCCATTCAGTGGTCACAATTGTCAATAATCAGTTACCATTGTATAAAATAGCACATTGCCTCTGTTGATACGACAATCAGTAGGAATTAGTTTAAATATTGCATTTTTATGCAGTATTAGGGGTTGGACCCTAGATTGCAAGATTTTTCTCATTGGCTTATTTGTAATTTTGGAGATGGAGCATCAATATAAAGGACCATTTTGCAAGATTCATGTGTTGTATTTTCCTGGTGATGTCTTTTCTTTACTATGTTTAATTTTGCCACTATTTCTTCTTTCAATTGTATCATTTTCTAATTGTAAAACAAAAATATAAAGATTAAGATTTGCTGCACAGAGTACCTTAAGTATAGCAATTCTTAAAATTTAAGTGTTTTTCCTCTGATGCCTAGTTTAAGAATACTTAATTCCTTTTAAACCACTACTGAAATCATTTTTCTTCATTCCATATTTCACTTTGTTATAAAGAACCAGTATATACAGCTAGCTTGCCTTGCAATTGCTCTAGAAAATTGATGCATAAACCCAGCCTCTGTTGAATCCATAACACAATGGAAATAGTTTAAAGAGATCCCTTAATCCAACCAAAAATATTAATAAAAAAAAACTCTCACAATCAAATGAACTAGCCTAATATCAAAAAAACTTAAAAAACAAAGCTAAATATTATAGAGAGATCCCTCTCTAAGTCTAGGAGGGCTAGATACTAGGCTCCGAAGTGGTTTGATGTTGTCATTTTATGATTATTCTTGCCAATATTAAAATTATATAATGATAACACCACTATCCGGCATAGGGCTAAGCTTCAGCCATTCTTCAGAGCACAGTCTCCTTCAAGATTGTGTTGTTTTTCAGGGCAACAACAGTGAAGGGTTGGAATGGTGACATGCCAATAGATTTCTTCGTGGTGAGCCTGTCGGCCTACAAAGCATGTACCAAATTTTTATTCCATGACTTTTTGTTCTCTTCCAATAGCTTCTTAATGATTGTGACCAGGCTTTTATTTGATGATTCAGCCAATCCATTACCCTGGGGGTAATAGGCAGTCGAATGACCAAGCGTGATGTGGTACCTGTGACAGAACTCAACCATTTTCTTGGATCCGAAGGCAGCAGTGTTGTCAGTGATTATTTTCCTTGGACAGCCAAACCGAGATAGGATGAAGTCTTCTAGGAACCTAATGATGACCGAATCCGTGGCATTCCTAGTGGGTATGGCTTCTATCCATTTAGTGAAGTAATCTGTGGCAGTCAGGATCCACTTGTGTTGTCCGAAGGAGGCTGGATTAATTTCCCCTATAAATTCTAGGCCCCATTGCATGAAGGGACCTTCTACAGTGACAGGTTGTAGAGGAAGGGGGAGGAGTTTTCTTTTTCCTTCAAAGATCTGACATTTGTGGAAAGTGGTTATCATTTTATGGACATCATTAAACAGTGTAGGCCAATAATAACCAGCCCTGAGTATTTTATTTACAGTGGCTTTCCAACTCAGGTGGCCTCCACATTCTCCAGCATGAAATTCTTGTTTAACATTTTCAGCTTCAGCTTCAGACAAACATTTCAGCAATAGGCCATTTGGATTTTTCTAGTATATATTCTCATTCAGAATGCAGTAGTTTCTAGCTTTGAGTTTTATGAATCTGGCCTTGGTTTTGGATAGTTCTGGAGGGGCATTGAGGTGGGTGAGCACATAAAGGATATCAGTATACCAAGGAGAGTTTTGAAACTGCTCCTCGACAGTTGGATGGGGCAATCCTCCCTGCTCATCTAAGGCATTTATCATGTTAATGTCAAGGGCTTGCAAGTTTGATTCAGCCATTAACTGGGCCAGGCCTTGACCTTTGATTAGCTTGGTGGGTTTTATTTCAAGGTCATATTCTAAGATTGTAGCAATCCATTTTCCCCTTTTCCCATCAGGGTCCTGGGACAAGATGTCTTTGACCACTATATTTGGCACATAGGCAATGGTACGAGAATGCAGAATGTACACCCTGAAGTCTTTTAAGGCCTTAATCAGGGCATAGGCCTGCTTTTCCATAATGTTGTACTTTAGGGGCGCATCCCTTAAGGCTTTACTGAAGAAAGCTATAGGCTGTTCATTACCTTCTGAATTTTTCTACAGTAAGACTACAGCCACGGTATGCTGGGAGGCAAATGAAAAGATCATAAAATATTTTGAGAAATCAGGGATAATCAGCACAGGAGCCTGAGTGAGTGCAAGTTTTACAGATTCGAAATATTGTTTGGCTCCTACAGTCCATTTCACTCCCACACCCTTCTTCAGCATGCTTGTCATGTTCCTAAGGTGTTCAGCAAGATTGGGAATGAATCTCCTCAGGAAGTTGATCTTCCCAATGAAGGACTATAAATCCTTGATGTTTCTCGGATGTGCAATTTGAAGTATTCCCTCAACTCTCTGTGGGTCTATCCTAATCCCTTTCTCAGATATAATGTGACCAAGAAGTTTACCTTCTTGCAGTCCAAACACAGTTTTCTTAGGATTTAAGGACAGACCATACCTTCTACATTTTTCAAGAACTTTCCTCAGATGTTTCAAGTGTTCTTCTTCTGTTTTGGAAAAGAAAATCAAGTCATCCAAATAGATAACTATGAAGCATCCTATCTCATCTGAGAAAGCTATGTCCATCTCTCTTTAGAAGGTGGCGCCAGTATTCATCAATCCAAAGGGCATTTTCACATACATGAAGGTGCCCCATGGAGTAGTAAATGTTGTTTTGAGTTGATCTTCTGGGAGTACCAATACTTGGTTATATCCTGGAAAACCATCTAACAGGGAGATCCTTTTAGAGCCCACTACCTTTTGTAAGATATGTTCCATTCTAGGCAAGGGGTAGTTCTCTTTCAGGGAGGCTCTGTTGAGGTTTCTGAAGTCTATGAATAATCTGATCTCCCCCGTTTTCTTTCTCACAGCCACCAAGTTTGACACCCAATCAGAAAACATTACAGGGACTATTATGCCTGCATCATACATTTTTTTAATCTCCTTTTCAAATGCAGGCAATTGTTTCGGATTGATCCTACGGAGTTTCTGTCTGAAAGGCTTTTGATTTTCCTTCAGGGGTATCTTGTGTTGTATGATGTTTGTGTCATAAGACTTTAAGTCTTCATAGCTCCCTGCAAACACATCAATGAATTCCTTAAACAGCTCAATGTATTTCTTCCTCATGTCTGCAGGTAAAGACTTAGCTAGTTTAATCATTTTGGGTTTGTCTTCAGTGCCTATGTTGCATTCTTCCACATCTGAATCTGCATGTTCTATCGTGGGATTTTTTGCTACGTCATCAAAGTCAAAAAGGTCCTCTAAGGGTGCCAGGCCTCTGGGTATATTCTTATCTTTGGCTTGCAGCACCTCTATTTCTGTACTATCTGCGTTTTCACATTTTATGGTTGAACTTCCAGTTTCCTCAGAAAAAATAATTTTTTTCTAAGCTACAAGGCGGGGATTCTTCATCAAAGGATTCCTCACTAAGGCAGCTGTCTTCAGATTTGGAATCTAAACCAGAAAATTCAAACTCATCTCTACCTGTTAAAAAATCCTCAATCTGCTTGTCACCTTCAAAGACCTACCAATATTTTTCATTGTCTGGCACTGCAGGTCTGAACTTGGTCTGAATGATGACTTGTTGGTCAGCTGGAGTCCTAGGATATGAACTAGCTAGACAAGCTAATCCATTTGCAATGATGTTTTGACTCCTGGGAACAAATACCAATTCATATTCCATGAAAATTTTCAATATATCCATGGCATCGTTCCTATATGCTCTTAATCGAGGATGTTTTGCTGCGTATTCACCATTCACTTGTTTGATCACTAACTCAGAATCTCCATGCACAGTTATCCTATGGGCCCCTAATTTTTTCAACAGATTTAAGCCAAGAATAAGAACCTCGTATTCTGCAATATTATTGGTGCATCTGAAATGCAGATTAACAGCATGGCTCTCTGCATGATCATTCTCTGTGTTACGTAGCCACGCCCCTGCTCCAGCATTGTTTCTAGTACAGGACCCATCGAAATTCATTTCCCATAGGGGTTCGCCATTATGTTGCATTGTGGGGTCTGTACTAGGTTGTGGGCTGTCTTGTTCTTCACGTGGTGTATTAGTTTGAAGGGTGTGACTAATAGGCTGACTGCAATGTGTTCCTGATTCATTCTGAGTTTCACTTTCATTATCTTGCCCATGGTTTTCTTCATCTTATTCTTCTAGGGTAGCCATTATGCTAAATTCCATTGGTTCTGCATTCTTGCTTGTATTTCTGCATTCAGACTCTAGCTCTCCCAAGGATTGGTCGTTACAAAGAATGAAAGAATCCAGGTCTGTGTGCATAGAGTACAATGGTGAATTTTCAGGTTTCTCGGGGCTACTGACTAGAAATTTCATTTGAGCTTCTCTATACAGTCTTCTAAGTTGGCCAAAGATAGGGATAGTGGCTTATGAGCCATCCATCTACATTGTTCCTTGCAGCTTGGCTCCCCATGATCTTGATAATAACATACCATACTTGGGTGGTACATCTGCCACCACCACATCCATGACCATACATTTGGCAGGAATCTGGGTCAAACTCACACACAAGTCTTTAATTAGGCCTAGGAATTTTACTCTGCTGGAGTCGAATGAATATAAATCTTTGTAAGGTCTGGTGATTTCTAGGCCTAACCTTTCCATCACTACCTTAGGCATTAAATTGTGTGACACTCTAGAATAATGCATGGCATTGTGGAGTATTTTTTCATGGATGTTGAGACTGACATAGAAAGGTGGAACCACCCCTTCCTGAAACTTTCCCTCAATTTTTGGACCAAATAAGAGGGCAGGTTGATCATCATTCAAATTCACAGTGTCGTTGCTTTCCCCTAGATTCAACGTTTTCAAAATTTGGCCTTTATATACATCCTGAGTGGCCAACTCAGATAATGGTACAGGGATTTTGATTTTGGAAATCTCACTTTCCAAATTGAAAGTGGACTAGACTTTTGTAACGCTCAATTCTGTTTTATTTGCCACTACCTTAGTGGCTGAATCAGTTTGTGATTTTTCACTATGTACAGGATCAAGAATCGTTTTATCAGGAGCACTAACTGCAGTGCTAGTACTGCTGGTTGGTTGGTTTTGTTTTTCAGTTTCTTGGTTGTCTTTTTCCTTGTTTTTCCCAGAACTTTCAGCTGTTGTTTTGCTATTTTCAATAGTCACTTTAGAAGATTTATCAGGTCTTTTCTTGATGGTTACCTCAGGAGTTTTTGTTTTGGAATTTTATTGGTTCTTTTTGCTCCTAAGTTCATATTGTTCTCTGACCTGCATCATGGCATTTTCAAATCCTAATCTGTAATCCTCAGTTTCTAACCATTCCTCATCCCAGTATGAAGGTGAGGGTTGGTCTTCTCCTGAATCACAGTTAAGGACTGAGTCTTCTGTTTCAAACATGTTTATTGTATTCCCTTCAGACTCTTCTATGATTCCCTCATCTTCATCTAAAAAATTTTCTTGGAATGGGGGAATTACTTGTTGATCTGACTCTCTCTGTCTGTTGGGAGCATTATTGTTTCTTCTAAATTTTTGGTTCTGAGTTTGGTTCTGGTTTCTGTTCTGATTGCTAACTGTGACAACCATTTTTTCCATCATTTGCTGCAACTTATCCACATTTTTAGATAGTCTGTCATAGTTTGGATCAGATGTGGAGGCTACATTGTCATCCCTATAGGTTACCCTTTTCTCGGACCTCAGTCTTGCTCTTTTCTCAATCAAATTTGCCTCTATGTTTACAACCCCTTTCTGCATGTCTTCCAATGTGGTGTATTCTTTATCCCTAAGCTCATAGGCCATGTCAGCATCAAACCCATCAGGGTATTTTGCTAGTGCCATGCCTTGTGGTGGTTTCATATGTGGGGTGAGTGCATTTTAAATGCTATTAAATCTTGTTGTGTAATCATGGACACTCTCTCCCACGTTCATTTTAGGGCTCATGTATTCAGCTAGAAGTTGGCGAGCATTTGCCCTAGTCTCCCATTTGTTTATGAAGGTCTGATATAATGCAGGGAGATCTTGGATACTGCTAGGAGGTAAGCCTTTAAACCATTTCTTTACATCACCCCCTAGGCTTTGGGAAAAGATTCTCATTTGGATTGTTTCATCATCAATTTCCATATAGTCAAAGGAATCCTCCATCTTATCTACATGTTTCTGAGCTGTGATGGATTCTTTAGTAGTGAAGTGTGGGATTTTTGATTGATAATCATTTGGTAAGGGTAACAAGGGTTGGGGTAAAACTAAGGGAGCATACTAGGCTGCCATGATGATATTCTGATGAGGTAAAGGATTGATTTGAGCAGCTGGTATATGGATGACAATGATATTAGGACCAGCAGTGGTTAGCTGAGCAGATCTAGGGTGGGAGAGCCCCAAGTTTTGAATGAAGTGGGAATTAGATGGTGTAGATGGAGGGGTTCCTCTGTCCCTAGTGTGTTGACCACTATAAGATGGTGAACTGTGAAGCTCAAGGTCTGGTTGGTCTAGCTCACTGAATGACCTAGTTCTTGGTGGACTGTTTGGAGGGTCTAGGTCGGGGAATGAGTTTGATAGAGTTGTAAGGTTTTCTGGTGCAGAATTAGCTTTATAGATGTGGCTGGAAATAGTTGAACTTTTAGGTGTAGGAGATCCTTTGAGAATGCTCTCAGGGTTATCAACTATTTCAGGTGGGTCAGGATTTGGATAAGCTCTTGTGTGAATGGTTCTGAAATCTAGAATGTTATACTTCTAACTAAGTAGCTTAACCCTACTCGTCGCTTCTACTGTGGTTAATGTTGTTTCAAAGGCTGGTCTCCTAGTGGAGTCTAATGTGGAACCAAGTTAATCAGCAGGCCTACTGATCACCAGTGGAGTCTTTTCGTTTAGGAACAATGGAGTCGCCAGGTGGAGGGTTTTAGGGTATATCTAAGGGGTTACACTGTCCACCACAGTGCTCAGGCACTATCACCTTTCAGGAATCTCCTCAAAAACAGCAAACTCCAACCAGAGATTGACTGGGAGGGCATTTACCAGATATGTCACCTCCGAAGAGGGTGAGATCCAGAGGCTTCCTAGCCCTTTCCAGGCTCTTTCTAAGAGTATGATGGACACTCAATGATGGAGATTGATTCAAGAAAGGAATGACTTACTGTCAACCTAACCAGAGTTCTAAGTTTCTGAGTCTTTAAAATATTCAAGGTGAAATGTACTCAGTCCCCAGTGGAGTCGCCATTATGTTGGTGATGAGACTGGGAGACAAATTAGTGTTTAGCAGTCATAGGTTCTCAGAAATTTTTTCCCCAGTGGAGTCGCCATTATGTTGGGGTTCCCATGTTTTGGCCAGGTTGACAAGACCAAAAGATGAGAAAACATAGAACCACTTTCAGACCTTAGGATCTAGTCCTCCCAGGTCCAGAGAGGGATCTCTCTATGATAGTCAAAGGTTTTATGTCTTTGAAGCTCAAATGTTAAGGTTTTAGGCTAGTTATAGGCACAGGGTTTGTGTGATTATTTATGTTTGGTTGTTGGGAATTAGGAAATAAGGGTCCAATATAAGACAAGGGTGAGCAAAGAGGAAACTAGGCAAAGATGGATAACTCAGGGAACATCAAAACCATTGGGAAATGGAGTCAAGAAAGGGTTTACTTGTGTTCAATGTGCAAGCTTTCAGTTGGGCCAGTCATCTAGAGCATTTGGATCTTTAAGGATGATTGGTGGAATGGGACATTAAGGACTGAAAGTGAAAGAAGGAAAGACAACCAAATTTCTGTCTATAGATCAGGTTAGAGGTCATTTAACTCCAAACCTGCTTGGACATACTCAGAGGCAGCTCTCAAAGAAGGACAAAGGGGTTGCTTATAGATCGGACCATAGGTCATTTAGCTCCAGGTCTGCTTTAGCAACTCCAAGGAGAACAAAGATGAGTTTGACAGAAGGGATCTTAGAGAGGTTTAATGAGATGGAAAGATCCTAGTGAGGCAGAGACAAGGTTCTAGACCCCCTAGTGTTCTCAACTCATAAAAATAAATCCTAACAAGAACATCTAAACATAGAATTCATTAATTCATACATCAGAGAGTAGGCAATAACATCCACTACACTGGTTAAATCAATTGAAATCAGTATTCAGATACACATATAAGTAGAAAACATAAAAGGTTGGGAAAGCAGCAACATAAGGTACCTATCAAGGGTAAATCTTATGCCAAACTTCTGATGCGAGCCAGAAGAAATGAAATGAAATGAAAACAAACACAGAGGTAGAAAAACATCACCAGCTGCTTTAGATCAGGATCCAAAGAAATATGCTTTTCATATTAAAAACAACACCAATCAGGTACATCAATGCCCACAGCTTGAACATTCAGTCTGAATACATCAAAACTCAGCCTATCTTACAATATTACACAGAGAACTTGTCTCAAGAGGAGAATGCTTGCAATCTACTGATATCCAATCAACAACCTTTACAATAATTTCCTTCTGTGCTTTATAGCAGAGGAAGAACAGAAAATCGACTGAGGAGGTAGGTGAACACTAAATGTAACATTAAACACAAAATGAATGCAAGGCCGAAACCCATTCTATTTGATTGTTGTGTATTTAATCTCTGTCACTTCCCTTGTGAAGGGTGATCTTCTCCGGATACGATCTTGACATTTTTTGGCTGTAGTACTCCTGGTGCTTTAAAAAAAAAAAAAAAAAAAAACTACTGAGAAGTATGCCATATAAATGCTCTGGTGGTTTTGAACTACTGTTAGGGTGGAAATTCCTTCAGGGACATTGTGCATAATAAAAGTTGTATGGGCGCCCTATACTTGATGAAGAAAAACATTCTGCTGATGAATAAACCCTGATGTTACCTTTTACTGTGCACAGGATCCTTCTGATTGATCTTCGGGGTCTTCAACCTGGTGCTTTGCCTCTTAAACCACTGATTCCAGGCTTAAAATCTTCATTAGTGTGCCTTAATCCTCTTTGCTGTGTACTGAAACACTTTGCCGCTCCATTTTTGCTTCTGACAGGTTAGCTCAGGTTTTTAATGGCGCCGGGAGATTTTCAGAGTTTGAGCTCTGCTTTTCTTCAGTGTAAGTCCTGTTAGCCACTTTCTTTGACAATCTTCGCGATAGTACCCATTCCCAGATTTAATTCTGACTGCGCAACGTGCCATTAAGATGGTACAGCTGAATCAAAGTGGTTTTTCATCTCTAGCAACCCTGCAAAATACGCAAACGAGTTAAGGAAATCATGAATGGGTGGCGGGTGCAGCGGAACGACGAGGATGGACGCTCCAGGTCGGCGACATGGTGGAATGACGCAGGATTATGGTGAAAAATACAGTGGGAGAATATGAACAAAAACCTTAAAGAATACGAAAATAACCAGTGCATGTAATGGGGGGGGGGAATGTACGGTGAATGCACGTGGAGGGGTGACGTGGAGACCCGGGCGATGGTGGAAGGGTCAACGGCGGAGGGACAGATCAGGACCGTTGATCGCGGCAGGGATCAACGGCGGAGGGCGGGCCAGGGGGTACGATGCACAGGGTTAAACGGTGCGTAGCTTGGATGACCGACGACCGTTGGATGAGACGCTCGAGATCTGACGGTCAACAAAGATTTCGCTGCGAGGTTTGGACCGAACAATAACACACGGGGGATGGGTGGTTTCGGAATCGTAGAAGAGACAGGTGTCGAAGGGTGAGTGGAATCGCTGGGCGATGGAGAAAAACCGCCCACGGCCCAAAGGCGGTGCGGAATGGACCGACAGTTTTGAACAGCGCGCGGGGACGAGAGTGGGGACCACTGATCGGGTGAACTCCGCACCGTCGGATCTGCGGAGTAGATCAACGGTGGAAAATGCGCCCGAAACGATTTGACTGCGAACCGTTGATTTGTGGATATGGACAAACAACGGAGATTCATTGAAAAGGATAAGCGCCCGATAGGTTTAGCGTTTAGTTCCAACGCTCGGGCGCATGGATGAAACGGAGGGTTAGGGGCCTAGCCCGAGGGGGCTAGACTTATTATATGGTCGGAAGTGGGTTTTTTAACCTATTTTAAATGAAATTAAAGGCTAGAAGGGGTAACGGTAGGGAGATGATGGGGGATTTGGGGACAATAAGGGTATAAGGATTTTAGAGGAGATTTTGGAGGGTTTTAGAGGGCTAATGGGGGAAATAGAGGGGAACGAGGGACTTTGACAGAAGGAGGAAAAGGGGAGGAAAGGGGACAATGCAGGGGTACAAGGGATAAAAGCAGGCCTTAGGGAAAGGAATCAGCAGAGGGGATTAATATAAGGCATAGCATAAAGAGACTTCAAGGAGGATGGATTTTCAGGGGGGAAAGGCATTCCTTGAAGGCTCCACAATAATCTAGCCCCCAGCTTGCTTGTCAAGAATTTCATAGGGGGGCTAACATATGGCACAAGAACCCGCTGCTATATTTTTCCATGAAGTATTACAAAATTTCCTTGCTCAACATAAAGATTTTATTTTAGCCATCGCTGGAATTGATCCTTTGTATTCCAAGCTAGTGATCTTCGACATGGAAAAAATTAAGCCACGCCTCTCCCACTAGATTGCATTTCAAGTGCAAGTTGTGGCGAAAGGAAAAGCCATTCATTGCATATTCATTGAAGAAGGTGCATCAAACGGTCTAATGTCTACTTCCTATTGGCTCACCTTGGGTTCACCTACTCTCTCACCACCATAAAATTCCCTCAAATATTTTTATCACACTTTCATCCCCAAAGGATACCTTGATGGAAACCCCATCACTCTAGGTGGTAAAATTGTAATGGTGGATATCAAATTCATTGATCACCATATTGACTATAATATGCTTTTGGGCCTCAATTCGGCTTATGCCATGACTACCATTGTTTCTTCGGTCTTCCAAATCATCCTCTTCCCTTTAGATGGGAAATTTTTCACATTGGATTATTTATCCTTATGTACCCCAGATTACTCCCCGTTACCCAACAATATCATACCCTTATTGAGTAGCATACCTAACTCCTGTGTCAATATTGGTACTAGTCTTCTAAAGGGTTCCTCACTTTTAGGATGCTTTCCTCTTCTGTCCCACGAATTTCAAAAAATGGTCTCAATGGTCTCTACCATTTTTAATGGCCCAACTGATAATTGGATCCTCCCATCCACTTCTGCCATTGATTCCTATGTAGAACATATGCCACTGTCACTAGCCAAACTTTCTTATCAGACTATTCAGTGTGCATCTAACTCTCTCACTGCTTTGGTCATGATTGAGAGTACCACTTCCTATCCCATCACCCCTTCCTCTACTAATATCCTGAATGAAGTCATGCCTAAATATGAAGCTATCTCAGAGATCATGTTTCTAGACAAGCGACCTTGGGATGATTTTCATCATCGCACTATAGTCTCTACACCATCTGACTCGAACACAACCTCTTTACAAATCGCGCCTTTTGACTAACCTAAGATTGTTCCTTTTGATTATAAGAATATTCAAATTCTAGATGTGGAAGGTAGCTTGGGTAACCTTTCCAAAAATTTACTCATCGATATCTTGGTGAAAATAGGTATCATGGAACATATTCTTCTTAGATTTGATTGCACTACTGAGGAAAATGTGAGATTCACCTACCTCTTTAAGGAGTTTTGTGATTCCTTTGATTGTTCTTATGAGGAAATTCCCGATATAGACTCATATATTATCGAGCATGATATAAATACCTTTTAGAATTCTAGGCCTATCTGGGAATGACTTCGACCTATCCACCCTCACAAAACAACTACCATGAAAGTTGAAGTCGAAAATTTGTTGAGTGTTGATTTCATCTATCATGTTCCCTTAACATAATGGGTATGTAATCTAGTCCTCGTAGATAAGAAATAATATACCATCTATGTATGCTTCGACTACCATGATTTGAATGCTACTTGTCCCAAAGAAAACAATTATACCTCATTCATTAACAATATTATTAACAATTGTACTAGTTGTGAGTCTTTCTCCTTTATGGATGGATTTTCGGGATATAACAAGATCGCTATCAAACCGATCGACCAACATAAAACCACCTTCATTTTTCCTTGGTGAACCTTTGCATATCGTAAGTTACCATTAAGTCTCAAGAATGTGGGCACAACCTTTTAGAGGGCTATGGACTATGCCTTTCACAATATCATACACATTGTTCAGGAATAATTGGATGACCTTCCTTCTCATTCCAAGAAGGTGTAGGTTCTATAACATACATATGAATCCACATAAGTGCATATCCTTTGTTTATTTTGTGTGTCTGCTTGGATTTTTTGTCTCAAATCATGGGATACAGGTTTATCCAAATAGGTCAAGGTGATTACTCAATTTTCCACACCATAATCCATTCTTCAACTTGAAATTTTGCAAGGGAAGGAAAAATTCTTATGTTCTTTCATCGTCAAATATGTTGAGTTAACGAAAGTTTTTATGCACCTAATAAAGAAAGGATTACACTTATTGTAGGATGATCAAGCACAATGATTGTTCGACACCTTGAAAAAGGTGTTAACTTCAGCCCCACTTCCAAGTCCCCCTCACTATACGCTCAACTTTCTATTATACCTAGCATCTTCACCATCCTCTATAGAAATGGTTTTGGTTCTAACACATGATGATCATAGTGATCTTGTGGTTTACTACCTCTTAGAAGGTATTTCTGTACCTGAAATATGATATTTATTTACATGTGGATAAACTGTCACAGGTAGTAGTCTTTATTGTCAACCGCTTCCAATATTACATTCTTATGTGTCAGATTACCATCATTGCCCTGAAAAATCCCATGAGACACTTTTTTTCTCGTCAATATATTGGAGGAAATAATTCCAAGTGGATCGTCATCATCTAGAATTTGATTTGGTCTTCGCCACTGAGAAGGTGGAAAAATCCTTAGTCTTCACAAAATTATTGTCAGACCTTCCTAGAGTTGATATGGATGAAGTAGCCCATGACCCTATGCCAGATGGATTTGTTTATTTGGTCTACTCTACTAACCCATGGTATGCAGGAATCCTTTTCTATCTTCAAACCTGGTGTTTCTGCTCATATCTATCATCATACAACCATCTTCGCATCCACTACCATGCTAAGCACTAATTAGTACTCAACGATAATTTGTATCATCGTGGTGCTGACTTAGTTATTTGGAATTGTCTCACCCTTAGCGAAGTGGAACAAATTATGAATGATTTCTATGCTAGGGAATGTGATTATCATCTTTTGGGAACATATACTTCCTAGAAAATATTATGCACCAGATACTACTGGCCAACATTATTTAAATATTGTCTTACTGTCATCTAGTGGTGTCATCCTTATCAGGTATATACAAAGAAAATGTGTACACCCCCTACCCCTCTACAAATTATTTTATCTATCAACCCATTTTCTAAATGGGGAATAGACCTCATCACTTGCAACCCTAGTTCATCTGATGGTCAGAAATACATTGTTGTTTTCATCGACTACTTTACGAAATGGGCTGAATTCATTCCCACTTTTCAGGTTGATGGGGAAAATATCATGTTATTCATGTTAAATTGGGTTATTAATTGCTTCGACGTACCTCTCATAATCGTTAGAGACCATGGTTCATCCTTTTAGAATCACATGATGTATAACTTAACCTCGGTTCTTGGTTTTTTCCAAATCGCTCTTCTTCATACTACCCACAGGCTCATGGCCAGGTTGAAGTCATTAATGGTGTCGGACCTCAAAAACATGATCCACCAACTAGTAGGAAATCACAAAACCTAATGGCATAAAATTTTATACTCTTCACTTCAGACATACTAGACGTCAGTAAAAAGTTCTGCAAGCTTTACCCCATTTCAGCTTTCCTATGGCCCAGAAGCAGTTCTACCTATCGTGTGTCATATTTCATCCCTCATACTCGTTGTTGAACTCCTACATGATACCACCACAGAAAAGGATTTATTGCTCTCACTTAATCATTTGGATGAGACTCATGGAGAGGTTGCACTAGCTCTCAAAGCACCCAAGCTATGAGCCAAAGCTCAATATTCTAAACCTTTAAATCCTAATTCTTTCCAAGAGGGTGATCTCATACTAGTTTATGATAAAAAAATGACCTCCTGGGGGCTGGAACATATATAGGTTCTTTCCAAAGGAGCCTATGAACTTTAGGATTGTGATGGAATCCAACTCATAGAGCAATGGTTATTTATCTCATGCACACATCTTCTTTTTCACATATTTCCACTTCACTCTCACCATACATTATATATGGGGATGGTGCCAGTCATCACACATAACACATTACATCAACTACTTGGGTTATTTACACACCTGAGTCAGAACTACTTAGTTCCGATGGGGTATTCCTTGGTTAAGCCACCAATAATATTGCTAAGTATATGCTAGTTATATAAATCTTTATGGAAGATAGATCTCTCCAAATCTCCAATTTAATGGTTAGGTTAGACTCCTAGTTGGTAGTTATCTATTTGAACATTCACGATCAATTTCATAATTTTATCTTATTGTGTCTCTTTCTGAGAGTAAGCCTTTTGGAACATAAATTTTAATTTCTAATAAACACATTCCAAGAGATTATAATGCATTATATAATTCATTGGCAAACTGTGTAATGGATTGGCATCTCTCACAATATTTTTAGTTTCATGCATGAATGTACAATTTTCACTATACTTTTTACATAAAAAACACATCAAATACACCAAAAATAACTAATATATATATATGTGTGTGTGTGTATGTGTGTGTCTATGTCTATGTCTGTGTATTGTTTCCAGTCTTTTACATTCAAAAAATGGCCAAAAATTGGGCTTTTTATACAAAATGGCTTCACTGAGCCTCACTCTGACACTCTATGGTCATCCTCTAATCCTATTGAACCTGTTGCTCATGGTAATAGACCACTGCTCTATCTAACATTCTCAGAGGTACCAAAAACCACTCTAGTACACCCACTGTATGTTTTTGAATATGGATAGGTATCTCTATCATGTTAAGAGGCGACACAACCATGGTCAAACCTTTGAGGTTCCTAGCAAGATCACGCAAAAAACATTTGTCATCCCCCTTTTTGGCAGCTTCTCCAGCCTTACCTGCTGCTCTAGTCCTAGGTAGTTTATCTTCACGCCTTGCATGGAGAGGAATACCCATAGGAAAAATAGGAGTCACATATGTTTCAAGCCAAGTCTCATGTCAAATTCTTCTCACCCTTAACAAAAATATTTCATAAACTTGAAAAGACAAAAAATACTTTTGTCACTGGTTCATATTCTTACCTTGTGGCCCCCATTGAGTTCCAAGTGGAAATATCAACGTTAGATGACCCATATACTTCATCCTAGCATAAGGTAAGTCCTCATTCATGGGAATTTGGCCTTGCAACCAGTCAAAGAAATCACATCAAAATAGTGCCTAATCAGTCCACCTCCTATCCGAGATAATAAGGCTTCCAATTCATCTTATTTTGGTTCCCTTCGACCAACTACTATGAAAATCATCTATGGCCTCAGAACAAGCACTCTCCCTAGCATAAAGGATACAATTAGTGTACCTTACCGAAACTCTCTTTGGTCCTGAGTTTTACATGCTATTAATTTTTTTCTCACCTGACGAAGGACTCCCACACACTAGTTGAACACTTTTGGCTGCAAGCAGTCCAACACCAATAAAAAATGGGATTTTTTAGCCACATGTTTACTCTTAGCCCCTTCCAGTCATACTATCATCCATAAAATAGACCTCAATGGTCTTGATGCCACCTGATCTACTAGAATTATATTACAGAATGAAAAACTTCCTATTGTCCAATGTGTGCAGATCAAATCCATAGTGGTTCTCGGATATTCTCTCCCTCCTATCAAGTTTACTCCTGCACCTCTACATGATAAACCAATGAGGAAATAGATATCATCCCACTCAATAGATAGCTCATGATCCCAAATACTAAATAGTCCTTGATTTTCATCCCACCATTGGATTATCCAACTCAAAATATCCTCCTAACCTTTCATCATATCAATTCTAGCATACTTTAATAGTCCACATCATCTCAGAGTGGCCAGACATGTTGGATCATTCAAAATTTTTAATTCCTCTTTGTCATGAGCTCTTTCCCTCCAAAGACTCATTTTGATCAGTTGATTCTTGCATCACAAGAACCCATAGTTATTTTTTGACCAAAAAAATTACCGTAGAATGTGAGATTTTTTTTCTTACTGCTTGGTTGGCTAACGTGGCCTCCTTTACCCCACAGAGCATGCTACTACACCCTTCCTTTGTGGGAAGAGCATGTTAATGCACTCGTTAGCTTGGGAATCCGCGTTAACTGGCCAACCCATCTAGGTCAAGCCTAAAAGCTCAAAATCAATGGTTTAAAACATGAATTAAGGAATGAAATGCTAGCTCGGGATCAATGCTCTTACCTGGAACTCACAGGAAGTGAAATGGTTTCCCAGTGGGCTCACAATAACTCATAAAATGTTTTCTCCTGTTTCTCTCCATAATACTCTCACCAACTTCAAATGGCGCCAATGAGGGTTTGATTTCCTTTTTATAAAAAATTTGGAGGTATTAATCAACTCTCTTAGTGTCATTTTATGAGCAGTTATTTCTTGCTTTTTTTCTAATACACGAGATAAAAATTATGCCAATTTTTTTATATGATATGATATCAGTTTTAGTTATTTTTCTATAGAATTTCCTGCCATTGACTCCGAATGAGAATTATTTTTAGGGCTTTTTCTCACTCATAAAACTAAAAAAACCCCAAGTTACCTTCTTCAAGCTCATAAAACTACTACGAATAATATTTGAGCACTTATTTTTCTCTCTCTTTAAACTAAAAAAGACACTTCAAGTTTTATTCGTTTGACTCAGTTAAATTTTTTTACGAATATTATTGATTTTACTCTATCCCCTTGTACTCATAAAAAAATTAAAAAGACATTTATTGAGCATAGGTTTCTCACTTTATCCAGACTCAATGGACTAACTTCCAAAAAATGAATTGTGTAGGGTATACTATTAACCCTTTGTCGCACTAGATCATAAACCATGAGAAAGTTACCCACCTGGATTCAACTTTATGTTCTTTTCAGTCTCTCTAAATATGAAAAGACAACCGATTTTACCTGCTTTGGACTCATTAAACCTAATCATATTGGGAAAAATTATGACAGAACAGTGGCTACACTATCTATATTTTGAAGAAAATTTTAGCAGTAGTATTTTTGTCAATCCCTTGAGCATGGAACACCCTCAACATATTCCTTTGCTTTTCAGCTTCTCTTTTAACCCTATCATATTATGAGTTTAGCCTTGATACCTTGATGTCACTGCATCCTTGTATACTAACACTCTTTGGTGTTCTTGAGTCTAAGCTTCCTAGTCATCTTGGTGTTGTGCCTACTATTGTTCAAGGGATCAACCTACTCTCTGCTTCTTGTATCAACCATGCACTCATATTCCATATTTTCCCTAAGTACACATGCCCCATTTCTCTAAATTATCTTTAAAACAATCATTCTTTTCTCATTTCATGTCAATTTATGTAGGACACGTCATTCCCTGCATTTGACAAGTCTCTTCCCATTGAGTTCAACATATTTTCTAGGAAGTAGATTGAGAAACATTTCGATACCAAGTAATTTACAGTCCTTAGTGGAATACTTCCCTGCGTTAGATTGGGGGTTTTCATCATTAGCTCCCTGTTGAAAGATTCTACGAGTGTCCTACATCAAGACATTTTATTCACACTTGTTAGATTGTACTGTGCATCTTAGATACCATCGTCCTTATCGATGTCCATCATCACATCTATTAGTAGTTTTCAACATTGAATTGTAATAGGAGGATTTCTCACATGTTTGACTTCAACTCCTTTATTCACATGTGTTGAAATATGATATTTTCAAAGTCGAGGACCAAGACCTTGGTTAGAGGCTTATATAAATCATCCTTGTTTCCTCTTTGAAGCTATGGTTATTGTTTTCGGAGACAACTCATCAGATTGATCATATTATGTCAACCCTCCACATCGTACCGATTGTTGGGCATGTCAGTCATTCCTTTTCTGGAAATCACTCTGATTTTTCTACTGAGCATGGGAATTCCTAACTCAGGATATTTTTATATTTATTTTCACATATGCTGTTGATTTTAGTTATCCCTCAGTTTCGAAGCTCCAATCCTCTCTCTCTTCTACTACATTTTGTAAAGTATTTTTTCCATTATCTTCTTCTCTTACCTCACACTTTAGGGTGGCATATGTTATACAGAAAATGAACTCCTCAGCATCTCAAAGGAGAAGAACACCTTGGATTGTAAGAAAACCTAAGTTACAGGCCTATTTCCAGGGTAACACACCCCAAAATTAGACACCCAACAAGATAACTTGGTCTTTGACCCATAAAAGTGTGTTAAACTATGAATTAGCACTTTGTTTTGCCTAAAGGGATGCATTACTAGCTTTTCAGGAGCTTCTAAAGGTAAAAACATGAGATTATTGATTGACACTTGGTCTTAGACTCCACGTCGACACGAAAAATCAAAAAATATTTTCCTCGGACATGTTAAAGGAAATTTCCCATCATAACAGAATAAACTGGAGGAAAGAGTAATAAATTAGAAGCAACATCTATATTTTTCCCTAATGAAAATTGTGAAGAAATTGGCAAGAACTGAGCCTCCCGTCGCCTATTAGTTGGAGGCTAGGCCATAGTAATGGGGATCATAATTCATGCATTTTTATGTTGTCGAAACAGGGTTGAGAGAGAGAGAGATAGGAGCTATCAGCTAAGGGAATATTTCATACAAAAATCATGGTTGTAATCATTTTTCTCACTTTTTATAATATAGATTTTCTCTTGTTTTGTCTATGTGATGATATCAAGACTTTCTTTCTGTATATGTTGATTCAATGGTGAGACTGATGTTTATCATTGATGCATGCTAAATTTATATGTCATTATATGTTGATGAATTTCATTGATTGAAGTTTCATATGATGTGAATATTACTCGATGTCTTTTCTATGTGCATGTCCTAATATGAGTGTCGATCTTGGATTCTTCCTCCGTCGCATTGAATACTATAGTGGATTTGTGTGAAGGAAAAGTCAGTAATATTTCTCAATTGTTTTATCAATTCCTATATTAACATGACATATTTATATGTATCTCATGGCAGCAAAAGGCCTCTTTATTATGTCTTCCTTAGGTTTTGAGAATCCTAGCAAGGTTTTCTGTCCACCACTTGTGCGTTAATCCCTATATCAAGAGTCAATCCACTCATATCACCACATATCACCTATGGTGTTCATACAAATATTTAGTGGAAGATTTGATTAAAATACACTTTTTCCAACGTACTTTGACTATATATGCTACCAAATGGTATATCGAATTGGACACAACATCCTATAGTGATTTTTCATCCTTAACTCAAACGTTTTTGACACATTTTCGGGTTTCCTATGAGGTATGATATCGAATGTGATCTATTTTCTAACTTTAAACAAGATGATTCCATGTTGATTTATGATGATATTCATGAGTGGTGTTGTTGCAAGAGGTTGGTGAGGACCAAGCTTCTTGATGAGATATTTTGTAAATGGTTCATTTGATTGTTAAGACCTCAGATTGTTGAAGATGTTTCCATGTTTAGAGCTATCACTAAGGAGAAATCTATCTTAGTTTCCCAACAACTCAATTTTATTTATTCACAGTCAATCATGATTTTTGAAGCACTACCCAATGCTCCTAGGCCTTCCATTGACCCACCGGAACCTAATCCTGACCCACACATTGATGATGTGATTGGGTCCCTGTCTGATTCCATGAGCCAAATTTCTGCTCAACCTGGGAAATTGATCATTACTTCGCAAGCCCCAACAAGTGCGTATATATATTCAAAAGCAATTTCTTCTAAGAATTTAACCAATGTTCTTACGATGAATTCCACCACACATAAGAATAACCAAAAAACTGGTGGTAAAAGAATAATAAAAATAAACAAAAGAATGAAATTGCTCAGGAAACTCAACCAAACCCACAAAATCAGGGAGGGGGCACGACTGAACATCATTGTAAGATTAAATTCCCTTGTAATATTTTTCAAGGTGAACATTTAAATCACGAGTAACCTCGGACGGATGAATTTCATAGGCTTATTGCACATCACAATCTACTAAACAAATTTTTTTTTAACTCATGTCTTTCATGTACAACCTCAACAACAAATGGTTGCACAACCTCCTTCATCCGCACAAGGGGGAATGATGGGAAATTTTTCAATCCTACAGACAATCTATTTTTCTTTATGTGCAAAGAGAACATTAATGTGACCACATGAGCTAAGTCGTATGATGTTCCTGAGTCGAGTTATTCTCCTAAGGACTCACCCACTCCACCTCTTTTCACTGAACTTCTCACATTAGATAAGCCTAGGAAACCTATTTATCACCCACATAAATGTGTTTTTCATAAGAAAAAAATAACCCCTCTGCTTGGGTTACTCATCATTATAGTATTGTTGAACATTTTCTCCATGGTCCTTATGCCATGTCTCTCCTATAGGTTTTGCAAATTTTTCCTCAGCAGCGGAAGGCCCTGTTGTCTGCGATCATTAGATTAGACCCTTCTGACTCAAAACACATTACATTCAATGTCAACAAGGATGTCAATCAAATTTCACACCAGATTGACTTTTAGATTACTGCGCATATATTCCATAAGGATATTCATCACACTTTGGTGGATGAGGGTTCTTCCACTTGCGTCATGTCAGCATCATGCTAGAAGGCCCTCTGCTCTCAAACACTCGCCAAGTTGAATACCAATTTACACAAATTTGATGTACATAACTTTGTACCCAAGGGGGTCCTTCCCAAGTTTTCCATTGAGTTAGCGAAATAAAATTTTATGTCGATGTTGAAGTTGTCAACGCTACTTTGAATTACAACCTGCTCCTTGGCCATAGTTGGTTCTATCCCATAACCATCATTGTATCATCTATATTCCATATAATTTTCTTCCCTTATGAAGGAAATATTTTTACTATTGACCAAATTGACTATTGCAGGCCATCTACCCAAATTTCCACTACGGGAAATTCAATACCACTTGTGAGGGTTATCCCTGGTCAGTTTCAGAGTGTTGCCGCGAGGCTATTCAGAATTTCATCCCTTATGGGTATTTTTCCTCAATTACCCCCACCTATCACTCCTACATCTATTTTTGCTCGTGTCCATATGATATATTCTTGCACCTGTGGACCCAGGTTCTTAATGATCCTTGGGTGGTTCCATATAAATTTTATATTGATCAATATGGAAATCATATTACTTTAATTCCAACAAAACTTGTTTATCAAGCCATCCAACTAGCCTCTGCATCATATGATCCTAGTGATGCCATTTTAGTACCACTTGACGATTACACTATGCCTTCTTTGGCCCTTGACCATCATCTCTCTTGTGACTTCCTTGAATTCCCACTACCATTAGATGAAGCTATTCGATAAGTCATTCCATTTTCTGACCGTCTTTGGGGAGCTATTCATCATCCCTCTTCCTTCCTTCCCTAGGTAGAGAGTTTGAATGAGACTATTCAAATCTCAATTTACTTTGGAAATGCCCATATTTCCCCAAACCTCAATTGGAATTTCCTTGTTTTTTATAAAGGAAGCTTGGATAATATATCTTCTACTATTACTATTAATATTTCCATGAAGTTTGGTGTCATGGAAAATGTTTTTGTTTGGTCAGACTGTACTCCTTCTAATATTGATATTTACATTTCCCTTTTCAAATAATTTTGTGATTTTTTTGCTTGGTCTTACGATTAAATTCCTAGCATCAATCCAAAAATTATACAACATTATATTAAGACTTATCCTAGATCCAAGCTTGTTTGGAAAAAACTTTTGCCGATAAACCCATGTAAGGAAGCTGCTATCAAAGATAAAATCTAGAAACTTCTAGATGTTGGTTTCATTTATCCTACACTTTGATGGAGTGGGTCTCTAAGTTTGTTCCAGTTGATAAGAAATAAGGAACTATTTATGTTTGTGTCAATTACCATGACTTGAACCTGGCATATCTAAAAGATAATTTTCCTACACCTTTTATTGACCAGATTCTCGACACATGTACTTCTAATGTTCTCTTATCTTCTATGGATGGTTTTTCCAGTTATAACCAGATTAATTTCAAACTCGAAGACCAACAAAAGACTACTTTCATATGCTCGCAGGGAGATTTTTCATATTGTAAACTACCCTTCGACCTTAAAAATGTTGGTTCTACTTTCCACTGGGCCATGTCTTATGCATACTATCTTGATGACCTTACTACCCTTTATCTTCTTCATGAGGATCATCTCGCCCATCTTAGAGAAGTTTTTCTCCAATTTAGTTATTACAAAATCTGGCTTAATCTGCACAAGTGTGTTTTTTGTGTATGATTTGGACAATTCTAGGCTTCATTATTTCTCAAGAATGGATTCATATTTATCCCTCAAAGGATGAGGTGATTACCAATTTTCCTCCTCCTCGTACTATTTGCCAACTTTAGAAACTTTAGGGAAAATATAATTTCTTATTACGACTCATTGGGGATTATTCTCACATTACCCAAGACTTCATGCACCTATTTAAGAAAGGAGTATCTTTTGTTTGGGACAACCAAGCCCAAAATTCTTTTGATGCCCTTAAGCAAGCTTTTTTATATGAACCTTTACTGATTCCTCGTGATTTCAATCGATATTTCCTATTATATCTCATAGCCTCAAAAATTTCCTTAGGTATGGTCCCCATCCAAGAAGATGATATGCACAATGAAAATCCCATTTACTATCTTAGAAAAGGCCTTTTAGGCCTTGAGATTCGTTATTTCCATCTTGAGAAGTTGGCCCTAGCAGTTGTAATTCCTATGCAACACTTAAGGCATTATATGTTATTGCAAAATGATATCATCATTGTCGAATCCAACCCCATGAATCTTATTCTTAACAGTCATATCGTTGGGAAAAAATACTCCAAGTGGATTATCATCCTTCAAGATTTTGATTTGGAGTTTGTTATTTCTAAATCCAAAAAATCCTTAGCTTTCATCGAGCTTCTTGCTCAATTGCCTTAAGATGATGAGAAAGTTGTGGCCATGGATCCTTTTCTTGACAGATTAGTGTTCCTCATTAGTACTTCTGATCCTTGGTATGGATACATAATTATGTATCTCCAAACACAACTTTTTTAGGACCGAATTATCTTGTGATGGCCATCTGTGCATATGCCACAAGTCTTGACACTATCTTATTATCGATGATACTATAAATTGTCGCAATGTTGAATTAGTGTTATGTTGATGCCTTAATCATGAAGAATATGAACACATATTGAATGATTTCCATTTTGGTGAAAGTGGTGGTCATCTATCTAGGCTTTCCACCACTCATAAAATCTTGCGTGTAGGGTATTTTTTGCCTTCAATTTTTAAATATTGTATCTCAGTGATCCAAAAGTGGCATCCTTGTAAAATATTTTTCTTGTAAAATTCACACTCATCATACCTCGTTACACCTATTAGTCACCGCCGAACCTTTTTCACAGTGGGGTATTAACTTTATGCAATGAAACCCACCCTCAACCCAAGGTCATTACTACATCATTGTGGTTGTTGACTATTTTACTAAGTGGGATGAGGCAATACCTACACGATTAAATGAAAGTTCTACTACTACTTTATTCATCTTCAATAATTTAATCACCATGTTTTGTGTGACTAAATGCATCATGATCGATCATGGTAAACATTTCTACAACCATATGATGTAGGAACTAGCTTCCAAGTTGCATTTTTGTCATGAAAACTAAACACCCTACTATCCTCAAGCTACTGGATAAGTCGAAGTTTTCAGTAAAACATTGAAAACCATGTTACAATGAATGGTAGGGAACCATAAGTCTAATTTTCATCTTATGATATTTTCTAACCTATGGGAATATAGAACCTTGGTGAAATTTTCTATTGGATTTACTCCTTTCTAATTGGTTTATGGAGTAGAGTTAGTTCTTCCTATCTAGTGTGAAATATCTTCCCTTAAAATAGTTGTTGAATTACTCCATGACACTTTGAATGAGGAAGAATGGCTCCTACAAATTACCCATCTAGATGAACACATCCTTCTCGCCCTGGTCAATAACAAAACTCATAAGAAACTTGTTAAGGCCAAATATGATAATTCTATTCGACCTCATGTTTTTCTAAAGGAGATATCATTTTGGTCTATGACCAAGACCATGAAAATTTGGGAGTAGATAAACTAAAACCCATGTGGTATGGTCCCTATATTTTTAAACTTGTGCTCAAGAAAGGGTCCTATGAGTTACTTGATTGCGATGGTAATACATTGTCAGAGCCATGTAATGGGATCTACCTAAAATGCTATTATTCTTCATTTCTTTGCATGGTCGCTTGTACATACTGTATATAGGTGTGCATGTGATTTGTTTCATTTATTGCCTTATATTTTTCATGGTTTATTTTTTTGATTCATGTTTCTGGTATTTGATGAACATATGTGAACATCCTCACTTCCCTATAGAGGCTTCGCAGATGGTGCAAGTTTTTGCACTCAGAACACTGCCTCCATTGTTTGTGATCCAAACTTATGCAGGAACATAATAAAGTAAAGAAATAAACATAAACACAGAGATGCAGTAGAAATAAAAAATCATTTCATTAATATCAAATAACTTAAATATGTTTACAGATAGAGTGGACATAAACTAGCTAGGGTGATGGTAGCTTATCTCTGAGAAGAGATGTGGCAGCGACATGCCTCTTAAATGTGTTACAATGAGGATCAAAGGCCTATTTATTATTGAGAAAAAATGGAAAATAATAAACATCCAAAAACCTAACCCTAGGAGATGAAATTCCAAACTATGGGCACCGTTGGGGTAAATTGGCACATCAATTTCTTTGGGTTATAACTTTGGCATATGATCTTCATTTGATGCAAACGATACCTAGTTAGAAATATTTATCTGAGGACTACAACTATTGATAGCGAATGTTGAGTTGAACACACATATTCAGGTGATTTCCCAAAAAAAGGTCGTTTAGGGCCTCAAAATAGCTTCGAAAGTTCAGGACCCAAAAATCTACCAAAAATAGTAACTTGTGCTACAATTAAGGAAACTAAAAAACTGAAATAAACAATGGTGGGGGTCCAAGTGGAATAGGCGGGTGGCCACCAATATCCACCTAGATCATCTTGGGTCATATTTTCGCCCACCAATGAGATTGTGCATTCTAGGGTTATCTATATTCACTTTATTAGCAACAATGTGGCCAGATATAGTGTTATCATTGGGATATTGACCGAGGATAGTCGCCATGGCATGCACTACTTTTTTGTTCTACTTGACTCTTAGCTCGTAGCATCTCATCTCCTCTATCTCTATTCTCTAAGGAACTCTAATATCCTACATTATTTTTTGTGGGTAAATATTTTGGAACATTTATTTTATTACATTGATTATGTTCATATTAATTCAAATCAAAACATGTTGGTTGATTCATTGGCTAATTGTGTGTTAGACTGGATTTTTTCACATAAATAGTTATAACCATGCACATGATAAAGTAGACACTCGTTGTACATACACATCATTTAAAAAAAAGCACATAGAATCTATTATTTTATTATATATCAAAAAATTTGGGTACATAGTTCAAAATATAGGCATTTGTGGCCTTCGCCATCTAGCCATACATATGTAGATCCATCACAAAAAACCACACCACCCTAGGTACAACATTATCCCTGCTCAATGGTTCTCATGATAATATAACACTATATTCAGAATGCGACGGAGGAGGCTCTGATGACGTGTTGAATTGACCCCAACCATGTACCTATGCATATGTCAAGTTGTACCATCAATACTCAACAGAGCCCCTAGTGTCAAACCCTCGACATTGTGAGCGAATTCCCATAACTCCTCGTCCTCGTACTATACCTCTTCCTCCTATGCCATTTGGGCTTGAGGTCAGTGGTACATTTCTCCTAAGTAGATAATATCCTACAGGTTGTGTGGGTTCCATATCTGCATATCACATTTAACACATATTAGTCACTTTGTACCCATTCCAAAGAAAATTACATATCCTAAAAATCCAAAAAAAAATTATAAAACATAAAAAACCAAAAGTATTTTACCTTTGTCATCAAAGTCCATTATAGGGAAGAAGACCACGTTTGAATCTCCCTATAAGTCCAATCCATCATATGGGTAATCATCCAATGCCAATGATGTTGCTCTCAACCACTTCCAGTATGTATCTTGGAACTAGTTGTTGTTATGTACACCATCCTCCCTCATCATGAGAATACACCACCTCATAATCTAAGGGTTGGTTGGTGGTGGATATACCACATAATAAAATGATGTTCGCCTCATCACTGGGATATTATTGAAAACAAAACTCACTAGTAAAATCCCATAGCCAAAGTTTTTGAGTTTCCCTTTCTTCATTTTTGTTATTTGTTCCCTGGCGCTAGACAAAATGCCTTCACACCAGTTGAACAAGGTAAGTTTTGTGCATCTAAGTGCCAACTCAATATGTGTTTTGGTTACAAAATGAGGTGTCATTTTATGTGCTACCCGAGTCACAATGTATTCTTGGGTTTAGAGTGTGATGTCAGCAAGGTATTCAATCATAATTCTATGCATTTTCCTCTAAGCCCCTACTCTACAATGCTATTGAATATAGATTCACACGATTTCTACACTTGTACTTCATACCCTAGCCAACACAATTGGAGAAGCCCACCTTGACAAACTGGTGAGGAAATAAATGTCCTCAAACTCTATGGAAAATTATTCTAGCCCTAATATGCATTTTTGGGTGTCTACATCCCACCAAAAAATTATTTCTCTTAGAAAAAAGGGTTGGTTGGTCATGCTCGAGGTGATATATAATTTGAGAAATCCAAAATTTCTTAATGCATCAAAATTTGGTTAATGTGCCATGTCTTGCATCTCGTTGAACATGTTATCACCAAAATAGGACCTTGATAGGCTGCTAATCAGACCACTTTAGTGTAGTTATTTCAAATCAATCTTTTAGCTAAGGCTTAGCCTACTCAACCTGAGAGGGCTCTCTCAAGGGTTAATGATATTGATTAAAGATGTAGATAGATGGCTAACTCTATGGTTTATGATTTTTTAGGTTTATTGGTTGAAAGATGAAGAATAGCTACCATTGGGATATGGAGTCAGTGATAGGGATAAAGATAACAAATAGCTCTTCTTATAAAACTAAGGCTTATATATACTTCAATGAAAGAGTAACACATTCAGGAAAGTCTCAATATCTTGAGGTTCAAAGGAAGTCAGAGCATGTGTGCATGAATTATGAGTAATGATACATCAAGGAATTAAAAGGAAAGTATTTAAAAGATATTCATCAAAGATTAACACTTAAAGGAAGTTAGAACATGAATAACCATGAATTCTGAGTAATAAGTATTAAAACATTGAATAAAACCATCCACAGATAGGAACTAAGAACTCAATTCACCATATTTCAACACTTAAAGGAAGTCAAAGCATGTTACTCAATGAATTCTAAGTAATAAGCGTTAACACTATGGAAGTAAAACAATCAAAGATAGAAGATAAAGCTCGTTGAAGTACACTAAGAATCTCAGCTTTAGAAAAGTTAAACTGCTTCTGTATATATCAGCTCCTTCACAACATTTAGAAAAGTAGTCATTTTATATAACATTTTCCAACACCATGTACATCAAATTCTACACTATTTATAGGATTTCAGCCTTTACCATTAGTCTGCCAAGTGGCTAGACCTTTTAACCTTTATCTGACACTTAAATCTAACCATAAACTAGATTCTAGAAACTAGGACTGACACCTTTTCGAAATAAGACTAAGAGTCCTACTAGGACTTAAACACTTATTTATTACATTTAAAATAAACTAATCCAAGTATTCCTTGAAAGGAATCCAATATTTTTATCATTCTGGCCATTAGAAAAACATTTATAACTTGATTTCCTTCGTGAAGTAACTATGCTCCTCATTTAAGAGAAGTTAATTTGATGACCTGGCATATGTAAACTAGTATCATTCACACTACTTTAACTGAAAATATCCTGTTGGAAAATATGATACTCTTTGTCACCCTGATACTCTTTGACACCCTAATGATGGATAGCTTTAAACATGCTTAACCTTCTCCCCCTGTTCATCATTTATCATGAAAATTGTCCTTACTGTCAAACTCTATTTTGAGCTACGAAAACAGCCTGTTTTCGTAGCACACATTAAAAGTTGATATGTGAAATTCCTCTGTTGTTTTTAACCATTGGAAGATGTTCAATGATAAAAAAAATTAAACACGACCTTCAAAACTGCTCACTCCCATCAGTTTATGTCTCTCAAAAACAAAAAGAAACCTTCAGAAATTCCACATCAAAAACTGGGCTTCAAGCCTGACACTTGCTACGGAATTGCCTAACACTTTGGAAATTTGAAAAAACTTAGATCTGAGCCTTAGAAAGTATATGAACATGCCTGCATGTAGTTTATAAGACAAAAATATGATGATCTGTTACCTCCTTATCTATCGGCAGTTTCAAACAACTTTGTTCATGATTCCTCTTTCCAAGTCTCCTTTCTTTGATTCTGTCTTCATCAAATCCATCTCTTATTTTAACTCTTTCACTTGTATTTGAAGGCTTTTCTTCCCTGCTTGTAAACATAAGTTCCTCTTTCTTGTATGTGACACTATGATGCGTAAAGGTTGTGTCCTCTTCAACAAATTTTTAGCTTTTTCAATGGAAGTCTCAAAATGAGTAACTTGTTCATTTACTTTCTTCTCTACCTCATCTATCATATCTATATCTTCCTTATATCCTTCTAGCTCTCTCTTTGTCTTAGAAAATTCATCTTTGAAAACTTTAAATTGTTTGTCCAAATCCTCCTTTTCAGTCTTCTCTATGACCTTGTCTTTTCCTTTTCTCCGTTTGATTGTTTCTTCTTTTTCTTTGCTCTGTCTTTTAGAAGAATCTGTCTCAAGTTTTCTTTGAGCCTTACTTTTAGATTTGTTCGTCTTCTTATCCTTGATAGCCTCTCTCTCACTAGGTGATATAAAAATAACTTATTTTTTCATTACTTCCCTTACCTTTATCTTCCCTCTTTTTACTAATACCAATAGTAATGGTTTCTGATATTTGTGACCTAGTGAGAGGTTTTCTAGATTTGAAAAGAAAGGTTGAATAATCTGAAAATTAGTTTAATTTCTTGACTATGAGTCCCTTACCTTTTGCTTTAGATGTTTTATCTTCAGCTGCTTTCACCACAGGATTTTTTGCAATGTCAATGGCCTATAGGATGTCTTCAAGTCTTCCTTTTCCTTTAACATCTTCTTTAGCATTTCCTTTGGATCTCTTAGCTTCAGATTTGATCTTGCTGTCTGTAACATGTTTGTTAGTTCTCTTTCTATTTCTAGTTGCTGGAGGTGATGATGTATCTTGGACTAAATCATTTTTCTCTACCAGGTCTTTCTCTGAAACCTTTGAAACTTCATGCTAAGTTCCTTCTAATTCTGAAGTAGTATTGACATCCATTTCTTGCTTGGAAGAAGAATTTTTAAGCTTGAAGGCTTTCCTTAGAGATAAGACATCAAGCTCATATCCATTCATGAATAGGAATGATGCCCAGTCTCTGTTTAGCTTGTTTAATTCCTCCAAAACTAGAAATTTCATCAACCCATGGTGGAAAATGGAAGTTTCATTCCTTTCAGGTTTTCCTTGCACCTTGTTTTCCATTTTCCCAAGACTTCTAAAGAGATAGAATGGAATATCTATCAATTTCTTCCCTATGAAATGAATCAATTATTTGAAATGATACATATAAATTGTCTAAAAACGACCTTCACATGTAAAATATTTTTGTATGACTGTTAGCAACTTGGAAAATTCATCTTTAAGACAAGCTCTAGGAATTCCTTTATTCATTTTAATCCTTGCATGCTCCGGCTTTAAGTAATCATCACAAATTTTCAAGTCAAATTTGGTAGCTTTAAACCATTCCTCTCTGGTTCTTGGGATCCATGTTGCTTTAGAGATACTATCAGGTGAAATTGGGATATGAAGACAACCTACCTTTGTAAATGTACCTTTGAAATTAGCCACAAAGTCTCATGATACCTGTTGATGATGCCCTTGTAATTTCTGAAAGAATTCAATGCACCATACCTTTGTAAATAACTCGATGAAACGTTGATCTTCTAAAACCAAATCTGGAGTTGTAGGTTCATATTTGAATGGCAAACCTCCTTTATAAACCTTCTTAGGAGTAGCTGTAGCCATTTCCTGTATGATGCAGTGGTGGACTTCCTTATAACTTTACACCTGTTTGGGAGAAAATACTTGATGACAGAGGGCAGCTAAAATGGAGATAAACTGATATACAACAAGGGTTTCTACTAGGGATATTCTTGACAGAGAGCTGCTTTGGTAGCAAATGATGAGTGTGGAAAAACAAAGTGAAACGTATGAGACATAAATTCCAAAAATGGAATGAGAGGACATAAGACAAATGATGATTGATATGAGAAAGTGTATAACTTTTAAATGATGGCTTAATTCTAGCAGCAGGTCCTTGAAATTCTAAAACAATTAACCATTCATCATTACTCTTTAAGCCATTAAAGAATAGCAAATATTTTGTAGCACATTTCATTTGACAAATGTCAGTTCCGCTATGGAACTACTAGGTGTTTCTGTAGCGAATTAGGTTAATTTCGTGTTGTATTTGCTACGAACTCAGATAGTTTTCTGACAAATGGCAAAATCACGGAATCATGATCATTTCAAAGTGTTTAATCAGAACACACTCCTCCGATGTGACTTGGAATCATTTCTAAAGTCTTATCAAAGTTTTAAAAACTTAAATACACCATAAAATTCATCATTTTATGATATCTTGCAACCTAAGCAATTTGAAGGAGTATTATGACTGATTTTCAAGCATGAGATTTTGAAAATTTGAGGTGTGATAACAGTGGCTCCACTAGGGATAGTATGCCCCCTATGGTATGCTAAGAACTAGTAGCTCCAGTGCTGCAATCCATTCCTTTAAAAATAATAACTCTGAAATTCTACCCAATCTGCTGCAAACTGTTCTAGCTAAAAATGGTCAATGAACCTTGAGCTTATTTTCATATTCCTACCTACCTACCCTATCAACTGCAAACTTCTTTCAGCTTAATCAATGTGAAATTTCCAATGTAGCCAATCATATGTTTTATCTGATATTTGAGTTTTTTTACTGCATCAGACTTCAAAGCAACTATGAAATTGTGATGACCATTGCCACTGAAATTGTAAATGATCTTTATGGTAAAAATAAAACTGAAACACTGGAGAGTAAAACTCTTCCATGTATCTAGCTATAAGGTCCCAGAATACATAATCAACTTGATGATCCTCATAACATCCTGTGACTTCTAACAACTGATCTTTAGCCACAGAACATTTATTTTAAAAGTTATCCAACTGCCTTTTTGAATGATTCCCACAGACAATGTAATTTTCCTCACTATTATGATCATTCTTTGAATTAATCTGCTGTAAGGAATTACATAAATAATCAATCTTTTCCTCTGCGTGAGGGTTATTAAAACTGTCTTCCAGTATTTATTCTTGGTATTTGCAATGATTTTCATCTTCATTATGATCCGAATACTGACAAGTCTGCTGCTTGCTTACATCAATCTCAGAGTAAGTAATATGATTTTCAAAAGTATACTCTTGTTGATTTCCATGATGGATCTTATAGGATGTCATTCTTTCTTCTAGGTGTTGAAATGTATTGTTATGAAGAGCCTCTAAAATTTATTCAGCCATAAATTCATCATCATCAAAACAATCCTCCAAATACTGAATAAAACCTAGAGAATGTTTACAACAATCTTTGAATAGAAATAAGGAGGGATGACATTCTTTATACATCTCATAGAATTCATCATGAAAATTAGAAAGAGAATACAATAAACCATTTGCTAAACCTTTATACCAAGACCATGCTTTTCCTTCTAGAGTGGTCATAAACATATTCATAAGATAGTCTTCAGGGAACTGAACCTTAAGACTATGTACATGCAAATGAAACCTAACCAAATGAAGAGCAACATTGTCTTTCTTTTCATCTTTGAATATTGGAAGATCATCTAACCATTCAACCTTTGGCATAGGATTTGGAAAACCAGTGATATGAGACCAATTCATAGGGGCATACCTGGCATTCATTATTGCAATGGAACTCATCTTGAAACTTCATCAAGCTACTGATCTTATAGTAGTGGAGTCACCTTCCAATTCGATTATTTGATGTGTGGAGTCGCCAAGGTAGTTTTGTAGCCTCAAACAGATTCTGAGCTCCTGCTACCTTCAAGAGTTCAGCTTCATAATTTTCGGGAGATGTATATCTTCAGACTCCCAGCAGATGCACCAAAATGTTATCACAAAAATAGGACCTTGATAGGCTGCTGATCAGACCACTTCAGTGTAACTATTTCAAACCAATCTTTTAGTTGAGGCTTAGCCTCCTTAGCCTAAGAGGGCTCTCTCAAGGGTTAATGATATTGATTAAAGATGTAGATAGATGGCTAACTCTATGGTTTATGATTTTGTAGGTTTATTGGTACAAAGATGAAGAATAGCTACCATTAGGATATGGAGTCAGTGACAGGGATAAATATATCAAATAGCTCTTCTTATAAAAATAAGGCTTGTATATACTTTAATGAAAGAGTAACGCATTTAGGAAAGTCTCAATATCTTGAGGTTCAAAGGAAGTCAGAGCATGTGTGCATGAATTCTAAGTAATTATACATCAAGGCATTGAAAGGAAATTATTTAAAAGAGATTCATCAAATATTAACACTTAAAGGAAGTCAGAGCATGAATAACCATGATTCTGAGTAATAAGTATTAAAACATTGAATAAAACCATCCACAGATAGGAACTAAGAACTCAATTTACCATAGTTCAACACTTAAAGGAAGTCAGATAATGTTCCTCCATGAATTCTGAGTAATAAGCGTTAACAATAGGGAAGTAAAACAATCAAAGATAGAAGATAAAGCTCACTGAAGCACACTAAGAATCTCAGCTCCAGAAAAGTTAAACTGCTTCTGTATATATCAGCTCCCTCACAACATTTACAAAAGTAGTTATTTTCTATAACATTTTACAACCCCATGTACATCGAATTCTACACTATTTATAGGCTTTTAGCCTTTACCATTAGTCTGCCAAGTGGATAGACCATTTAACCTTTATCTGACACTTAAATATAACCATAAACTAGATTCTAGAAACTAGGACTGACACCTTTTCAAAATAAGACTAAGAGTCCTACTAGGACTTAAACACTTATTTATTACATTTAAAATAAACCAATCCAAGTCTTCCTCAAAAGGAATCCAATATTTTTACCATGCTTCCCATTAACAAAATATTTATAACATGATTTCCTTCGTGAAGTAACTCTGCTCCTCATTTAAGAGAAGTTAATTTGATGACCTGGCATATGTAAACTAGTATCATTCACACTAATTTAACTAAAAATATCCACTTGGAAAATTTGATACTCTTTGTCACCCTGATAATATTTGACACCCTAATCATCGATAGCTTTAAACATTCTTAACCTTTCTCCTCTTGTTCATCATTTATCATGAAAATTGTCCTTACTGTCAAACTCTATTTTGAGCTATGAAAACAACCTGTTTTCGTAGCGCACACTAAAAGTTGATATGTGAAATTCCTCTGTTGTTTTTAACCAGTGGAAGATGTTCAATGATAAAAAAAAATTAAACATGACCTTCAAAATGGCTCACTCCCATCAATTTATGTCTCTCAAAAACAAAAGGAAACCTTCAGAAATTCCGCAAAAAAAACTGGGCTTCAAGCCTGACACTTGCTGCGGAATTTCCTAACACTTTGGAAATTTTAAAAAACTTAGATCTGAGCTTCAGAAAGTATATGAACATGCCCGCATGTAGTTTATAGGACAAAAACATGATGATCTAATTGTTACCTTCTTATCTATTAGCAGTTTCAAACAACTTTGTTCATGATTCCTCTTTCTAAGTCTCCTTTCTTTGATTATGTCTTCATCAATTCCATCTCTTCTTTTAACTCTTTCACTTGTCTTTGAAGGCTTCTCTTCTCTGCCTATAAACATAAGTTCCTCTTTCTTGTATGTGACACTATGATGTGTAAAGGCTGTGTCCTCTTCAATATATTTTTAACTTTTGCAATGGAAGTCTCAAAATGAGTAACTTGTTCATTTACTTTCTTCTATACCTCATCTATCATCTCTCTATATTTCTTATATCCTTTCATCTCTTTCTTTCTCTCAAACAATTCATCTTTGAAAACTTTCAATTTTTCTTCCAAAATCTCCTTTTCAGTCTTCTCTATGACCCTATCTTTTCCTTTTCTCTGTTTGATTGTTTCTTCTTTTTCTTTGCTCTGTCTTTTGGAAGAATCTGTCTGAAGTTTTCTTTGAGGCTTAATTTTAGATTTGTCTGTCTTCTTATCCTTGATAGCCTCTGTCTCACTAGGTGATATAACAATAACTTCTTTTTCCATTACTTCCTTACCTTTATCTTCCCTCTTTTGACTATTAGCAATAGTAATGGTTTCTGATATTTGTGACCTAGTGAGAGGTTTCTTGGTTTGAAAAGAAAGGTTGAATCATCTGAAAAGAAGTCTAATTTCTTGACTATGAGTCCCTTACCTTTGGCTTTAGATGTTTTATCTTCAGCTGCTTTCATCACAGGAGTTTCTGCAATGTCAATGGCCTGTAGGATGTCTTCAAGTCTTCCTTTGCCTTTAACATCTTCTTCAACATTTCCTTTGGATCTCTTAGCTTCATATTTGATCTTTCTGTCTGTAACATGTTTGATAGTTCTCTTTCTATTTCTAGTTGCTGGAGGTGATGATGTATCTTGGACTAAATCATTTTTCTCTACCAAGTCTTTCTCTGAAACCTTTGAAACTTCACGCTGAGTTCCTTCTAATTCTGCAGTAGTATTGACATCCATTTCTTGCTTGGAAGAAGAATTTTTCAGCTTGAAGGCTTTCCTTGGAGATAAGACATCATGCTCATATCCATTCATGAATAGGAATGATGCCTAGTCTCTGTTTAGTTTGTTTAATTCCTCCAAAACTAGAAATTTCATCAACCCATGGTGGAAAATGGAAGTTTCATTCCTTTCAAGTTTTCCTTGCACCTTGTCTACCATTTTCCCGAGACTTATAAAGAGATAGAATGGAATATCTATCAATTTCTTTCCTGTGAAATGAATCAATAATTTTAAATGATACATATAAATTGTCTAAAAACAACCTTCACATGTAAAATATTTTTTTATGACTGTTAGGAACTTGGAAAATTCATCTTTAAGATAGGTTCTAGGAATTCCTTTAGTCATTTTAATCCCTACATGCTCCGGCTTTAAGTGATCATCACAAATTTTCAAGTCAAATTTGGTAGCTTTAAACCATTCTTCTCTGGTTCTTGGGATCCCTGTTGCTCTAGAGATACTATCAGGTGAAATTGGGATATGAAGACAACCTACCTTTCTAAATGTACCTCTGAAATTAGCCACAAATTCTCGTGATACCTGTTGATGATGCCCTTGTAATTTCTGAAAGAATTCAATGCACCCTACCTTTGTAAATAACTCGGTGAAGCATTGATCTTCTAAAACCAAATTTGGAGTTGTAGGTTCATATCGGAATGGCAAACCTCCTTTATAAACATTCTTGGGAGTAGCTGTAGCCATTTACTGTATGATGCAGTGGTGGACTTTCTTATAACTTTACACCTATTTGGGAGAAAATACTTGATGACAGAGAGCAGCTAAAATGGAGATAAAATGATATACAACAAGGATTTCTACTGGGGATCTTCTTGACAGAGAGCTGCTTTGGTAGCAAATGATGAGTGTAGAAAAATAAATCGAAAAGTATGAGACATAAATTCCAAAAATGGAATGAGAGGACATAAGACAAATGATGACTAATATGGGAAAGTGTATAAATTTTAAATTATGGCTTAATTCTAACAGCAGGTCCTTGAAATTCTCAAACACTTAACCATTCATCATCACTCTTTAAACTGTTAAAGACTGGCAGAGATTTCATAGCACGTTTCATTTGACAAGTGTCAGTTCCTCTACAGAACTACTAGGTGTTTCCATAGTGAATTTGGTTAATTTCGTGTTGTATTTGCTGCGGACTCAGATAGTTTTCTGACAAATGGAAAAATCTCAGACTCATGATCATTTCAAAGTGTTTACTCAGAACACACTCCTCCAATGTGACTTGGAATCATTTCTAAAGTCTTATCAAAGTTTTAAAAACTTAAATACACCATAAAATTCATCATTTTATGATATCTTGTAACCTAAGCAATTTGAGGGAGTATTATGAATGATTTTCAAGCATGAGATTTTGAAAATTTCAGTGTGATAACAGAACGCATGCTCTCTATCTCTCTCCATTCAACCAAGGTTTCTCTCACATTGAGAAAGATAACATCTATTAGTCATGGTTGCGGTTAAAAATTTGAAATCTCAATGTAGAAATCGATCTTGTGCACGAAAGAGAAAAAAATCCTAAATTTATCCTTAACTGCATGCTTAGAACGAGCAATGTTTGGTTAGAATCACATGAACTACATTTCATCCTTGCGGTTGGACCCTTTCAACTAAAATTTTCTTGGCCTATGCGTGCGATCGAGGGATTTTATTCATAAAAAAATAAATTTCTCCTAAAACGCAACTACGACCTAAGAAAACCCACACTTAAATTGAAAAATATAGGGGTAGATCCACTTACCTTGATGGGGAAGCTTCTCCTTTGGCTACTCTTTTTCCTCCTTGCCTTTGCACCGCAAAGCTTGGAAGTTCTCTCCACCTCTCTTCTCCAAAACACAATGATAAAATGAAGAGGTATGGGCTCTTTTTATAAAACTTTTTGGAACCTTTAGGGAATATTATTTTTTTAATTTTTGGGCTTGAGAGGTCATTTTCTTTATAATTCTTTTTCCTACTTCACTTTTTGCAGGAGTTTGGTAAGCTACCTTTTGGTGTCACTTTTTGGGGGTCTCGTTTACAAAAATGGGCTTGAGGTATGATTCCTTTCCTGTAATATATGGTTAGGTAATTTTTTCCATTTCCGTTGCATTTTAACTATCAGTGTTGTTCTATTGCGTTATGTCTAACCCTATAAAGTTGTGACTTTAAATTATTTCCTTAATGCATGTTGTCACTTTGCAGTAGATACTACGTGATAATGGATACCATATTTTTCATGATTTTGTCATCTAAATGTCCATGCAGTTGATTCTGTTCTCTTTTTAGAATCCCTCCTTTTGAACGACCATGACCTAGAATCTGAGCCTTGTGTCCTCTTATTCGTCGTATCTCTGGCTATAGCCCACGATGATTCCACCAATTTTATCCCTTGTGATTACCCCTTTTTATCAACCTATTTTTTCATATCAATCCATGGTTTCTCTTTTCCATCATCATCAATTGCTTGGCCTATCATCCGCTTTCACTTAGTGCTTTACCCTTCCTTGGAGGAACCACTGTGATGAGTGGTTGATCCAGGTGGCTCTAGACACCCTCCGGGGGCCAAGAGGGTTGATGATAGGTCAAAATTCAAAGTGGTCGTATTGCTCTCAAAACAAGTTCAGGTTGAAGTACTCGTCCCCCTAATTCCAACAGTGTGAACAGATCTCTAGTCTGAGCTCATATGGATAAGTTAGAGAAAGTAAAATTTTTGGTCAAAGCTGGGTAGTGGGCCAGGTTTAAGTGTCCCACAAATTCACCGTCAACCGGCAGGGAACCCAGCTCCCAAAAACAGGTGAAATTGTGGCCTCATTAATTTTCCCAATGACCATTATTTTCGTTAAAAAAAAAACATCTTTGTTTTAAATAAAAAAAGATATATTAAAATAGGGGTGGCAGGCCATAACCCCTTCCATCCCCATCATACCTTATTACATTCAAGAATAAAAATATATATATTGTTGGGGGGTAGGCTTTCAACCCTGCCACCCCCACCGAAATCCACAAAAACATCTATATGTGTGGCTAAAGAGGGTCGGGTTGGGGTCGCGTGGAGTGGACCCCACCCACCATAAATATGTGTACCACCGTACCAATTGGCATGATTTAAATGGGTTGGCGGGATTTGAACCCGCGCTGACCGGGAGTGTCAGCTCGCCCAATGCGAAAGCCCAACAATCATATCAAAACATATTCAAATCAATGTTTAAACATATGTGGTTATGTTAAACCATAATAAAACCCAAAATTAAAACTCAAACCATATAATAAAAAATAAATGGTTATACAAAAACAGATACACGGAAATAGGTGGGGTCGGTGGGGTTGGAACCCCCAACCTCCGCCTTATCACCTCCACCCATAACCAATGCTCCGAGGTGCCTTTTTGGAATATCCGCCCACTCCAACCTATAAGAAACCTCATCGTAGATGTGCCCAGGCAAAGAGGAGAGTGCAGAGTCTGAGGCATGTTATTTTTTATGTAGGTGGAGCCACGAGCCATGGAGGTAGTAGAACCATGCCCTAGGGAATATTGAGGGAATCAAAAGATTCGTTGAGGGCCCAAACTTTCCAGAGTCTATTTCTGAAAAAATTTATGTCGATTTTACACCTCTCGGCAACAAGAACTCAATGGTGATGTTTGTTTCAGTAGAAACGCTTCCCATCATTCAACCATTTTCTAGATTGGAGTGACAATGTCTGATTCTCATGTGTGGATAGTCGAATATATGCACCTCGACGCCATGAGTTTGATGAGACAACCTGATTTAGTAGCTGAGCATCAACTTCTTCAGCTAGCTTTAGGGGTTGAGGTATATGAATTATGATCATGTGCCTCTTTTTTTTGTGATATGTATTATTATTTCTAGAACCTTGCTTGATGCATATGCGGGATCCTGTTTTTTCTTCATATGAGATTATGTCATGCTGATAGGAGGTCCATTGTGAGTGAGAGTTCCTGTAGCGGAACATCGCGTGGAGAGACAAGCCAATCATGTTGAGGGAAAATCCTTGTATGAACATCATCCATGTACATCTCCCCATTTTCAACATTATATGAAGCGGCCTACCCCATTTTGACACCATGCCCGGTGACGTAGCCCACACTGGGTGAAATCCATTATCAACATATCGTGTTTTATGTTGTTGATGGTTTTCTTGTTCCCCTTCTTTACATCATGCATGTGTGTTCTTTTACACTCTTTTAAAATAAAATTCTAGCAACATCACAGAAGTAGAATATCATGGGTAAATATGGTAGTTGATGGACCCGGATCAAGTGGTATCAAAGTGGTCTTCTTGTTGATGAAAATTTCGAGCATGAACAACAAGTAAACTTGTAGCAATGGAGGATGGAAAAGACATGTATGAGGCCATGCTCAGGATGTCCAAAATGTTGGATGTAATTTATGAAGCTTATGAAAGATGGAAGAAAGAAGAAGTAGAAATTAATGCTTCATCCACATATTCACCACCGTCTTCTCATCATTCGAATGAGGAGATCAACCATAGCCTTCAAGCAGATAACGCAGAATTGAAAGTGCTTCTATGAGAGGAGAAATAGGATAAGAAGAGAGTGCAGATTCAGTTGCAAGCCATAGAGGCAGCCTTAGAAGAACTGAAGTGCAATGATCAAAGCCTTCAAGCAAAGGATTTTGAATTAAGGAGGCTTCTACAAGAAGAGAAAGAGGATAAGAAGAGACTACATCTTCAGCTACAAGCCGTGAAAGAGGCCTTGGAGGAGTTGAAGTGCAACAAATGTTTGAAGAATCCATCATCACCTATTTCTGAATTGACATCTGAGGTAAACAATGTTGATTTTTCTTTAGTTTCATCTTCACATGCTATAATTTCTGTGGGAAATGTGGAGATACTCATTATAGGAACTGGCATGAGACTCCTCACCAAGATGGGATACAAAGGAGGAGGACTTGGCATTAATGGCGAAGACATTATTTAGTCATTGGAGGTCGTGTAGAGGCCTCGATTAGCAAGCCTAGGGTACACTGAAGGACAATTCTCGAAGGTGCCAGAAGCTCCCAATGCATGGTTGAAACCATTGGGGAAAGATATTGATGGGAACACTTCACCATCATCCTATGACAGTGCACATTGTAGAGAGAGAGTTTAGGAAAGCTCTTTTCACCATGATTACGCCAGAGACCAAAAAGAAAGGTATAACAAGTCTTAGTATTCTGATGTTAATTTTGATTACCAACATGTCGCTAACAATGAACATAAATCATGGCATCGAAAAACATGTAGTTTTTGTGGATTACATAAACATGTATTTGTCGAGTATTGGAAAATAATGGCAGCACAAAAGAGGATGAGGCATGAAAGGCCTTCTCCATCGTAGGAAAAGAAGGAGGTGTAGCAGGTCTGGAGGATGAAGACTCATTGTTGTCATTGCGACAGAAGTGGACATTAGAGAGCCACGTGTTGGAGGATCCATCCAGAGCAACGCCTTAAGGACAAAGCATCAGTGAAGGAACTAGTTGAAACAACTATTCGACAAGAAAATGCGACACCAAGAGATGACCCATTCACTTTGATAAGTGAGAGATGGTTTTTCTAGGTGTGGTAGTGTGTCATGGCATTACTTTTCAAATCATGTGTTGCAATTTAAAATGTAAAATTCATGTTGTTTTTTCCATCACTTGTTCAACGACAATGATATTTTGGCCTTGCATTGATAGCTGGGGCATTGCTTCCATTTCAATGTAAAATTGACCACTTAGTATGTGTTATAAACTTGTGGCAAGTATGGGATGATTGGGCCATATATTGGTCACTTAGTTAAGCATGTAATTTGCAAAATATTGTACTACACGTTTGCAGAGGATGCATGTGTCGGCTCGTCATTTATGGCTCCAAGGGACAAAGGTGAAGGAGAATGAAGGGTGACCTTTCATGTCATTTGTGGTGCAGACAAGGTACAAAGTAGTTTCAGATTATGTTCATGATTTTGGTGGACCAAAATCTCCTCAGTGGGGAGGATTGATCTAGTTGGCTCCAAACACCCTCTCGGGACCAAGAGGGCTGATGATAGGTCAAAACTGAAAGTGGTCGGATTGCTCTCGAACCAAGTTTAGGTTGAAGTACTTGTCACCCTGATTCCAATGGTGTGAATGGATCTCCAATCTGAGCCCGTATGGAGAAGGTATAGAAAGTAAAATTTTTGGTCAAAGTTGGGTAGTGGACCAGGTTTAAGTGTCCCACAAATTCACCGTCAACTGGCAGGGAACCCAACTCCTAAAAATGGGTGAAATTGTGGCCTTGTTAATTTTCCCAACGACCCTTATTCTCCTTAAAATAAAAAATGACCATAATTTTTTTAAATAAAAAAATATATATATTAAAAAAAGGGTCGCAGAAAATGACCCCTTCCCCCCCCCATTGGACCTTATTACATTAAAAAATTAAAAAATATATGTTGTTGATGGGTGGGTTGTCAACCCCGTCACCCCTACCAGAATCGATGACAATAGTTTTATGTGTGGCTAAAGAGGGTTGGGTTAGGGCCACATGGAGCGGACCCTGTCCACCGTAAATATGTTTACCACCGTAACAATTGGCACCATTTAAATGGGTTGGCCTGCCCAATGCGGCGGCCCAACAATCAGAACAAAACATATTGAAATCCATGTTTAAACATATGTAGTTATGTTAAACTGTAATGCAACCCAAAATTAAAACTCAAACCATATAACAAAAAAATAAATAGCTATATAAAAAATATACGCGAAAATAGGTGGGGTCGGTGGGGTTGGAACACTTGACCTACGCCTTGTCACCTCTGCCCATAACCAACGCGCCAAGGTGCCTTTTTGGAATCTCCACCCACTCCAACATATATAAAACCTCATCGCAGATGCACCAGGCAAAGAGGAGAGCACAAAGTCTGATGTGTATTATTTTTTTATGCAGGTGAAACCATGAGCCATGCAGGCAACAAAACCATGCCCTAGGGAATCTTGAGGGCATCAAAATATTCCTCAAGGGCCAAAACTTTCCAGAGCCCATTTTCGACAAAATTTATGTCAATTCTATAGCTCTAGATGACAAGAACTCAATGGCGATGTCTGCTTCAGTATCATAGCTTCCCGTATTTCATCCATTTTAAAGATTGGAGTGACGATGTTTGATTCTCATGTGTGGAAAATCAATTCTATGCACCTCAATGCCATGAATTCGACGGGACAACAAAATTCAGCAGTTGAGCATCCACTTCTTCAAACAGATTCAGGGGTTGAGGTATATTCAGTTTGATCACGTGCCTCTTTTTTTTACTATCACGATTGTGTCGAAGTCCCTTGGTTAGGAACATATCACTCTTATATGGAATTCTTCTCAGGATTTGTTGGACTTATGTATCATTCATGTACTTTGAGGACTATCTTGAGACACTTATTTGTATATCATGTGTCCATAGTCCTACTGATGTATACTGTAACATAGATCCACATTGTACTTGCTGGTGGATATCATTCTATCTATTGAGTCACATGGATCCACTATTTATTTATTTGTGGCCATGTTTAGTATCAATTTTGAATGAGCATGGGTATGTTTTCCTCAGGGATGTTATCAGCACATATGACACTTCAACTTCTAGTGTCTTATGATCTGATTTCTTGTCTTTGTATCCTCCCTTCTATTTTAACCTTTAAGCTTAGTTATAATGCATTTTGGCCATCAATTACTCTTCTGACGTCATGCATTATGGGGCTTCTATTATCCGCCATTTTTTCTTCCCAAGGTTAGAACCTATGAGATACTATGATTATTAACCTTTTCCAGAGCCTTAGCCACTCTTTTTCCAAGGTTTAGACACAACTACATGGATCCAAGCTTGTGTGTGTAGTTGGAACCTTCCAACCACACATTGGACATTTTGTGTGTGCATTTATAGCCAAAATATTATTGTTATGTGCGTGTAGTTGAGGTATTTGTTCTAGAGACTTGTGGTTCATAGGATATTAGTTTGACTCATCACTTTTTCCCATCTATTCGAGTTGTGTGGGACTCATTATTGAGAAGATTCTATAACTTCTCTTAGTCCTAAGAATATAAATTCATCCTCATGTGAATCCTCTTATTCGTATTTATATTGGGCCATATTAGAGTGTAAGGCAAGTTTTGGAGACCCAGAGTTTTGGAGAGTGAGCTTGAGAGAGTTTATGCAACCATTGTGATTCAAATTTCAGGGCTTCATGTTGTTTTTATTCCTTATTAAATATACTAGGGAGAATCTGTCAGAATGAGGAGAGGATAACTAGATATTGAGGTATATTGATGTAATTTCGTTTATATGGTTGATAAAATCTATGTTCCTTCCTCTTATATTAGTATTTGGAGTAATTTATTTGTGTGATTTCTAGATGTTTTGAGCTTACAATCTTCTACGAAATATCACTTGTCATCTTCATTTTTTTTGTTCTTGTGTAGGCTTTGGATCGGAATTGGATGAAAGAGATTGAATGATTGTAGGGAATCTCCATTAGGCTCAAAAATCTTCACCCACCTCCGAGGTGGAAAGGTACTTTTTCGTCCATTATAGCATTAGAAATTCCATCGAAGCTACATGATTTTCCATCTGGACTAGGGATTTTCATCAGATTGTCTTATCCATTCTATTTTGTTATATGGTGATATCAATTGAGCATGATATCACGAAGAAATAACTCCTTGCATGTAGAATTTACAACAACATTACAGCAGTAAAAATAAGAAAATTTGAACTAGTGAAGGAATGTCCAATCAATATAATAGGCTAGATACAAATGTGTATTTAAACATAATACCATTTGGATAAATATGATTTCGTAATTGGATTTTCTTGAAAAAATCATGAATTAATAGAATATTACAACAAAAAATTTATTTACATGGATGAATAATGGGAACAAAGGAAAGTGCAAGTAATACCAAGGCCAATTTATTTTAGGGAAATATTAGCTATGAAGTTAGAAATTTTTTTCAAGATAGGGTGCCAAATTTATGTAGCACACACAGAAGAGATGGTTGAGGATCAAGTACCAAATCTTGGGGCCTACCCAATACTTAGGGAATTTGAAGATGTGTTTTCCATAATTCCAAGGTTATTTCCTAAAAGAGACATTGAATTCTCTATAGACTTGGTACCTGAAGCTACATCAATGTCTAAAACACCATACATGAGGAGCACATTAAAAATAAAATAATTACAAATGTAGCTATAATATGTTTTAAGGAGAGGGTACATACAGTCAAGTGCATCATCATGGGATTCCCTAGTCTTATTTGTAAAAAAGAAGGATGGTACATTGAGACTGTGCATTGAATTTCGCTAGTTGAACAAGTGCCACTGTGAAAAATAAGTACCCATTTCCTAGAACAGATTATTTAATTGACGAGCTCAAGGGATCCAATGTAATTTCTAAAATTTACCTAAGATTAGGGTGTCATCAAGTAAGGATTGAGGAAAATGATATCCGTAAGATAACATTTCCAACTCAATATGAGCATTATGATTTTGTGGTGGTGCCATTCAGGCTATATAATGCACTGGGTTTTTCTATGTTCTTCATAAATGGTATCTTCAGAAACGATTTGAATAATTTTATTATTGTGTTTTGGGATGATATCATCATATATTCCAAAATTGGAGAGTAACAAGAACATCATTTAAGGATGGATTTATAGGTACTCAAAGTGAATCAATTATATGCCAAATTGAGTATGTGCCATTTTTACCAGAGAAAAATTCATTATTTGGGGCATGTTATCTTTAAGAGGTGGAAGATGCTCTTGATGTACTATGTCATTTTCATATTCTACCAAATATTAAAGGGTGCCGAAGACCAAATCTTCTACTATAGAAACTAATATACTAGTATTGATTGTTTCTTTTTTCTTCAAAAAATGTGGAAGATTCTATGTTCCAGAAATTAATCCAATATCCTTCACGTACTCACAGATTATGGGTCGAATTTCCCAAAACTATTCATAAGTAACCTCACAATTTGATTCTATGCTAGGATGAGAAGGTCCTCCTTATTCGAGAATCGTAGTCAAAATGTTGCCCGAAATGCTGCTACCTTGTCCAGACGAAGAATGATTTGGGTGTCCAGAGTTGTGAGCCATAAAAAACTAGCATCCCTCCCTCTAGAACCATAATTTTGATGGTGTTGGATTCTACAAACATACAACAGATCTCCCCAATATAATGTCCCAACTAGACCTCATACCGTTTGGTGTGGGAGTCCCATCTAGAATACCGTTGGGCTTCCATTTACTTAAAAATATGCCTTGGATTTAACTGTTAGCACGAGAGAGAGGAGAAATTGGCCTTTTGAATAAGCAAGCTAGTATGCCTTGTGAGTATTCAATTGTCGATGTATCAAGGTTCTCCTACTGCGGAGGGAAAAATAAAGTGATCCTCTAATAGTGAAGTAATATTACTACCCTAATGGAGATGCACTTTAATGAGGAAGACTCTTCTAACATCAAGTGAAATAGTTCACAAGGATCTGATGATCATTATAACATAACAACAAATTTCCAACTAGGAGCACTGAAGTAACCAAAATAGTTCAATTAATCCAGTACTAATAAAATAAAACATGAACCATAAACATTCAAAGAATAGTCTTAGAAACATTCACAATCCATTTGTGAAAACGTGTTGGCCTGGAAGGATTCAATATTGGGAAAAATTCCCAAGATACATAAATGAAATGAACACCACTAGCTCTAATAGTGGAGCATTAGAGCCTCTACTTTCTCCCCAAAAGTACTAAATTTGTCTCTCTAATGCCTTATGGGAGCAGCCATTGTTAAAATTCCTTTACATGATAAATGAGGATCTATTTATAACTTTAGGAATGACCTTTCACATCCTCATGACTCTTGACTTTCTAAATTCTATTTGAATTTGGACTTCTACAACCTTGGGTATTGCATATGAATTTTGGTATTACATGTATTTTGGACTTCCATAACTCTTTAGTTCATAAATGACTCTTTTTCTTCCACTTACTTCTCTTTTACAATGATGACAATAATACATACTGACTTCCACACCATCATGTTATAAGACATGACATGTCACTATATTTGATGATTGGGACAAATAGTGACCAATGACATGGAATTCATCTAGTGGTGACATGGTTTCCACTTATATCTTTTTTAATCAAGTAGCTTCGATCGTTGATGTCCTTACCCTCCAAAGGGTCTTTGGTGAAATGGAGTGTGTGGGTGAATTTATCATCAATATTCAAGTGTGTTTCACATTCTTTTCACACTTCCTTTGTTTATTCTCTTTTCTCTATCTTCCTCATGTGTGATTTCCATGATGTTTCTGAAGTACCTCCATGTACAATCACTCATGAAAATGAACCATCAGCCTAAAAATATCCTATTCTACCATGATTTATGTAGATATTTCTATTCATGCCTTTTCAGTGTGCTCAAAGGGACAAAAGGAGATTTTGGGTGCATGGGTGCACTTTGAAAGGTTGAAGGGCTGAAGACAAAAGGCTTCAGGGCTTGAACACATACTCATGAAGTAAATAGAAGGAAATAATCAGCTAGGGTGCATGGCACAATTCCGAAGGAAAAAGCGGAAGGGTTCAGGCCGAAATGCATTGTGAACTCAAGGGAAGGATCGAGGCTATAGGGTGCACTCTTTAAGGTTGAAGAATGAAGGATTCAAGCCTTTAGGTTGCACTCATGCTCTTAAGATGCCTAGGATGGTGCATGGCGCATGTTTGAAGGTTGAATGGCAGAGCTTTGTGCCTTCAGAGTGTGCTCATATGATCAATTGGTATGTAGGGTGCATGGTGCATTGGGGAAGGATAACGTGTGAAGCTTAAGGGCTTCAGGGTGCTCCTATGCTCTCAGGGAGGGTCTAATTATTTTATTTGAAGGTGTTCAGGGAGGGCACATTTCTTTGAGTCGAAGGAATGGGCTCAAGGAAGACTTGGTCTCTTTGAAGGGTGTATTTTCTAGAGGGAAGGGGAAAGAAGCTTGAGGAGTGTGCCTTATAATCTTGGAGGGTGCATGGTGGAATTTTGAAGAAATTAAATATTTCCCATCAAGGCGTCAGATTGTGCTCATGCACTCTTGGCCTTACTGAGTTCGCTTTGAATTTTTTGTGTGTGTAAGTCTAGAAAATGAGGCAGGAAGTGGGTAGGATGAATTAAGACAGATAAATATATGTGATACATACCAAACCATCAAGAAAACTTATAAAAACTTGAAATATCATGAATATATGTCAAAAAACCACTTTATACACATTCCCCAAGTGTAACGAGAGAAGTGTGTGTGACTGCGACCCAAAAGTTTCATTTTACAACAACAAAGTTGTTATGACCATGAAATGCACATAAAATTGTTCTAGTAATGTGAATACACTTGAGACCACTCAAGAGAAATTGAAAGACATAGAATAGCATGAGATGACATTTGATGATCAATGTGACACATTAGATATGTCAGTGATAGTAGGCTCCAAAATTCGAATGTAGTGAAACTTTTGGAGTGACATGTTGTAGCAGCGACAATAGAGGGTTAAAAGAAGGAGGCTTGATTAAGAGGGCACAATCAAACTCATCAGTGGTTTATGAAGGCTTAAATGTTCATTTTTAATATTGCATGCACTATGAAGAGAATCTTTCCTTGGTCTAGCACAGTGGGGAAGCAGAAGGGACAAGGTGGGAAGGCTTGTTTCTTAAGGATGCACCATGCGCCCTAGAAAGAAAGAGAAGGAGACTTGAAAGTGTAGTTTGACTAGTAAAGGGCTGAGTGGAGGCCTCCTTCAGCCTTTCGTGTTGTTCCATCCACTAAATATGAGTGGTCTAAGCAAGGCTTGAGCACATAGTGCATAGGGGAAGATGGGATGATGAAGGATTCAGGCCTCAAGATTGCGCCATGTTCCCTAAGGAAGAAGATACATTTAGGAAATAAAAATTTGACTGTTCAAAGGCTCATTGTATCTTTATATTGTTCCATGTTCTAAGGGAGACTTTTGAAGGAAGAGGGTAGGGCGTATAGTGCATTGGGGAAGCGGGAAGGGTGAAGTCTTCAGTATTCAAGACTATGCCATACACCCTAAGGGAGAGAAGGCTTGAAAGAAAAAAAAAATTATTTAAGAAGGGATAATTATTAGTTTTGAATGTCATTTTTCTTCTAGGCTAGCATAGTTTCACTCAAAAATGGGTGCTTTTCCATTTGTAATGTGCTTTTCATTAAGGGAGGCCATAGGAAGAAATCTACTTTTCCTAAGAGGGTTTTCACTGCACTGGGAGGATAGGAGGGTATTTGAATTAGATTTTTTACCTCTAAAAAAGTGTGGAAGAGGTCCATGCTATTTTCTAGGAGCTCTTTATATTTAATGCAAGGTAGAGGTAACCAAAACTTAGTGTAGTGAGTCAACATAGGCAAAAAGGATTAGGTGACTTCCCTTGGGAGGTTCATAATGTGTAGTAGTTTTGAGGTGATATTGAGGGAAACTTAATGCACCAATATTGGTGAATAGGATTGCATCGTTGAGGCCCATTAATAGGTTAATGTCCTCACTTGGTAATAGGGATAATTCCTTCACAACTTGATTTAGGCTAAAGGACCAAAAAGAGCTCTTGAAATGGCTAAGTCTGGGACCAACAGAGTAAGAGAAAGAAATGAATATTAATAGGAATAAAACATGTAAAACACAAATAAATTCAATCAACACAGGCCAAAGGAATGCACAAGATTCATGAACATCAATCACACCTTTAATTGATAAAAAAGTGAAACCTATTTCTAAGTGCGATAGTTGAAACGACACATTACGACACCTACAACAAAAGATATGACAAAAGTGATGATAGTGATATAAAGGGGTGATAAGATATAATAATGTGTCTAGAACATATTCCAATGATATGTAGTACCATTTAATGCAGAAGGGTGTGCCATAAATAACTTTTGTGATGCATAAAGGTGTAACACATGAAAGAGTGAGAAAAACAAAAGTGATTCCTACAACAAGAGGAAAATATGAAGACGACACTTGCAAAATGAAAACGACCTTGAAAGAAACACATTATAGAGAAAATATTATATGAAAATGAAACTTATTAAAGTGAAAGTGAGAGAAAGAGACAACTGATAACATAAAAGAGACACTTGTGAAAGCGACGGTGTGAAAAATGAAAGTTGAGAAACCTCATTGAAATATAAGTACAAATGCAACTGAAGTGAGGGATATTGTCAATGAAAGTGTGAAATGACTATCAATATGAGTTGAAAATCATATAGGAACTGTCTTTATGGATGGTGATATGCATGCTTAAGATTTCATAAGGAAAGTGCGGTCATAATTTTAGCAAGGATTGAGCATGTGTGAGCAAGTAATGTTGAAAGTTAAAACTTTGAGAGAAAGACTTGAATGCTTTAAAAAACATAAATCGACCATGAGGTAACTGATGAGAACCATCATTATGTACATTATAAGGGGTTAAGTGTCACCATTTTAGCTTAATTATTCTCTCTCACACACATTTTATTGCATTTTGTCATATTTTTCTTACTGAGAATGGTGTATTAAGGGTTTTCATGATTTGAGGCCTAATGTGGTATAAATGCAAGAAAATAAATGGAATAATGCCATTTTGAGAAATATTGTATAATCAGGGCTAATATTAAACAACAAGGAGTGATTGTAGGAAGGTTGACCACTTTCTTAACTCCTAAAGGCAACCAATATCTCCTCAATATTCTCCTCCAATAGCTCGAAATCAGAGGCAACCAAGAAAGTGAATGATCAAAGGGAGCCAGGATCCACTTCTCTCGAGTTCCAGGGGAAAAAAGACCTAATTTTTAGGGATATTTTGGTAGCTACCCTCTAGCATAAATATACCAGAGCAAGAGATCACTAGGATTCGATTTTTGGATGTAGCTAGAGCACTCTTGGCATTTGTATTAGACATTTCTAACTTTCATGCTTCATGTAAAAGACTGGTTATGAAATAAGATGAGAATTCGGTTTCCTCTGCACTAAGTTAGTTTCAGGGAGTTGAGCTTAAGGTCTAGGTCCTAATCCATTGGCTGCAGTCTCTCTCGTGTATATGTATTTTTATTTTATGTTGCAGTAGTTGATTTCTTTCATTTCATGTTTGGTAGCATATAAAACATCAAAATTGTGTGCTAAGCCTCCCTCTCTAACCTCTTCCATTGGAGCTTGAGGAGGAAGTTCTTCCACCACAGACCAAGTATCTTTTTAGTTAATGATTTCTAGGAAAAGTTAGATATTTTTACTTTTCTTTTAATGAACACGTTGTAGGTGTAGAGGTAGATTTTTGTTTCAATTGCATAGGTAGGTTTATTTAAATTCAACTCATATTTTCCACCATTTTTATGATAATTTTATAAATTATGAATGCATGAACATGTATATTTATTGTGGGTTTTAATAGAGCAACAAAGGAGGACCCCTTCAGCACCATCATCTTCCGTCTTCACCCTTCATCAACCACCTTCCATCCAAGTCACCTATAACCTTGTTTCTGAGGTCACCACCACATCACCGAGAGAAACATTGAGGGTGAAAGGCATGCTTTATGAAGAGCTATGATCTTGTCCAAGGGGTTTTCTACCCATTATCTACCAATATCCACCATTACCCCACCTTTCCTTAACTTTTTATCACCATTTCTAGCCTTAACCTCCATTCGGCATGTTTCTTGTATCTTCTCAAGACATCCTGTAGAACTACAGGAAATACTGTAGAAAAATCCTGTAGGAGTGCTAAACACCCTCTTCTTCAACCCAAAATAATTCTTCCACCTCATCTAAGCCCAAACATGCCACCAATATACCTTCAACTCTGAACCTTTCAATCAGGGACCCTCTTAGACCACCTAGGCGCTTCCTCCCTTTGCTGTAAAACAGATTTCATTTTGAAGTGTGATTAGTTCATTACAATCTGCATCATTAAACACAATAGTTAAGCATAAGTTAGATAGGTCTTAGTTAATCATTGATTCATTATGTGTGCTCTAGATTAATTTCCTTTTCTGTAATTAAATTCAACAATCTAGACTATGAATGCCACTTAGTGTAATTTCCTTTCTCTCATTAGCATAAGTGTGAATCTTTATTTCTTGCAAATAGTTAAATGAATCAATGTGATCTAGAGTAGTTTATTTCCTTGTTGATAGAGTAATGGTTGTGATCTATTTCCAGTTTTAGATTACATTTAGAAGTGTGAAAGACTTCCTTTCCTAGAAGTGACCCTAGCATTAGCACCTCATTGTAGAACTATGATGAGGATGTCATGAGTACAGCTCATTTTTTGTGCATATAGCAATGTAACCTCCAAGTTTGTACGAACCACGGGTTGATAAAGTAAAGTTGAGTAGCCTATGGGAGTTGCAACACTCTTGATGCAATACCATGGCTCACCAATAACCATTAAGCGACAGATCGTAAGATCCTAAATAGGCTCCAAATTTCATGTGTGAGAAAAATTTTGGAGGGTGTTGATCGCAACGTCAACATCACCATTTATATGGCCAAAGAAATCCTCTTATGCTACTTGTCTTGTTTCTCCAACAATAACTTGATGACAATAAGAGAAAGATTTTGTATTTTTATTATCACTTAATATAAACCTTTACCTAATATTTAAAATAAAATATAATGCTCCTATTTATTTCCAAAATAATCATGACAATTTTTCCTTTTAATTAAATTGACTAATTAAAAAAATGTCATATGATCTTCTGCAGACATGGTATTACGCATTGATTTTTCCTTTAACAGGTATTACTTTGTTTTTGACCAAAAAAAAATGTAGCTTCTCCATCATTTAACATTATTGATTGAATTTTATTATTATTTAGAATTATTTAACTACTACGTGATTGGTTCAAGCCTTCTTTAGTAATGATTGTTATTGCAGCCTTTGTACAACACAATGTCATGTGGATAAGTGTGTTTTCTGCCATAATTTTTGGATGCAGTTGCAATATTTATGCCACAATATTTAGATAAATTTCAATTTTTCATTGTTAAGCTTCGTAGGAAACCACCAAAAATTAAAATTCTTGAAAATGTACGATACTCACGTAAATAATATATTTACCATTAGTTACTACTCATCATAATTTAAACAAGTATTTGATATTGTCAGTTAACAAGTTTTAAATTTTATTAGTCGAATTAAATAACTTTATCCATAAACAAATACAATGGAATAAAATCATTAATAATTAAGTGAAAATTGATTCAAACCATAAATTATTATTTAATATATATTAAAAATAATTAGACACAAAAAAATTAATATAGATTCATTTAATTATTATATAATTATTTTTCAAATTAAAAACACTTATTTATATTACCTAAATATTTATTATTTATTAAAAAAATATTAAGTGCATCTAAATGAAATAAGTTTTAACAAATAAATTAAATTATAATAAAAACATTATATAGTTTTATTTAATATAAATAAGAAATTGATAAAAAAATTAAAAAGTGATAAATTCAAACTCTAAATAAGTAAATAAATAAAACAATTTCGTTTTAAATATTTATATTTTTTTTAAGTAATATATTCAACCCATTTTTCACACATATATATAGAAAGAACAACAACCTTTTAGGATAATTTACACAATTCAATCACTAAACTTTTAAGATGATATGGATTCTTAGAGAAATTAAAATGAAAGTTATAAAGAAAAAAAAAAATTATTAGAAAGCTTGGAAAATATTACATTAGTCATAATAATTTTACTTAAAACTAAATTTTAAATATTTAAAATTAAAATTGTATTCCAAATTATTTATGAAATGATTAAAGGCTATAAAAAAATACAAAGAATATCATGTAATTTAGTGAAAATTATTTTGTTACATCATAACTGTATCACATAGTATAATATGATCACATATATGATTCTATCTAATCTGGCCTCTATGATAAATTAAAGATATATTAAAAAGAAAAACATAAGTTTTGTTTTATTTGATGATTTATTTATTTTTTAAAATTAAAGTTTATATTACTAAAAAATTAGAATTACATGACTTTCATATTTCTTTCTTAGGAGTTGGACTTCTTTAAGAACTTACTCAAGACAGGAATAGGGATGGATATCTTATACAAAACCTAACACCAAGAGCCCATATATAGTTAAACGCTAGGCTAGCCATAAACCATTGCCAAGCACCAAAATCAACACAAAAGAAAAACTAGCTAGATTAGTTAGAAAATAAAATCCATTGTCAATACATCAGAAACCAAATTTGACTCTTACACAGACATAAACTACGATCGTCAAAAGAAAAACAACCCTTTGATTGGTCAGATGAAAAACAAAGGAACCAACATAATGCATAGATGACCAACTTAACTCTAATAATTTTCCAAAGAGGATAATGTAGGAGGAACCCTCACAGTTGACCTTGTAGGATCTATCAAATCTCCATTGTTACATTCACAACCTATATAACCCTCCACGTGTGCCAAGTGGGAATCAATCCTGTCCAAATATAATCTTTAATTTTGAGTATCATTTTGATGTCTTCTAGGGTGGCAAAGACATTATACCACTCCAATTGTTTGTCCTTCAGGACTAGACCCAACAAATTTTTCATTTTCTAGTGTAAAACTGCTAAATTCAAGTATTGTTTCTTCTTTCCCTGTGTGTGCCCAAGGCCAGGAACCCATGTCAACATTTCCTCGAGTATTTATATATTAGAATGGGATTGTTTCTCAACCAATGCTTGAGTCTCCAATTTACCAATTTATTTCCTTATCTCTAGAAAAACATCATTGAAGTAGGTGGTAGTGGAATCATGGGCAAAGAGTCTCGCCCCTCTCTTTCCCTGCGAAGTGTTACCCCCCCCGTCTTTCATGCAATGCATTTTTTGCCTTAGAGGCATAGTTGCTTCACGAGCGGAACACGTGGAACACCCATTGTAAACTCCACTACATACAAAGAAGCAAGAGAAAAAACTAGATGCACCCACTGAAGGACCAAGATTCAAACCAACTAAATCATCTTCGCAACTCAAAATACAAGCCTAAGACTCATGAGAGGTAGTTTTTAATACAACAAAGGTCACAACACCCTGAACACAAGACCCACTCCCTGACACAATCAAACAACAACACATAATCAGGTGAAACACAAAAGCCCAATAGCTTGAGATGTGTCGGCATACACAACATTTAACCCCAAGAACCTAAAAAACCAAATTGTGAAAGTCGAAAAATGACACCCCAAATTTTTAATCAATACAATAAACCCTTATTCAAACAAAAGCAGAACCAGGAGGCTCTGAAATAAACTCACATGCAGACTACCAATGCCCTCCATCGCTTTTGTATAAAATGATACTGGAATTCAAAACACAGATGCACTAACCCTAGAAACTCATGCCCAAACAACAAGCTATTGAAAAACAAAATAACCGAATAATAAAGGAAATTGAACTCAACTTTCACGCTATGATAAGAATATAACTTCCTCACAATAACACCAAGAAACTAGGAAGATGACGACCATGCACATACTCGTTTGCTATAGAAACTCTGTCGCATCATTGAATTCCCACATAGACTAGCAAACTCACGTTCCACAGCCTCAAAGATAAGGTCCCACCAGGACCCAAAGCATCCCACTATCGCGAATAGAGAAAAATACATCCAATGGGATGTCGAGGACCACCACTCAACCTCCATTCAAACCACCACACACACATTCCAGATCCTTCAAGAGACAAGAGATAAATAGAAAGTTCCAACTATAGGTTTGCATGCATATCACATTTGGGGGTGGGTGGTGGGAACTGCCTCCAAGATTATTGTTCCAAGAGTGTCTGGTCTTATCTTATGTGATGATTTAAAAATATATGAGAAGATTATATACCTTACATTTAATAAATCAATTCAAATGAAAGTTAGTGCATTAGTTGGCAAACAATTGTAAAGGCGTCCTTAATAAAATTTCATATCCAATTTTAAGCGGTTTTTCATGTATTGCTTTCGTGAAAAAGCAATATATTTATCTCATCAACTTTTGTATACAATTTACAGCCATGTTTATCATTTATCATTTGTTTATATTGATAGTTTAACATGTTATTAGTAATTTTTTCCATTATTTTGTTTATATTTAAATATACCATGTTTGAATTGAAAAATTAATATATTTACTCTAACAACTTTGATGCAAATTTTTAACATATCCATAGATATATTATTATATCAAATAATTTGTAGACTATTAATAATTATGGATATAAATTTATAACATATCCATGGATATATTATTATATCCATCTTAATATTAAAATAATTTGTAGACTATCAAATGGAATGTACATATCACTAGGGATAGTGTTTGAAGATGTGTATATTCATAATAATATTAAAATATTTTATAGAGAAACAAATAGAATTTACATATTTTATATGTATACCCCTCATGCTAGTCAATATACGAGAGCCGCTGCCATAGGATTCGGAGACAACACGTTTGTGGGAGAAGACTGCGTGATTGTGAGGACTAGAAGAAATTATTACTTAATCGAATTGATTTACCAAAGGTTGACGCGACTTATAACATAGATATATTCAATTTAGTTTTACAATATTGTTTAATGTTTGTCCAATTTGATCAATAAAATTTTGTTTTATAATTTAAAAGTTTTATGAATTTGCTTACTATATTTAACTAATACATAATAAACAATTTAATTTGGAAAAGAATTATTTAAAATCCATGGGATATAAATTTTGTTTTTGTTTGAGGTACTTGTATCACTTTTATAATAATAATTTAATAATAAAAAAATATTTTAATACTATATTTTACAAAATAGTTCGATTATAATAATTAAAGTGAAACAAATTCCTCGATATACAAATTTTTCGTGCAGTTTTTATATTTGATTTAATTTTTCAGTTAGTAATAAATTTAAAAATAAAATTGACTCATATTAATTAGATTAAGTCTTGTAATCATTATTTAGATTTATATAATTGTAAAGTTTACATGTTAATATTATATAATCCACTTATAGTGCGGATATTCAAAAATGTTAACCCTATTTTGAATTAAAATAATAATAATAATAATTTATCCACTTGAAAAAAAATATCCATAATATAATTTTGAAAATTATTAGAGGCTAGATGTTGGTGAAGAAAAATGGGATAAGTTTAAATGAATAAGATAATTAACTTTTTTTTATTGTCTTTCTTTTGATATTGACTTTAAATAATATATATATAAATAAACTTCTATCTAATTCTAAATTTATCATGAGACTAAAAAATCGTATCCTTTGAAGTGTAAATATTTTATTATATTCTTTTTGTTATAAAAAATGTTTGAATTGAGAAATGATCAATTTTAATATATAATAGATCCAAAATAAAGATAAATTTATGTTGGTTATCTTAAAATGTAGTTAAATTAATTTTAGATTGTTTGAATTACAAATATTAGATATTAGTGGGATTTAATTCTATTACAATAAGGATATTCATTCTTGAAATAAAATATTTGGTCTTGTTTATGAGTGAATTGATCATTACAATGCATAAATTATAAATTTCAATTTATTGTAGAAATGAGAGACAATAACTAATAAAAGAACCAAAATACTACAAACGATTTTATCTTTATCAATGAGAGCATTGTTCACGTGCTTATTCAAGAGGGAAACCTCTAATTAGATGTTTTTTAACAATATATTTCATAAGATATCTCATTTATCAATTTCACTTCTTTATATAGTTTTGTATACCTCATAGAAACATTCTAGAGAAGGGACTTTCTAGTAGGAAAACCTTTGTAGTAAGACTTCTTAAAATTATTGCTTTCACAATACTACATAGACCTTATTGATTTGAGATGAGCTCCAAAACATAGAAACCTATCTATCTTCTTATGGGTTAAGGTAGGACCCTGAGATTCCCCTCCCCTTTAAAAGGAAGTGTTTCCCTGAAGGATGGAAAAGGGGGAATTTTTGAATGATCTCTATTGGTTCCCATGTCACATCCTAGGACAATGTATCCCTCCACTATATCACAACCTCCTAGATAGTGTGATAGTATAGATAATATATATATATATATTTTTTAATGATGACATTTTGTTGCACCTAAATGGAGCTTTATTCTTCTAGTTCTAGAAGGCTAGCTTGAATACAATAATTATATCCAACCACTTTCTTTAAGCAAGGGACATGAAAGATTGGATGAATATTATAATGGTGTAGAAGTGCCAATTTGTATTCTTTTGGTCTAGCATGTTTTAGGACCTTATAGGGACCAAAAAACTTGGGAGTAAGCTTTTCACGATGATTATCTTTGAGGAAGGCCTATGTATAAGGTTTAGATAAAGGAATACATGATATCTTATTCAAAATGGAATTTAGAACAACATTATTCACATGTTTTTTTGTCTATTTGAGCCATTACCATATCATCCTTAAGTGCGTAGAGAATGCTGGTCCAAGATATGTGGGTTTTTTTGACCTCCTATACCTCAGAAACTCCAAGTAAGATAATACTAATAGAGGATTTGGGCTATAGATAACATCAAAGTGACTCATTTGAGTGGCTTGATGAATAGTTGTATTATACCATCATTTTCTATAGGCAACCACTAAACTGATTTTCATTGTTGTTACACCAATTTTTGGTCATCTAACTTGTTACTATTAGATGGACCAAAGTACACCATGTAAGACCAATTTTACCCTAAATAAAATTGCTTTCACTATGAAAAATAACTTAGTAAACCACATTTATTAAGTTGTTTATGGTATAAACAAGAAACCCCATGAGGAGATATTAAATAAATCCACAATTGTTTGGTTTTCCTCAAGGAATAATTAGTTAAACAACAGTTTAATTAATATTCTTGGTCATATTTAAGCCAAAATAGGAAAATTAATTAGATAAATCATTATTTATCTTATTATTTTCTAGGAATAATTATTTAAACCTTATTTAAATAATATTATTTGTTAAATTTGACCAAATCATTTATAAATAATTGAATAAATAATTATTTATTTACTTACTATTCAACGACATCCTTAAAATAATAAATAAATCATTTATTTATTTATTATTTACAAATAAATGGATTTGACCAAAGTCAAATTCTTTTTCCCTCCAACAAATATAATAAAATATTCCATAAAAGTTGGATCTTGAATTGGTTAGTAATATTTTAATTATGCACCAATATCTAGACTAACTCAATATTTTGTTATAAATAGAAGGGTTTTTTCATTCACTCACTACCTTTTGTTGCCTAAAGATCACTCTGGATCTATACTTTTGGTCTGACTTTGATTCACCATCATTATCATATTTTGCTACCATTTTTCTTATGAGCTCCCTTTGAGTTCCATTTTTCTTTGGGTTTTCTACACCATCAAGCGAGAGAGATTTTAGATCTGAAGTGATGAGGACTTACAAGAACCCATCCCATTGAGGGGGACTGGTAACATGTTTCTACGCTCCCTTCCCAGGTGTCAAAAAATACAAAAATTCTTTAAAACAATCTTGTCTTGTCTATTGGATGCATGGAGAAACTGTTGTTTTATTTACTGCTTAATGTCTTTTAATGCATAGATATAGATTTTGTAGCATTTATCTTGGTCAACTAATTGCAGATCTAAAGATATTGGTAGCCATCTTTTCTATTAGGGTTGTTTGTTATGCATGGCTAAAGTGAGCCATTTTCGTACGCTTGCGATTAAGATTCATACTAACAACTGACGACTCCACAAGGGTTTACGATTACGACCTCTGTCGTTTTTCATATCCCTACATATCCAGCTGCTTCAAACCCTAGGATTTCTTTTTAGCCTCTTGTTTTGATTTTCTTGATGTTGTTTTTAACCTATAAAACCATAAAACATTAAAAATTCTAACTTCCCCATGTTTTCGTACCTATTGCGTAGGCGACAGGCATCAGCCACAACTGAGACGAATTTTTTTTTTGAAACTTGCTCTCAAGAGTTCCAGAAGTGCAGGTCACACTTTTTGGGCTAAAACCTGCAACTTGAACCTCCAGGGTGCAGAAAACAGGCCAAAACTTGCAACCTTTGCAAAAAACAGGTCAGAAACTGTGACCTGAACATTTTGCAGGAATTTTTTTGAGATTTTTCTGGGTTTTTCTAGGCCTCTGTTCAGGGTTTTCTAACCTATGTCTCCGCCCTTTTTAGACCTGTACTTGTTCTATTTTACTCATGAAAGTGGGAACCTATCCCCCTAGGGCTTCAGTACCCTCCACCTTTTGTGAGAGAGTTTTAGCTGTTGCAACTTGTCTGAAATTTTAGTGTGTTCAACCATTTTTTCAGATTTGATCCCTTACCTTCGGATCCACTTCAGATTGGTTATTTATCCATCCAAAACACCTCCTTTTAGTTTTTTTTTGGTTTTCCTCTAGGGTCTCCTCCACTTCCCTCCAGGTTATAGCCTTTCGCCACCTCATTTACAACAATTTTTCCATTGATTTTTTGTTGTTTTTCTGCACCTATTTCCAGCAGATCTGACCTTTAGATCATTGTCCCTCCCAAATTTAGATCTATTGGCTATTTTTGTGTGTTTTGACTAGATTTTTGCCCACCTACAGACTAGTTGTTGAGATGCCCGCCTCCTTGGTTTAGATTAATGCATAATTAGCTGTTTATTTTCTGTTATTTCAATTTCATATATTGTTATCTGCAAGTTTATTTATAGTTATACATCACACTTTTTATTTTTCTCTACAAACGTCTAGGTTTAAAAATTAAAATTTACACACTTAACACACACACCCTAAGTGAAGAAGAGCCTGGTTAACACCGCGAGGCAAAGACTTTAACATTGTAATCAATTGATCCTGCACCTTTCTACCCTTGTTTCGACATTGTAATCAGTTGATCATGCACCTCTTCACCCTTGTTGGTCTCTCTTCCCTTTATGCCATGCTTGTGCTCTCATCATTGCGCCCCCAAGGAGTTTATCCCGGAGACTTCCTGGCCTTCATCCTCAGTTTCAAGTAGGAAGAATTACTCCTCTGCATAGGATTCGAGTTAGTCCTCCACCAAGTCCGCACTCCGACTCCTCTTCTGGTTCATTGGGTTCCCCTTCTAGGTCTGCCCCCAATTCTCCCCTTGTCACTTTCACTATGTCTGGTTCAAGACCTCATGCTGGTGGTAGCCCCGGCCCTAATGCTGGGAATACTACTAGTAGGACCACAACAGGAACTACCTCGGCTGCTCCCTTACTCCCCTGTATGGCAGGCCTCAGTCTTCCTGATTTTAACCAGTTGATCAATGACCCTATACACCATAACGCTGGTTGGCATGCTATGCGAACCAAGCTCCCTTCCGACATCCGCAAGTTTGAAGGTCTTGCTAGAGAAGATCCTACAAATCATGTTCAATCTTTCCACATATGGTGTTCGTTTAACTCCATTACTGATGATTCTGTCCGTCTTCAGTTGTTCCAACGTACGCTTAATGGCGAAGCTTCTAAGTGGTATGTTGATCAGGCCTCATCCTCTCATACCACCTTTGCGACTCTTGTCCGAGCCTTTCTGTCTTATTTTCGGCTGCCCCTCCGTTATGACACTGGTACCAAAATGTTGATTTCTTTCCGTCAATCATCTGCGACCCGCCTATCTGATCATGTCAAAGAATGGAGGAGAAGAAAGAGCCTATGTCGAGCCCCTACCTTCGAAGACCGTGTCAACATGGACTAGTTCCTTAGATCCCTTTTGCCTGCTAGTACCTTCAATTACCAGATTCTCATAATTAACTCTGACCAACCCACTACCGTTGACCTCAACCTTCAAACTTGGTCCTGTCAGTACAACAAGCCTCCCGCTACATCTGCCCCCAAGCCCCCTTCTTTAGGTTCTACAGAGCCTCTTTCAACAACCAATGGTCCGTTTCATATCCCTCAGCCTAAGGCAGAGGTTCATACCAAGATCCCTAAGGGACCATTATGCCAAAATGCTACTTCTGGCAAAGCTGCCCATTCATATAGTATAGTAGATGATTTGGCGCAATCTCCTACTACCATCTCAACACTGGAACTCCTCCAGTCGTGCCCTTCATAACGAAAATCTCTACTATCTGCCATGGGCACTATAGATCCTTCATATGATCGATTGATCGTCTTAGATGTTGACCGGTCATAGAATCCTCCTCTTCCTGCTTCCGTCGCCTTCCAAATCCCAGTCAAGTTCCGGAATGCCAACATTTCCTGTTGTATCATTGAAGAGGGGGCATCCACCCACGTGATTTCTACTTCAGTTTGGAAGTAGCTCGGATCACCTGAGTTGGCCCCTTCCAATATCACCCTTTGAGAGTGGGATGGCCACGCTTCCCAGCCCATTGGCCTATTCCAAAATTTTCCTATTGCTTTCTCGGGAAAGACTTTTTGTGTTGACGTAGAAGTCATTGATGCCCCCTTAGATTACAACCTTCTATTGGGTCGTAGCTACAACTATGCGATGTATCTTGTACCATATATGGTTCACTGCAAGATTTCATTTCCCCATAATGGAAAGATAGTCACCATTGACCAGTTGACATATTACAAACCGAAGTCTCGGACCTCCCTTGAGTCCATCATGTCTTCGGTGGCCAATAAGCAAACCTTCGAACCTTTGACCAGTGTCTCACCCAAAGTCTACAAAGTCTTCTCTTTTCTTAGTTCATTCCTTGTTCTTCCTCCTCCTGTCTCTGATCCCAGCTCATCAAATGTTTACATGATGCAATCATCTTTGGCTTCCCTCAAGTGGCCCGCTTCGCCTAGTCAACAGCCCTGCCCTCCACAACCTGCTCCTAGCACTTCGATTCAGTATTTTGGACCCCCTCCTCCTGGCCCTTCACCTACAACTGGTATCCATGAGCCTCTCTACCCTCCTGGCACGGTTCCTCCTAGCCTTAACCACCTTGGAGTTGTCCTGCCTGGCCATTACCCCTCCGGTCAAATACCATTCCTAGCTCCCCCTCTTGGAGTGTTATTGATACTTATGATGGCTACCCTATCCCTTCCTAACCCGACCCTGGGGATTCCTGTCTGGTACATTGATCCCCCAGCTTCTACCCCACCTGGTCAACTCAAACCTTATGCTGCTTTGACCCTAGTTCAACCAGTCCCCATGACCCCTCCTGCTGCTACTATGCCTCAGCCACCTCAACAGGAACTTTCTCCTGTTGTGACCACTTCGGGTAAAAAGGGAAAAGCATGTAAGAAGGCATCAAAATACAAGGCTTCCCCGACTGACCCTGCTCCTCCTCAGCCTCCAAAGCCTTATGCTTTGTACGATGTTGTCGGTCATGCCACCCATAATTGTCCTGAGTTGCGTCATATCAAGCGCATGGTTAATGTTTCGTTCCCTCAGTCTACGGTCCCTGAAGCCTCTGTTTCTTCCTCAAATGCAACCAAGAACCCTAAGACTATTCACACCAACCAACCTTTTGATTTCTATGATCTCCATGGCCATTATTCCCACCATTGTCCCCGCCTGCCACATTATCGCGCCTCTTTAGAGGTAGTTTGGGAGTACGAGATTGAACAGAACCAATCTGCCTCTCCCATCCTTGCGTGGTATGCTTCGGGCCAACTTGAGGATTTACCCGCTCCCATTGACATTCCCCCTCCTAATGTTGAGATGATAGAGCTTGCAGCCACCATCCTCTACCTATCATCATTCATGAGATCCACGGTGGAAGCTCACCCTAAAACCTCCCCTTTTGTTTAGCTTGACCTCCCTTCAGCGATCACCCTGGGCTCAACATCAGTGGATCCCTTATCTATTTTTTCTTCCATCATCCCCTGTGACGATGTGCATGTGAACCTTTCTTCTCATGATGATGAGCTAGGTAGATTCGTTGTGTCATGTTGTCTCCCTTCCTCCCGTCACCCCATCTTCTATTGTGAGGATGACACCATGGAAGCCTTGTCCACCCCTGACTTCATCTTTCCCTCCTATAAGTGAAATGGCACCATCCGTGTCTATGGTGACTTTCGCAGCCTGAGCACAAGCTGCCCACAAGGTAGCTCCCACACACCACCTTCCCGATGGTGTCCAAGCAATAGACATCCTACCCAGATTACTCCCTCTCGCAGTGTTTGTTCAATTTCTACTTTGCGATCAGGTTGCCAGCATTTTTCATCGTCCTCCCATTTTATGTCTTGTGGCACCTTTCAGATGGACCTCCCATCCACACCTTATATCGGTTATGCCGATGGTGCAAGTCGCTACTACCAGAATCTAGCCTCGGCAGGTTGGGCCATTTTCACCCCCTTTCATTCGCTTGTTCTCTCGAATGGTGTATGCATTGGTACTGCCACCAATAATTAGGCTGAATATGATGTATTGTGAGGTTTATTAGTCGATTCCCTTTCCAATCGCATCCTCCACCTTCATGTTCATTTAGATTCTCTGCTTCTTGTCATGCAATTGAATGGTGTATATCGCGTGCATAATCCTATCCTTTTTGGAAGATCTTTACGAGTGAAGCTTTTGATGCATGAATTTGACATCATTACATTCAGTCATGTACCTAGAGCACAAAATCACTATGTAGATAGCATTGCAAACAATATTCTAGATTGGCATTTAGCACACGTATTTAACACAAGACAATGATATAAAAACCATCAAAATTATGCATATCCATAATATGTGTCGTATATAATGTGTTAGATTCCATTAACTCTGGTACATATGACATGCCCATAGCATGTTGCAAAAACTCAAAAATGGGGGCACCACCTACCCCTACACCTAATCACTATCTGGAGGATCTCGAGCCAATGGCTCTACTCCTATAGCTCGTAGATCATGCATCCCCTGTCCAGCCATCGACATGCGCCGCATGACCCCTTGCCACTACGAGGGTAGACCAATACATGGTTCTATGTACTGGTCATCCAAGTCTTCCCAACCACACTCTGAAACACCGGTCAGAAGCCTCTCACATCTATGATGGATATTCTCCAGGAGGGCCGCTGCATTTTCATTTTGCGGTGTATAAATTTGCTGAATAATGATTAATTATCCACCGAGACTATCCTGATCACATACAATTCGAATTCATATGCAACACATAATCTCTTCCACTCAGATCATCAAACATGCGGAAAATAAAACAAGCGATAGCACATCAAATCATCATACACATTAACACAGTATATATGGGGAAAGCTTATACCTAAAAACCCCGCAGCTATTGTTTATATTATAATGGAGAAATAATGTAACAAACTCAGTACAATACTCCTCACAAGTACTCAGTACTTTCTCATAAAGTTACACACAAACTAGCTTGGTTTTGAACAGGTTACTGATTCAAAACTCACCACTAATTGCCTTGCCTCTATTGCGCAATCATGGCCTGTCTATATAGAGATCCAAGGTTCAAATCTCCTTGGCTTGACAGTGCAATCATCATGGGAAATTCCTCCAAGTGTGGTGCATATCTCATGCACAACTGATGTCGCCACTGATAGCTAACTCCACCCTTTCATCTACCTCTTTCACTGGTCTCCACTGAACTGTCCATGCACTGTAGTGAACTGATGTGTTCTTGAGTTGAATAATGAGTTACTAATTAATGAATTAAATAATATTTAATTCACTCCACTCATTACTAGTTGATTAGCTAGTTAAACTAATCTCAGCTAGTTCAACTAAGTTAAACCGAACACAACTCCACTAGCTGTCTCATTAACTCCACCAAACTTCTGCCACTGAAGTCCTAACTGAAGTCAACCATGCATGTGCTCACCAAAACCTTGGGAATAGCGTAATTCCTCTGTTAGATGCATGAGCCACTTCCAAGGCTCGAACTGAAGTGCTCCAAGAGAGTAAACTGAAGTTTAGAGTCTAAATATTATTAAGGGTAAATAATATTTGACTTCCCTATTTTAAGTAGAGGCAGTCTAAAAAATAGACTTCAACCTATAGGTACAAAAAATAGAGTCCCATCTATTTTTACCAACATGACCAATACTCCAAGAATAACATACTGCAATCCCCGGACCATGCTCCATATGTCTAAAAATAGACATAGTCTAAAAATAGATTTTGCGCCAGAATTTGCATGCGGGCCCACTTAGTGAAGGCGACTTCATTTCACTAAGCTCCATCATCTTGCTGCATTTTCAACACTCCCTCTCAGCAAGATATGGATTATATGCAACCCCTATCCTGCCTCTGTGGAATTCGAACTTGCTCCTGGTGAGCGCCTTCGTCAGGATGTCGACATCCTGATCCTCCGTGGGAACATATGAAAGCATCATGATTCTCCGCTAAACACAATCTCTGATATGATGGTACCTGATGTCGATGTGTTTGGACCTATCATGAAATACTGGATTGGCCGAGAGTTTAATGCAACTCTGGTTATCACAGTAGATCACTGTAGGCTCCAAATGCAACCTGAACAATCCTGCGAGAATCTTCCTCATCCAAATAGCCTCGCATGCAGCCAAGCTAGCTGCCATGTACTCGGCCTCTGCTGAACTGAGTGCCACAGATCTCTGCTTCCTGCTGTACCAGGAAACTACTGTCGACCCAATGCTGAAAACTCCTCCGGATGTGCTCTTCCGGTCCGTTGGGCTCCCTGCCCAATCTGCATCAGTGAAGCCAGAAAGCTTCGCTCCATCCTCCTGTCTGTACCATAGACCATATCCCGATGTACCTCTAATATAGCGCAATACATGCTTGCCTGCCTTCCAAAAGAGCTTGGTAGGCTTAACCATAGCTTGCGAAAGCTGGTTAACAGCATAGCATATATCGGGTCGTGTATTGACCAGATACATAAGCGACCCCACCACCTGTCGATAGACAGTGGCATCCACTACCTCCGCTGAAGTAGCATCCTCCTTCCTCCAACCACCAGGAAGAGGAGTGTCAACAGGCTTGCAGCCTTGCATGTTGAACCTCTCCAAAATCTCTCGGGCATACTTGCCCTGAGAAACAAACAGTCCTCCGCTGCGCTGCCAAATCTCCAATCCCAGAAAATAATGAAGGATGCCCAAGTCCTTCATCTCAAACTCTCGTGCAAGATCCTCCTTGCATGAAAGTATCAACTGCTCATCGCCAGTCAAAATCAGATCATCTACATACAGTACGATGATCAACAGCTTCCCCTCCACCACAATCTGTTACAGGTTTGGATCCGCCTCACTCTTGGAGAATCCAAGCTTGGTGAAGTAGCTGTCTATCCGAGTGTACCAAGCACGAGGTGCTTGCTTCAGCCCGTACAGTGCTCTCTTGAGTCGGCACGCATGCGACTCACTGCTGAAGATCTCAAAACCTTTAGGCTGCTCTATGTACACCTCCTCCTCAATTACTCCGTTGAGGAACGCAGTCTTCACATCCATCTGATGAATGTGCCACCCCATCTGCGCTGAGAGAGCAAGGATCGTCCGTATGGAAGAGTACCTTGTGACAAGTGCAAAGGTCTCCTCATAATCGATCCCCTCGATCTGTGAGAAGCCACGGGTGACAAATCTTGCCTTGTACTTCTCCACACTCCCGTCAGCCACCTACTTCACTTTGTAGATCCATCGCGAACCCACCACTGATTTCCCCACCGGTCTTGGGACAATCTCCCATGCACTGTTCCTGACGATCGAATCATATTCTTCGATCATGGCATCAACCCATGCGGGTTCCTCCACGGCTTCCTCAAAAGAGGATGGCTCCGTCACAACACATTGACTCACAAGAGCCATGTATCCAGTGTACCGATCCGGTGACTGTCTCTGTCTGCGCTGTGCTGTAGGTGGTCCTACAACCTTCTATGCATCCCGAGCCAGTCGCTCAGCTTCTGTAGTGCGCATGCGCCCTCTGATGGTTGGCGCTGCCTGGGTGGTTTCTTCCACCTCCTGAACTTCCTCTTGTGGCTGATCCACATCCGGAAGCTCCTCCTTGGGAACTAACAGCTCCTCATCTGCATGCAAGTGTAGCTCCCTCTCAAGCGAACACTGCATGGCTTTCTCCTCCTGAAATTTTATATCCCGTCGCACAACAGTCTTGCGACTGTCTGGCACATACACCCGATAGTTGTGAGGTGTATCGGTGTACCCCACAAATATTCCAACTTCAGCAGTTGGATCCAGCTTCCTTCTTGCATCCTTCGTCACATGCATGTAGACAGGAGATCCGAAAATCCGCAAATGGGAAATATCGGGCCTCTTGCCAGAATAAGCCTCCTCTGGTGTACTCATGCCAAGAACCTTGTGAGGACAACGGTTCTGCACATACACTGCTGTATTGCATGCCTCAACCCACAAGTGAAGGGGTAGGCCCTGATCATGCAACATCGCCCGTGCAGCACCCACGATCGTTCTGTTCTTCCGCTCAGCCACCCCGTTCTGCTGTGGGTTATGGGGTGCGATGAGCTCTCTCTGAATCCCTTCTGCGCTACAGAACTCCTTGAATTCAGCCAAGATGAATTCACCACCGTTATCACTCCTTAGAGCAATCACCTTCTTCCCCGACTCCTTCTCGACCAGTGCTTTAAACTCACAGAACTTATTGAATGTATCGCTCTTCTTCTGCATGAAGAAGATCCAGCACTTTCGAGAGAAATCATCAAAAAATATCACATAATACCTGTGCTTTTCTATCGAAGCAACTAAGAAAGGACCACACACGTCTCTATGAACTCTCTCAAGGATCGTCGTGGCGCGACTCTCCTTCTTGTGAAAGGTGGCTTTCACACACTTCCCCAAGGTACACCCCTTGCACTGATCTGACTGCGCAAGAGTGCCCTTAGGAAGCCCAGTAGAAATCTGCTGCAGGATCTTCAAAGCTCCATGGTGAAGGTGGCCCAATCTCCTGTGCCACAGTTCGCCCTCATCATCTCGGCTCACCACTTCTCCCGCCTTGCATGCCATTGCCGCATAGCCATCTACCTGCAACTGATAAAGGTTCTTGGTTCGAACCCCTATCTTCCGGGTCTCTCCAGTAGTCTTACTACACAGGAAGGCTTTTCCTTCGCTGAAGACGACATCATACCCCTTATCCTCCAACATCGCCATAGAGATCAAGTTCTTCTTCAATCCAGGTACATACCAGTCGCACTGTATCTACCATCATCGCCCATCTCGATGTGCACACCCAAATATTTGTCCTCCAAATCTGAGAACAAATCCCGATCTCCCGTCATATGAAATGATGCACCGCTGTCCAAGAACCATACTGATCCCATCACACTTGAAACCAAGCATGCAATCAGTGAAAAGTCAAGCTCGAACTGTGAAGCCAAAGCTTCTCCATTTGCAGATCTTCCCGCATGCTTGTTCTTCTTCTTCTTTGGACAATTGGTAGCATAATGTCCATGATCATGGCAGTGAAAACACTTCACTTTTGCCATATCCTGCTTCTTGCCCTTTGCACTGGAATGAGAATTTTTCTTACCCTTCCCATTCTTTTCTTTGGCCACCAAAGCGCAATTTTTTTCATCAGCTCCCTTTGATGAAGATCCATCCCGAGTAGTCCTCCTTATCTCCTCCTGCATGAGATCCGCCCAAAGGCGCTCCCATCCCAGCAGCTTCTCCCGACCAATGACACTATCTTGATATGAGTGCCAAGCCTTCAGAAGACCAAGGAGAGACAGGTTGACCATGTCCTCGTCTTCAACAGTCACCCCCACACTTCCCAGCTCATCTCTGCATTGAGTGAACTTCGTGAGGTATTTGGCGATACTGTAGCCTTTCTCCATCTTGATGTTCCTGAGCTTATCTTTGAGTGCCAGCTTCCTTTGGTCGCTCTTACTCTGGAATAGATCCGTCAAAGCTTTCCACATTAAATATGGAGAAGCCTTTCCATGCAGGCTAGATACAATATGATCCTTGACGCCCTCCAACAGGATCCTTCGAAATTTCGCCGTCTTCTTTTGCCATGCTTCGACTTCAGCAGGATCAGTGGGCCTTTGGACATCCGCATCCACGAACTCCTTCAGTCCATTATCTTCTAATACTGCCTCCATGTGATCCTTCCATGAAACATAATTCGAACTGCCTTCAAGAGCATATTCGAGTCGCAAACCATTGAAAGACATTTTCAACACCGGCACCAAGAAAACAAAACTGCTGCAAAATTTGAATTCCACCTCAAAGCTCAACCGCTCTAGATGTGTGAGAACAAATTATTTCTAACACAGAGATCGACTGCAAGGGGCATTTACCAGACCTTTCACTTTCCGAAGAAAGATGAATCCGGAGGCTACCTGGCCTGCATGCAGACTCTGTCTACCGAAATAAGTTTGTAATCACTGTGATGATCAGTCTCTGCTTCAATAGCTCCGATACCATGTAGAAATTTTCTGAATAATGATTAATTATCCATCGAGACTATCCTGATCACATACAATTTGAATTCATATGCAACACATAATCTCTTCCACTCAGATCATCAAACATGCAGAAAATAAAACAAGCGATAACACATCAAATCATCATACACATTAACACAGTATGTATGGGGAAAGCTTATAGATGAAAACCCCGCAGCTATTGTGTATATTATAATGGAGAAATCATGTAACAAACTCAGTACAATACTCCTCACAAGTACTCAGTACTATCTCATGAAGTTACACACAAACTAGCTCAGTTTTGAACAGGTTATTGGTTCAAAACTCACCACTAATTGCCTTGCCTCTATTGCGCAATCATGGCCTGTCTATATAGAGATCCAAGGTTCGAATCTCCTTGGCTTGACAGCGCAATAATCATGGGAAATTCCTCCAAGTGTGGTGCAAATCTCATGCACAACTGATGTCGCCACTGATAGCTAACTCCACCCTTTCATCTACCTCTTTCCCTGGTCTCCACTGAACTGTCCATGCACTGTAGTGAACTGATGTGTTCTTGAGTTGAATAATGAGTTACTAATTAATGAATTAAATAATATTTAATTCACTCCACTCATTACTAGTTGATTAGCTAGTTAAACTAATCTCAACCAGTTCAGCTAAGTTAAACCGAACACAACTTCACTAGTTGTTTCATTAACTCCACCAAACTTCTGCCACTGAAGTCCTAACTAAAGTCAACCATGCATGTTCTCACCAAACCCTTGGGAATAGCGTAATTCCTTTGTCATATGCATGAGCCACTTCCAAGGCTTGAACTGAAGTGCTCCAAGAGAGTAAACTGAAGTTTAGAGTCTAAATATTATTAAGAGTAAATAATATTTGACTTCCCTATTTTAAGGAGAGGCAGTCTAAAAAATAGACTTCGACCTATAGGTCCAAAAAATAGAGTCCCATCTATTTTTACCAACATGACCAATACTCCAAGAATAACATATTGCAATCCCCGGACCATGCTCCATATGTCTAAAAATAGACATAGTCTAAAAATAGATTTTGCGCCAGAATTTTCCTGCGGGCCCACTTAGTGAAGGCGACTTCATTTCACTAAGCTCCATCATCTTGCTGCATTTTCAACATGCGGTGCTGTCGATCCACTAGGACCTACAGTTCCTAGTACTACAAGCTGTCCCATATACCCAGCTAGTTTTATCGGTGTTGTATCTGCATACCAAAAGTGAAACAATCATTACCATATACAATATTCTAAAACTTTACAATGCACATAAAACATTAGCAACTTTTCACTTACCATCGGGTCCCCATACTCGACCAGGAAACAGTGGCAAGTCCGTGTCCCCACGATAACTCATCCCACTATAGGGATAGTCATCTATGTACAATGGCATCTGATCCCAATGAGCATAGAACTCGGGTTAGAACACATGTCCGACCACCCCACCTCCTCCTCTGCACAGTAGTCACCCCCACCGGCGCATCCTGGGCTCCCTTGGGCCCCCATCCTAGAGTTGTATGTGAGGTCGAAGTGTCGAGATCTTCTCAAAGAAGAGTGAGCACAACACCATACCATACGCATAGTCATGGTTCACTTGCTGCTTGCATAGTGACAACTGTCGTTTTAATGACAACAACATCATCTGGGCCCACCCATAGTAGGTCCCACTCAAAAAACTCTCCACAAGCATCATCTACCTTCCAGTGATGTGGTGGAGTGCTTAGTTTCCTAGGATCTGCTGCGGCCACAGCACAGGTCTCTAACCTTTCTAGATCCCCGATGGGTATCTGTGTCCCCTTGACATGGAGACCTGGTCGAAAATGTCTCTCTACAAACTCCATGATGTTCCTATTAGGTATGTGTTATATTCTTTCTACGACTAGCCCCACGCACTGTACGTTGCGCCGGGCGTAGCAGGGGGGTCACAGGGGGGGCGGCAGCCCCCCCTGTCGGGGTTCGGGGCAGCGCCCCGGCGAATTTTTTTTGGGTATGCGGTCCCACTCATATGCGGACCCACCCATGTTTTGTGCATGAGTTTGCACATGATTTTGGGGTACGATGGTTTTCGGCCCCTGGTATTTTGTAGATCCGGTCAAGGGAACTACGGTTATGTTCTAATCCAGGGTTAATGGATTGGGGTTTATGTATGCTTCGGCATGTATATATATGTGTTGTAACACTAAAAGGAATATAATGAAAAATCAAGCTGGTCGTCCCGATTTGGGATCCAGGGAAAAATCTCTGTGTTTATCTGTTTTATGTTTTATGCTCTCGCTATTGTTTATTTTCTGTTATAAGATTCGTGTGTAGATAATTTCTGTTCAAGGTTAAAACCTACATTTGGTATCGGAGCTATTTCGGCTTCAAGGGGACGCCTTTGCCGCTGAGGGTTTTTTATTTTGGGCCTGAGGTAGACCCTGTTCAGTGGGAGATCTGCGGGATTGATTCTTGCGGTGAAAGAAGATGGCGAGTGGCGGAAAGATAGAGATCGAGAAATTTAATGGTCAGAGTTTTGAGTTGTGGAAGCTCAAGATGGAGGATCTATTGGTGGATAAAGATTAGTGGATCGCAATAGATCCAAGTACTAAACCAACGGCAATGTCAGATGAAGACTGGAAGAAACTGGATCGGAAGGATAAGAGCACAATATGGTTGTGTGTCTCAGATTCATTATTGTTGAATGTATTTGGGGAAGCTACGGTGAATAATTTGTGGGAAAAACTTGGGACTTTGTACCAATCTAAGTCTCTGGTGAATAAGTTGTTCCTACAAAAAAATTTGTATAACTTGAGGATGAAGGATGGAGACTCGGTGGAAAAGCATCTAAACGCCTTAAATACTGTGGTAAGTCAGCTGTCATCTATTGACATTAAAATCTCAGATGAAGATAAGTGCATCAGTTTGTTGTGTTCTCTACCAGACTCATGGGATAGTCTAGTTATTGCAATAGGTAGCAATATAACTACCTTGAATTTTGATGACATTGTCTCAGCCTTGTTGTTGGAGGAAATGAGATGGAGAAATATGGAGGGCCAGAATGGAGATGCCTTATCTGTACGAGGAAGGTCCCAAAATAGAAACAAGAATAAGGTTTCGAGTGGGAGATCAAAATCTAGAGGGAGATCTAAATCTCATGGAAATTTTGTAAAGGTATGCTGGAAATGTGGAAAGGAAGGGCACTACAAAAAGGAGTGCAGATCTAAAGCTCCTAAGAAAGGAAAGGGATCTGATGATGCTCCTTTTGTAGAGGAAAAACCACCTCGGATGAAGGTGGGGATGTGTATTTGGCTTCTTCTTCAAATACACATGTAGATCATGAGTCATGGTTGATTGACTCAGGTGCATCCTTTCAATTCACTCGCCATAGGGAGTGGTTCTGCGAGTATGATAAATATGTTGGTGATGTCTTCCTAGGGGATGATAGGAAGGCTAGAATCGTCAGACGTGGAAAGGTCAAGATGAAGATGCAAGGTGTAAGGATTAAAACACTTCTTAGTGTTCTGCATATTCCTGCATTGGCCAGAAATCTGATTTCTGTAAGCAAGATGGATGATGCAGGTGTAAAAACAATGTTTGAGAAAGATGCTTGCAAGATGGTTCGGGGAGCACTGGTATTAATGCGGGGAGTTTGGACTGGAACTCTGTACAAGCTACAAGTTAGCACTGTTATTGATGGGTTTAATAGTTATGTGGTTCCTGAAAGTGGAGCGGAAATCCTAGCTGTCTCTGGAGAAAAGACCATGCTATGGCATCAAAGGCTTGGACATATTGGAGAGAAGGGCCTTCGGATACTACATAGAAATGGTATGGTAGAAGGTATGTCTAATTTCTCTCTGGATTTTGATTTCTGTGAACATTGTGTATATGGGAAGTAGAATTGGGTGAATTTTCCTTCTAGTGCTAAGAGGGTGAACAAGATATTAGAACATGTGCATAGTGATGTGTTTGGACCTGTGTCAGTTCCATCACTGGGAAAGTATGTGTACTATGTTTCATTCATAGATGACTTCTCAAGGAACACATGGATATATTTATTGAGGAGGAAATCTGAAGTCTTTGACAGATTTAAAGAATTTAAGGCTCTAGTGGAAAACCAGACAGAGAAGAAGATAAAGGCGCTGAGGACAGATAATGGTGGGGAGTTCTACAAGAAGGAATTTGAAGAGTTCTGTAAGAAGTGTGGTATAGCACGGCAGAAGACTACTCCATACACACCTTAGCAAAATAGAGTCGTAGAAATAATGAACAGAACGCTGATGGAAAAGGTAAGAAGCATTCTCAGTGGTACCGGGTTAGGACAAGAATTCTGGGCAAAGGCAGTGGAGACTGCATGTTACTTAGTTAATAGATCACCTTCATCAGCATTGGAGGATAAGACTCCATATGAGGTATGGGCTGGTAAGAAACCCTCTCTTTCACATCTAAGGGTATTTGGATGTGATGCATATGTACATGTTCCAAAGGAGAAAAGGACCAAGTTGGATAATAAATCTGAAAGGTGCATCTTTATTGGGTATAAGGATGGTTTAAAGGGTTACAAGCTTTGGAACCCACAAACAAGGAAGGTTGTGTACGGCCGAGATGTGGTGTTTAGAGAGTTGAAAGATGTTGTTAAACATGAAATCATACCAAAGGAACATGAGAAGATAGAGTTTGAGCTAAAGGAGGATGAATCAGACTCTACAACAGAAGAAGACTCAGAAGATGAAGAGCCACAAACTCCAGCTTTGAGAAGATCAGTTCGGGAAAGAAGGCAACCAGAAAGGTATAGTCCATCTGCTTTCTGTTCAGGTTTTTCCTTAACTATAATTGATGATGATCCCAGAACTGTCAGGGAGTCAGTAGATTCAAAGGATGGAAAACTCTGGAAGGAGGCCATGATTGATGAAATGGCATCCTTGGAAAAAAATGATGCATGGGATCTGGTGGAGTTGCCGGCTGGAAGGAAGCCCATTGGGAGCAAATGGGTGTTTAAGAAGAAGATGAATGTAGAAGGCAAGGTGGAGAAATACAAAGCTCGGTTGGTAGCGAAAGGTTATTCCCAGGTGCCGGGAATTGATTTTGGTGATATTTTTCTCCTGTTGCCAAAGTTACTTCTATTAGATTACTTTTATCTGTTGCTGCTGCATTTGATTTTGAGATAGAACAGATGGATGTGAAGACAACATTTCTTCATGGGGATCTAGAAGAGGAGATCTACATGAAGCAACCTGAAGGCTTTATGGTGAAGGGTAAGAAAGAACTGGTATGCAGGTTGAAGAAGTCTCTATATGGGTTAAAATAGTCACCAAGGATGTGGTATTAGAAATTTAATACCTATATACGGGGACTTGGCTTCACCAGAACTGTGTTTATTTTAAATTAATTGGTGACCGTGTTATTTATTTGGTCTTGTATGTGGAAGATATGTTACTGATTGGAAATGACAAAGAAATTATCCAAGATTTGAAGACCCAACTGTTCTCCAATTTCGACATGAAGGATCTTGGTGCTGCAAACTATATTTTGGCATGGAAATTAAGAGAGATCAGGCAAAGAGGAAGCTCTGGTTAAACCAGAGGAAGTATGTCAAGACTATATTGCAGAGGTTCAATATGCAGGATAGTAAACCGATGAATGTTCCTATTCCTGTAGGTGTAAAGCTGTCTGCTGAACAGTGTCCCAAGACACAAGAAGAAGAGGAGTATATGTCCCGTGTTCCATATGCAAGTGCAGTGGGTAGCCTGATGTATGCAATGGTCTATACTAGACTAGACATTGCACATGCAGTGGGAGTATTGAGCAGGTTTATGTCAAACCCAGGGAAGGAGCATTGGACAACAGTGAAGCGGGTTTTCAGATATTTACGTGGCACTAGTGATTATGGCTTGTGCTACCAGGGAAGACCAGAATTGGAAAGAATGTTGGACATTCGTGGTTTTGTTGATGCAGACTGGGCTGGAGATCTGGACCAAAGAAGATCTACAAGTGGGTATGTGTTTAGCCTATTTGGAGGCGCAGTCAGTTGGATGAGTAAAAGACGGTCTGTAGTGGCTCTTTCAACTACAGAGGCAGAATACATAGCAGCCACTCATGCAAGCAAGGAAGCAGTTTGGTTGCAGAGATTGTGTTCAAGTATGGGGTTGGTACAACAAGCTATAAGGATAGACTGTGATGGCCAAAGTGCAATTTTCTTGGCTAAGAACCCTGCTTATCATTCAAAGACAAAGCACATTGATGTTCAATATCACTTTGTTAGAGATATGGTTGAGGCTAAAAGGGTGTTGCTGGTAAAGGTGGACACTTTGAAGAATGTTGCAGATGCATTGACGAAGTCTGTGAGCACTCAGAAGTTCTCTTTCTATAGAGAAATAATGGGTGTTGAAGAATTGGCCCAATGAATAAGCTCTCTTGCGGCCCCCTGTGGAAAGAAAACAACAAGTGGGAGAGTGTTGGGTATGTGTTATATTATTTCCATGACTAGCCCCACACGCTATACATTGCGCTGGGCATAGCAGGGGGGTCACAAGGGGGGAGGCAGCCCCCATTGTTGGGGTCCAGGGCAGTGCCCCGACGAAAATTTGTTTGGTGTGCGGACCCACCCATGTTTTATGCATGATTTTGCACATGGTTTTGGGGTACGATGGTTTTCAGCCCCTGGTATTTTGTAGATCCGGTCAAGGGAACTATGGTTATGTTCTAATATAGGGTTAATGGACTGGGGTTTATGTATGCTTCGGCATGTATATATATGTGTTGTAACACTAAAAGGAATATAATGAAAAATCAAGCTGGTTGTCCCAATTTGGGATCCAGGGGAGAATCTCTGTGTTTATCTGTTTTATGTTTTATGCTCTCGCTATTGTTTATTTTCTGTTATAAGATTTGTGTGTAGATAATTTCTGTTCAGGGTTAAAACCTACAGTTCCACCCTCGTGGTAACACTGGATGAGTATTCCCAACCATCCCAAGTGGTGGCAGACCAGTCAGAAAATATGTATCCTGGACCGTCAACTCGATCTGGTGCCCCTGCACTATAAAGACCTCATGGTCCGAATCCTAATAGCTGACAATCTGGGCCAAAAAGGGCTCTCCATCTCTCATCAAAGGGTTCTCCACAAATTTTAGAACCCTAAACCTAGCCAATGCGCTACGCACACCATGATCCTCTCGGATCTTTGACCGTAATGTGTCTAGGTCTCTCTCTCTCTAGTTTATCCATAATTATGCCATATCTACACAAAATCATCATATTTTTTAGTGTACAAAAAGGAAAGACTGCATTTAACCATCAAAACCTAGCTCTCAGCCAAAAAACAACATAGAAAAACCCCTCTCTTCCAGGTCGCACTTTTCTGCCCAAAACCTGCTACCCAGGTCGCAGATATCTCCCCAAAAAGTGCAACCGGGCCATGAAGAGGAGCAGGGGTCTATTTCTGAGCTCTGGGCACCTAAACTAAACTTTCAATCCATTGAAATGAAAGAGTATGGTTAGGCCTCTTACCTGCAACTGACAGATCTTGATTCCAACGGTTGGCTTGTCTGCTACGATCGCCACAAGATTTAGGGCCTTATCTCCTCTCTACTTTCACCACAGCTACACTTGAAAATGAGTGAATTTGGAGGGGAAATGCCTTATTAAAAGAGAAACCCCATATTTTTCTTTGGCCTGCTATGTCCAAATCGTAGCTCAGTTTGACAAACTGTCTGTACCATTAGAAAGCTCTAACCGAGCCCTCAAATGGGTATCCATTATTTTTTCATGATTTGAAACTTCACCAGGACACATTTTGTCCAAGAAGGGTCACTTCACCACTCCTCAAAATCAAATTTCTTCACTTGCAATACTTGTACTTGGGGCACCACTTTTCCCCCATACTTTTCCTTGCTTGTGTTGATTTTAGTCATGAGTAACCATCATGTAATCATGTTGTTATGGTCCCCATTGGACCTTTTTCTATGTGGCAGCATCATCGAGTTGCCCTTGTTTAGAGCATCTGAGTTGATTCATCATTGCATCCATGGAGTCTATCTCGAGTCCCTTTGTATCCCACTATATTCCTCCATCCTTCATTGCTTGGTTCCTCTCTCTTGTTGCACATTATGGCCTTCAGTCTTACTATCCCCTGTCCCCTTTGATATCGTGTCAGTTGCTGCCAGGTCATCCATGCCCTTTATGCTATAACAAGGGAATTTTTCCATTTGCTACTCAGTACCCCCATTTCATCATCATCCCTAGTGCCATTCTGTCAGTCGCTCTACTATTTTCTCTCATGCCTTAGTTGAGGATCCCTTATTGCCTCACCTATGGTGGACTTCCTTCTGTCGACATAACATCATTCATTCCAGAAGACAGGTCTAGATTGCGGTGTACCTTGGTTCTAGCTTCCATTTTTTTTTGGTGCCTCAAATTAGGCAAAGGGACTCCTTATTTCCTTTTGACTTAATTTTTTCTCAGCTCCAGCTCCTTACAACATGATCGAGATCCATATAATTGATGGTTTAGTTATGCATCAAATTGTACCGATGATGCCCAGGTGTGTGTGAGATGTTTTAGACCTCATGAGGGGGTGGCCCTTCAATTAGCCCCCCACATTCTCGGATGACCTCTTCATTATAGCCTTTGATGCAGCTCCATATATTTGATGATGTCAGCCTCAGCCGCTTGCAGCGCCTTTTAGTTTGCATGTATCAGTCAGATTTTTAGAGCCCTTTCCTATTTACAAGGGCACTTTGGTTGTAATTATATCTCATGTACATAGATATTATTGTATAATTCCTAGCTGTTATCCCAGGCACGGTATCTATGTGGGATTCATTATCATGTTTTTATCTGGCTCATTTTTATGCCAACATGTACTATATAGTTCAGTTCCTTGTCTACTGGACGCATTATTATTTTTACTTTGTCGCGGTGGGCATATTTATGCCTCCCCCTTCGCTTATAGCACATGTAATCACTCATAAAAAGACTTGTCGCACCTGTAAGTCTCACCTCCTCAGGGTATAGTTCTCTAGCGCTTTGGTCTACCTTATATTTCTCTCTCTCTGACTTCCCCTTTGGTGTATAGTGATTGAGTTCTTACAATGTACTTCGATCATATGATTAGCTCCTAACACTCGCACGCTGGGGGGAAATCTGTTACACTAATTTTTGGTCATCTAACCTTTTACTATTAGATGGACCAAAGTACACCATGTAAGACCAATTTTACCCTAAGTAAAATTTCTTTCACTATGAAAAATAACTTAGTAAACCACATTTATTAATTTGTTTATGGTCTAAACAGGAAACCCCACAAGGAAATATTAAATAAATCCACATTTGTTTGATTTTCCTCGAGGAATAATTAGTTAAACATCAATTTAATTAATATTCCTAGTCATACTTAACCCAAAATAGGAAAATTAATTAGATAAATCATTATTTGTCCTAGTATTTTCTAGGAATAATTATTTAAACCTTATTTAAATAATATTCCTTGTTAAATTTGACCAAATCATTTATAAATAATTGAATAAATCATTGTTTATTTAATTATTACTCAATTACATCCTTAAAATAATAAATAAATCATTTCTTTATTTATTATTTACAAATAAAGGGATTTGACCAAAGTCAAATTCTTTTTCCCTCCAACAAATATAATAAAATATTTCATAAAAGTTGGATCTTGATTTGGTTAATAATATTTTTACTATGCAGCAATATCTAGACTAACTCAATATTTTTTTATAAATAGAAGGGTTTTTACATTCACTCACTACCTTTTTTTGCCTAAAGATCACTCTAGATCTATACTTTTGGTCTGACTTTGATCCACCATCACTGTCATATTTTGCTACCATTTTTCTTATTATCTCCCTTTGAGTTCCATTTTTGTCTGGGTTTTGTACACCATCAAGAGAGAGGGATTTTAAATCAGGACTTACAAGAACCCATCCCATTGAGGGGGACTGGTAACATCTCTCTATGTTCCCTTCCCAGGTGTTAAAAAGTACAAAAATTCTTTAAAACAATCATTTCTTGTCTATTGGATGCATGGAGCAAATCTTTCTTTTATTTACTGCTTAATGTCTTTTAATGCATAGATCTAGATTTTGCAGCATTTATCTAGGTCAACTAATTTCAGATCTAAAGATATTGGCAGCCATCTTTGTTGTTACTGCTATTTTTTATGCACGGCTAAAGTGAGCCTTTTTCGTACGCTTCCAATTAAGGTTCATACTAAAAATTTTCATTCTCAAGCTAAGCACCTCAAATTTTCTTTGATTGACATATTTTTATTTATCCATTATTTTATATTGATAGGTGATGCTACTATTTATTAGAGTTCCCTAGAGTTGAAACAACTATTGTGGGAAATATATATTGAAAGTCATATCTTGGTATATCATAATAGAATGCAGTATCCAATGGTGTTTAATGATCTTATATGTGGAGACTTCAATAACTATGGAGACATTAAAGGAGTGTTATAGAGCATAAGCATGAGAAAATTATGAAATGAAATTAAAAAAAAAAACCATGATTATGGATTTATTTCTAGATTTGGGTGGCCCTACATTTAATTTGATAGAGATGTCAATCTATACAACTAAGAAAAATGATAAGGATTGCGTTTCACTTAGATGTTTCACTATGTCTCCCTTGTGAAATTGGAAAAGGTCAGATTCTACACCATACATGAATAGGTCATTTTTATGCCTTCCTAAAGAAATGAATGTTTGATCCTTTGATATGTTTTATGAAAGAAAGAATGTTTTTTTGTTGAAAAGGAATGGAATTTGAATAATATTACTTATTTTAAGGTAAACTACTTGTTCAAATATAGAATACCTTTATAATGAAATATTTTTTCATATGCATCCATAATATGAATGGGGTTCCATTTGAAGTTGTCATGTCAAGTGAGGAATTTTGTGATATGTGAACCATTTGTTGAGGACATCATTCAATCAATATACTACTATGAAGGTGTTTTTACCCAAGACTATTAATAGTAAAAGAGAATCAACCTAATAGGATATTGTATGTATGAGATATGTAGAATTTGGGATGTGGAGGTGTAAATTATGCATAACATACACAATACAATGGAATTGTGGTATGCAGAGGTTATATGTATAGGCTATGTATGATACAAATATTATGTAGGATGAAAAGTGAGTCAAAACAACATTTCTCCACGTATTGGAAAAAGGGACTCAAAGACACAAGAATTATTGATAAACTTATGTAGAAGAGGGGTGTAATATGTGAAATTTGGAGGAGAGTAAGTTGAGAAGAAGAAAAAATTTCATTCTACGTTAGTACAATATACCACTATCATTTTAAAAAATGATAAAGTGTAGAAATTATGTTGTATATTTGCAACTACTCATGAAGTTTTAATCAAAATCACAAGATGAAAACCTACTCTATTGATCTACTTACATTAATTCAAAATTTAGAACATAAATCTCAGACATGCAATAAGAAATCAGACACAAGCACAATACCTTTTTTTAGGGAAAGAAAACTGTTAAAAACCCCAATGCCTTCTTGCATCAATCTGATGAATAGAAATGTATTATAATTGGTTTTCTCAACTGAGCACAACCTCCAATTGAATAACCTATCTTTGTGCTCACTAAGAAGCTCTGAACTAGACATATTCAATTTTTTTCTTTTCTTGAGTTGTTATTTCCTTGTGTTGTTCCTTGAGAAATCAGCCCCCTATTATAAACTAATTTCTCCAAAATGGATTGTGCAAGTCCTTATGTTGATCATTTGACTACATGAAACACCTGTACACGCAATAATAGTCTATAATCTATAATGGGGAACTTGAATTATTTGCATGAACTGGATATTTTGGGCTGATTGATCAATTACTTAGATGATCACTAAGTTTTACTGAAGTCCCACTACTTAATTTACCTTCCACTAGTTCCTCCAATAGTTTGAACTAGTTTAATTGAAAACAACTTGAGGTAAATGACATTGATTTCTACAAAGTAACAATCACACATTCTCAACTGAACTCTAACTCCTTCAACTTGAATTTACTGAGTAAACAAGGTGACACAAGCAATGTCATAGAAGTTAATTGCATCCAAGTTGTATACTGATGTGAAAATTCAAAATTTTTAAATTTAGTAAATGAAAAATCAAATTGAGAATTTCTTGTTGCATTTTTCAAGGGATTATCAAAAAAGGGACTATCAACAACCCCTATCCCATACCCATGGAACTCAAACTTCCCTCTTGACAAGACCTTTATCAAAATATCAACATCTTGATCCTCTATTAAAATGTACTACAACAACATTATCCACCTTTGTACACAGTCACACAAATCGTGATACCGGATATCTATATGCTTACATCGATTGTGAAAAATAGGATTCTCAGATATCTTGATGCAACTATGATTATCATAGTTGATCAAAGTTGGATCCATCATCTAACCAAAACGTCCCACAAGCATCTTTCTCATCCAGATATCCTTAAATGTTGCTTGGATTACATCCATGTATTTTTCTTCTGTCGAGTTGAGTTCCATAAATATTTTCTTCTTGATGTATCAGGAAAATGTTGCGGACCCAATGTTGAAAATTCCACCTGACATACTCTTTCCGTTTGATGGACTCCCCACCTAATCTTCATTTGTGAAGCCACACAACTTCACTTCCTTTGTCCATTTTTACCATACTCCAAATTATCTAGTGCCTTTGAGGTACTGTAAAACATTCTTATCTACCTTCCAAAATAATTTTGTTGGCCTAACCATAGCTTGGCTCAGCTGGTTGACTACATAGAAAACATTTGGTTGTGAGTTCACGAGATACATCAATTAACCCACTAGCTTCCAATAAATGGTAGCAACCACATCTTCATCTAAAGTGGAATCCTCATTCCTCCAGTTGGTTTCTATAGGTGTCTCGATTGGTTTGAAACTCTCCATTCAGAATATCTGCAATATCTCATTTTCATACTTTCCTTGAGATACAAACAATTCCCCATCGCCTTGCCATACTTCCAAGCTGAATAAGTAGTGTGTGAGACCCATATCCTTCATTTCAAATTATCTTACAAGATATGATTAAATAATCATCACCAGTTAAAATTAAATCATCAACATATAAGAAAATAATGACTAATTTACCTTCTCCTAAGATATGATAGAGGCTTACATCTGCCTCTCTTTTGGTGAAGCCCAAACTAGAGAGTTAACTATCAATCCTAGTGTACCAAGCATAGGGTGCTTATTTTAGACCCTAAAACACTTGCTTGAGTTTGAACACATGATACTCTCAATCAAAAGTCTCAAATCCTTCTGGTTGCTCAATGTACACCTCCTCCTCAATAATCCTATTGAGGAATATTGTTCTTACATCCATCTGGTGGATCTTCCACCCCATTTGTGCAACTAGATCAAGAATTGATCTAATGGATGAGTACATTGCTACAAGATAAAATTTATCCTCATAGTTAATTCCTTCAACTTGAGATTACACCTTGGCCACAAATATGGCCTTATAATTATCTATGTTTCTACTTTCTTCCTGCTTAAGCTTGAAGATCCATCGTGAACCCACAACTGATTTATCTGTTGGTCTTGAGACCACTTTACAAACACTTTTATTTACAATGGATTCATATTCCTCCACCATTGCATTAACCCATACAGGTTTCTATACTCCTTCCTTGAAAGAGAATGACTCGGTGTCTACAAGCTCTGTCATTAGAGCCATGTAGCCAATCCACCAATCTAGTGATTGTTGGCTTGAGGGGTCTTGACCCAAGTTCAGAGTGTTCTACACAACCAAAAAACCCTCAAACTAATGTCCCTTTGAGCAATGATCTGCTTGCGCAAACCAAAGTCTCACCCAAAGTAGTATGGGGGGCTGCTGGAACCAGGTTTCCACACCCCTGAGGGAGCGTTTGATGTGGACTTTAACCTAAATTATCATATCTAAGGCTTATTTGCATGCGAAAGACTTCACTAAAAACAAATATAAAGGAAAATAAAACCCCTTAACAAATATGTGTAAATATATTATTACACCTCAATTAGATCTAGCTTATCAGATTAGAAACAACACTTTTGAAATCACATAGATAGTTCTTTTGTAAAACCTATAACACAGATGAAATCCTTGTTAATACATAAAGATCTTTCATAGATAATTAACTCAGATAATTTTTCATTCAAACAAAACATAAATAGGTCTATCACTTGCAGTAATCAATAAATAGTTACACCAAAACACAGAATTCACAATGCAAAAAGTTTGTCAAAACTTATTCTTCACTAATAGATATTGAAATCAGTATAATCCATTCCATCTACACACAAAGCAGCAGAGTCCTTACACATAGCTCAGGACTAGGTCTCCACGCACACAGCCAGCAAGAGCCTTTCTACCCATATCGAATACAAATAGCCCAAAACATCAATAAAAAAAATCAACATACGTAAAGATCAACAAAGATAAGATATGATGAGATTTCCTTACTTAACTCAACCCTTACATATTTATATGAAATTATATGCACACATACCATGGTATCAAACCATGGTTTGAGACTCATGGTTTCCCTTTTCACCCATTACAACCTTTAAAATTTTATCAATAAAATTTGATTTATAATTTAAAAGTTTTATGAATTTGTTTACTATATTTAACTAATATATAATAAAAAATTAATTGGAAAAGAATTATTTAAAATCCATGGGATATAAATCATGTTTTTGTTCGAGGTACTTGTATCACTTTTATAATAATAAATTCATAAAAAAATATATTTTAATATCATATTTTATAAAATATTTTGATTATAATAATTAAAGAGAACCAAAGTTCTCAATATACAATTTTTTCGTGCAATTTTTATATTTGATTTAATTTATCAGTTCGTAATAAATTTAAAAATAAGATTGATTTATATTAATTATATTAAATCTTGTAAACATGATTTAGATTTATGTAGTTGTAAATTTCACACGTTAATATTATATAATCCAATTGTAAACTTGGATCAACAAGAAGGAAGAAGTATGAGAAATGCCTAAAATTTAAAAACCTACCAATACGATATGTGAATATTGTCGATGCAAGCAAACAAAAGTTGAGTTCAAGACAAAAGAACACTTTGCATCACATCCATTGGAATTAGTACATACTGATCTGTGTGTTCCTATGAGAACAAAAGTTTTAGACGAAGAATTATATTTTATGCTAATAATAAATGATTACACCAGAATGACAACCATAATCTTCTTAAAGAAAAAGACTGAGGCATTTGAGTGTTTTAGAATCTACAAGAAATTCATCAAAAAATGAAACTGAATTGAACATCGAATGCCTGAGATCAGATAATGACATATAATTCACTTCCAAGGTATTTCAGTAGTACTGTGACAAAAATGGAATAAAAAGGAAATTCTCAACAGTTAGAACACCACAACAAAATGGAGTTGCTGAAAGAAAAAATAAAACAGTACAAGAAATGGCCAGAACAATGTTAAATGACTCAAAATTAGATGATAAATGTTGGATTCAAGCAATCGATACAACTGTATTAATTATAAACAGGGGTTTGATAAGGAACAATTGTAACATGACTTCATAAGTACTATGGAAAGGAAGACCGACTAACGTCAAATACTTAAAAATATTTGGAATAAAATGCTACATTAAAAGAGAAGACAAAAAATTTGGCAGGTTTGATTTCTGTGTCAATGAAGGTATTTTCATTGGTGATTCACACAAAATCAAGGCTTATAGATGTTATAATCTGAGGCGAAAACAAATAGTGGAAAGCATAAATGTTACTTTTGATGAAGATTGTGTTACAAAGGATGAAGATGAGATTGTCCCTTTAAGAAAATATAAGGGATCTGAGGGAGAATCTGTGAAGGATGAAGAAGAAGCTCTAGAACAAGACCAATCAAAAATGGAAACAACAGGCAACCAAGGAGAAATAAGAAATTATCAACGGGACATACAAGAAAATTCTCCAAAATATTTAAAAGAATGGTGTCAAAAGAATCATCCATGAAATCAAATCATCGGAAACATAAATGAAGGAATTGGAACCCGTAGAAGTCAACAACTTCGTTCATCACAACAAGCCCACCTTGCTTTTTAGCCATCTTTTGAGCCTAGAAATTTTGAGGAAGCTTATCAAGATGAACAATAGGTACCTGCTGTTCATCTTGATAAGCTTCCTCAAAATAAGCTATCAAATTTAGATACCTATTGTTCATCTTGATAAGCTTCCTCAAAATTTCTAGGCTCAAAAGATCAAATTTAGAAGAACGACACTTGGGAATTGGTTCCACGACCAAAGGATACAAATTTTATTGGAACTAAATGGGTCTTCAAAAACAAATTTAATGAGGATGGACAGGTTACTAGGAAGAAGGCAAGATTAGTCTGCAAAGGATATGCACAAGTTGAAGGAATTTATTTTGAAGAAAAATTTGCTTCCGTTACCAAAATGGAAGCCATTAGAATATTTCTCGCCTATCCATGCTCGAGAAAAATCAAGGTATAGAAAATGGATGTTAAGTCAACCTTTCTAAATGGTGAATTGGAAGAATAAGTATACATTGAATAACCCAAAGATTTTATGCTCTCTAAAAAGAAAGACTATGTATGTAGATTAAATAAGGCACTATATGGTACCAAGCAAGCTCCTAGTGATTGGTATTCTCGTCTTGATGTATATCTACATCAACAAGGATTCAAGAAAGGAAGCACCAACAACAATCTCTATGTGAAATTGGATCAAGATAACCTAACAATTATCAAGGTATATGTGGACGATATAATATTTGGAAGCAATGATGAAATATTAAGTAAAAACATTTCCACAAAGATGAAAAGTGAGTTTGAAATGTCTCTACTTGGCGAGTTGACATACTTTTTAGGGCTTCAGCTATCTCAACAAAATAAAGGAATATTTATATATAGACCAATTACATCAAGTAAATTCTCAGGAAATTCAAGGTGGAATATTGCAAGCATGTCCTTACTCCAATGGTAATAGGTTGCAAGTTAAGTTTAGAAGCTTCGTCAAAGGATGTGGACTAGAGGTTGTATAGATATATGATTGGAAGTCTTCTATATGTGACAACTTCTCAGCCAAACGTAATGCAGGCAATTGGAAAAGTAGGAAGATTCCAAGGAGCACCGAAAGAATCTCATATTATTGTGGTCAAAATAATTCTCTGATATCTTAAAGGCACAATCGAATATGGTTTATGGTATCCCAAAGGAAATTATCCAGTTATCCAAGCTTATACAGATGCATATTGGGCAGGAAGTTTTTATTATCGAAAGAGTGCCAGTGGAGTAGCATTCTATCTAGGTGATTTCCTTGTTTCAAGGTTAAGTAAAAAGCATTTTTTAATCTCGTTATCCACAACAGAAGGACAATTTATTGTTGTAGCAGCTTGTTGTACTTAAGTTCTCTAGATGAAGCAAAGTTTGCAAGATATACAAGTCAAGTTTGATGAGCTTATTCCCATCTTTTGCAATAACACCAATTCCATCAATACATCCAAGAATCCCATAATGCATTCCAAAGCAAAGCACATTCCAATCAAATATAATTTTGTTAGATAGTAGGTCGCCAAAAAGAATATCAAGATTGAATATGTTGGCACAAAGGAATAAATTACTAACATATTTACAAAACCATTACCTTGTTAAGAATTTTATTATCTTCGCAAAAATCTTGGGATTATCCCATGTTCTCATTAGACTCTTTCTCTTATCTAACTAAGTATAAAATGGTAGTAGAGGTGTGTACAGGTCCGCAGGATGACAATTTGTCCGGGGGAGTTACTTTTTTCCATTGATGACAAATGGAGAGAGAATGTATCAGGGAGAGGTGTGATGATTGCAAGGGGAGTACTTGTTGTAGAAATTATATAACTAATATGTTATATGTCCAATATTATCCTGATCACACACTATTTTAACTTCATGCACAATAGAGAATCTATTCCACCATTGATCATCACATGCGGAAATTAAATCAATTGCAATGCACACATGAAACCATAAAATTCACACACATTAACACAATTGTTTTAATGGGAAAGCATGAAGCTGAAAACCCCAATTATCTGTATATAATATATTTCATAAATATCATGTAACAATCCTCATACAAAGCTGATCATATCAAGCTCTCAGTACAATACAATCACTCCACACTAATCAGGCCCGATCTAGCAAATCCATGCACTGATCTTTGCCACCTGCTAGCCTGCCTCTACTGCGCAATCCTTGTTGAAGAATGGATTTGAATGAACTCGAATTGATCCAATATTGAATGCGAAATCCTCATTGGCATCTCTACTGAGAGTTGGATGCAATCAATGCATCACTATAGTCAAAACTGATAGTCACACTTGCTCTTTCACCTACCTCTCCACTAGTCTCCACTGAAAGTGTCCATGCACTGTATTTAACTGATGTATTCTTCAGTTGATTAATGAGTTATTATTTATTGAATTAATTATTAATTAATTAACACCACTTTCACTAGTGTATCAATCAGTTAGACTAGATACAACTAGCTCAACTGTGTCTAACTGAGTTAAACTGAACACAACTCCAGCAACTACTTCTATAACTCCACCAAACTCTGTCACATGAGTTATAACTAAAGTACTCCATGCATTAGCTCTAGTAAACCCTCAGGAATAGCATAGTTCCTTCTGTCAGCTAATGTGCCACATCTGTGCACTTAACTGAAGTGCTCCAAGAGAATAAGATAATGTTTAGAGTCCAAATATTATTAAGAGCTCATAATATTCGACATATCTATTTTTAGACTGGCAATCTAAAAATAGATTCTGCCCAATATTTCTAAAAATAGAAGTCCATATATTTTTCCAAGTTGACCAACCATCCACAAATAACATCCCGCAGCTCATAGAATATGATCAACATGTCTAAAAATAGACATAGTCTAAAAATAGACTTTGCACCAAAAATAGCCTATAGGCCCACTTAGTGAAGGTGACTATTTTCACTAAGCTTGTCATCTTGTTGAATCTCAACACTCCCTCTCAACAAGATAGGGATTATCTTCCACCCCGATCCTGTCTCTATGGTATTCGAATTTTCTCCTAGTGAGCGCCTTCGTCAGAATATCTACATCCTGATCCTCTGTAGGAATGTAAGAAAGCAACATGATCTTCCGCTGCACACAATCTCTGATATGATGGTACCGGATGTCAATGTGTTTAGATCTATCATGAAATACTGGATTAGCTGAGATTTTAATGCAACTTTGATTATCACAATATATCACAGTAGGATCCAAGTGTGAACCGAACAACCTGACTAGGATCTTCCTCATCCATATAGCCTCACATGTAGCCAAACTTGCTGCCATGTACTCGACCTCCGCTGAACTGAGTGCCACGGATATTTGTTTCCTACTGTACCAAGAAACTGTTGTAGACCTAATACTGAAAATCCCTCTAGATGTGCTCTTTCTATCCGTTGGGATCCCTGCCTAATCTGCATCCATGAAGCCATGTAGCTTCACCTCATCCAACTGTCTATACCACAATCCATAACCCGATGTGCCCCTGAGATACTTCAAGACATGCTTGCATACCTTCCAAAAGAGCTTGGTAGGCTTAACCATAGCTTGTTAAAGCTGGTTAACAACATAGCATATGTCCGGTCATGTATTGACTAGATACATGAGCAAACCAACCAACTGTCGATAAACAGTGGCATCTAGTACCTCTGCCGATGTAGCATCCTCTTTCCTCCAACCACCAGGAAGAGGAGTGTTGATAGTCTTGCAGCCTTGCATGTGAAACTTCTCCAGTATCTCCCGGGCATACTTTCCTTGAGACACAAACAGTCCACCCTTCCGCTACCAGATTTCCAATCCCAGGAAATAATGAAGGAGGCCCAAGTCCTTCATCTCAAACTCCTTTGCAAGATCTGCCTTACATGATTGTATCAACAATTCATCACCTGTTAGTATCAAATCATCTACATAAAGTACAAATATCAGCAACTTACCCTCCACCACAATCTGGTATAGGTTCGGATCTTCCTCACTCTTGGCGAAACCAAGTCTGGTGAAATAACTTTCTATCCGTGTCTACCAAGAACGAGGTGCTTGTTTCAACCCATACATTGATCTTTTGAACCTGCACACATGCGACTCGCTGTTGAAGATTTCAAATCCTTTAGGCTGCTCTATGTACACCTCCTCCTCAATGACTCCGTTGAGTAATGCAGTCTTCACATCCATCTGATGAATGTGCCAACCCATCTGCGCTGAGAGAGCAAGGATGGTCTGTATGGAAGAATACCTTGCAACAGGTGCAAAGGTTTCTTCATAGTCGATCCCCTGGATCTATGAGAAGCCCCGGGAAAAAAATCTTGCCTTTTACTTCTCGACGCTCCCATCAACAGCTTGCTTCACTTTGTAGATCCATCTCGAACCTACCACTGATTTCCCTTCTGACCTTGGGACAATCTCCCATGCACTGTTTCTGACAATCGAATCATACTCTTCCACCATGGCATCTACCCATGTGAGATCCTCCACATCTTCCTCAAAAGAGTATGGTTCTATCACGATACACTTGTTCATCAGAGCCATGTATCCAGTAAATCGGTCAGGTGACCGTCTCTGTCTGCGTTGTGATGTAGGTGCTCCTACATTCTGCGCTGCATCAAGATTCAGTCGAGTAGCTTCTGTAGTGTGCTTCCGCCCTCTGATGTTTGGCACTGCATGAGTGGTTTCTTCCACTCCATGAACCTCCTCTTGTGGATGATCCACATCCTGAGGCTCATCTTTAGGAACTAGTAGCTCCTCATCTGCATGCAATTGTACCTCCCTCTCAAGCGACAACTTCATGGCTTTCTCCTCATGAAATTTGATATCCCATCGCACAACAGTCTTCCGACTGTCTGGAAAATACACACGATAATTGTTGGGTGTTTCTGTGTACCCCACAAATATCCCAACCTCTACAGTTGGCTCCAGCTTCTTCCCGACATCCTTCGTCACATGAATGTAAATAGGTGAGCCAAAAATCTTCAAATGAGAAATATCAGGCTTCTTACTAGAAAACGCCTCTTTAAGTGTACTCATGCCAGGTACTCTATGAGGAAAACGGTTTTGCACATAAACCCCAGCGTTGCATGCTTCAGCCCACAAGTGTATGGGAAGGCCCTGATCATGCAACATCGCCCATGCAGCACCCATGATCGTTCTATTCTTTCTCTCCGCGACCCCATTCTGTTGTGGGTTATGAGGCGCTATGAGCTTTCTTCAAATTCCTTCTGCGCTACAAAATTCTTTGAATTCACCAGAGATGAATTCACCACCATTATCGCTCCTTAGAGCTTTCACCTACTTCCCCGACTCTTTCTCAACCAGTGCCTTGAACTCACAGAAATTTGAGAATGTTTCGCTCTTCTTTTGCATGAAGAAGATCTAGCACTTATGAGAAAAGTCATCAACAAATATCACATAATACCTGTGCTTTGCTGTCAAAGCTACTGAGAAAGGTCCACACATGTCTGACAGAATTCTCTCAAGGATCATCATGGCACGACTATCTGTCTCATGAAAAGTGGTCTTCACAAATTTTCCCAAAGTACATCCCTTGCACTGATCTGATTGTGCAAGTGTACCTTTGGGAAGCCCGGTAGAAATCTGCTGCAAACTTTTCAAAGCACCATGGTGAAGATGACCCAATCTCCTGTGCCACAATTCTCCCTCATCCCGGCTCAGCACTCCTTCTACTTTGCATGCCATTGCTGCGTAGCCATATACCTGTAACTAATAAAGGTTCTTAACTCAAACCCCTATCCTCCGGGTTTCACCAGTTGTTTTACTATGCAGGAAAGCCTTTCCCTCGCTAAAAACAACATCATATCCCTTGTCTTACAACATCGCCACAGAGATCAGATTCTTCTTCAATCCTAGAACATTCATGACATCCTTCAAGATGAAAGGTTTTCTAGGCTCCCTCTCAAAGGAAATGGTCCCAATACCAGTCGCACTATATCTACCATCATCGCCCATCTTGATGTGCACTCCAATATCCTTCTCATCCAGATCAGTAAACAAATATTTATCTTCGGTCATATGGAAAGACACACCACTGTCAAGAAACCACATTGATCCCATCACACTTGAAACCAAGCATGCAATCAGTGAAAAATCCAGCTCAAACTACGAGGCTAAGGCCTCTCTAGCTACAGATCCAGCAGCCGGCTTATTTTTCTTCTTATGTGGACAATTAGTGGCATAATGTCCATGTTGGTGACAGTGAAAGCACTTCACCTTGGACAAGTCCTGCTTCTTTCCTTTTGCACCAGATTGAGAAGGACTTTTCTTTCCCTTCCCTTTTTTTGCTTTGGCAGCCAAAGCGCAATTTTATTCATCTTCATTCTTCGATGAAGATATGTCCTCGGTACCTCGCCTTATCTCCTCCTACATAAGATCCGACCAAATTCGCTCCCATCCCGGCAGTTTCTCCCGACCGATTGACAGAATCTTCGTAACTATGCCAACTCTTCGGAAGCCCAAGGAGATCCAATATCACCAAGTATTCTTCATCAACAGTAACCCCCACACTTCCCAGCTCATCCCTGCACTGGACAAAATTCGTGAGTTACTTGGGTATGCTATCATCTTTCTCCATTTTTATTTTCCTGAGTTTGTCTTTAAGTGCCAACTTCCTCTGGTCACTTCTGCTTTGGAATAAGTCTGTCAAAGCTTTCCACATCAAGAATGGACTAGCTTTACCTGAATTCTGGACACTATTTGATCCTTCACAGCTTCCAACATAATCCTTCGACACTTTTTTGTCATCTTTTGCCATGCATCAAGTGCGGTAGCATCGCTAGAAGCAGGTTTTGGAATTTCTGCATCTATAAACTCCTTCAACCCATTATCATCCAGCACCACCTCCATCTTGTCCTTCCATGAAATATAATTCGAGCTGCCCTCAAGGGCATACTCCAATCGCAATCCATTGAAAGACATTTCAATGAATGCTCAACTTCGACACCAAGAAAACATTGCAGCAAATTCGAATTCCACCAACACAAAACTCAACTGCTTTAATAATTGCAATCTGCTCCAATGATCAACTACTCTGATACCATGTAGAAATTATATAAATAATATGTTATATGTCCAAGATTATCCTAATCACACACTATTTTAACTTCATGCACAATACAGAATCTATTCCACCATTGATCATCACATGCGGAAATTAAATCAATTGCAATGCACACATGAAACCATAAAATTCACACACATTAACACAGTTGTTTTAATGGGAAAACCTGAAGCTGAAAACCCCAACTATCTGTATATAATATATGTCATAGAGATCATTTAACAATCCTCATACAAATCTGATCATATCGAGCTCTCAGTATAATACAATCGCTACACACTAATCAAGTCCGATCTAGCAAATCCATGCACCGATCTTTGCCACCTGCTAGCTTGCCTCTACTGCAAAATCCCTACTGAAGAATGGCTCTGACTGAACTTTAATTGCTCCAAGATTGACTATGCAATCCTCATTGGCATCTCTACTGAGTGTTGGATGCAATCAATGCATCACTAGAGTCACAACTGATATTCACACTTGCTCTTTCACCTACCTCTCCACTGGTCTCCATTGAAATTGTCCATGCACTGTAGTTAATTGATGTATTCTTCAGTTGATTAATGAGTTATTATTTAGTGAATTAATTATTAATTAATTCACACCACTCTCACTAGTGTATCAATCAGTTAGACTAGATACAACTAGCTCAATTATGTCTAACTGAGTTAAACTGAACACAACTCCACCAACTACTTCTATAACTCCACCAAACTCTGTCACGTGAGTTATAACTGAAGTCCTCCATGCATTAGCTCCAGTAAACCCTCAGGAATAGCGTAATTCCTTCTGTTAGCTGTTGTGCCACATCTGTGCACTTAACTGAAGTGCTCCAAGAGAATAAGATAATGTTTAGAGTCCAAATATTATTAAGAGCTAATAATATTCGACATATCTATTTTTATACTGGCAATATAAAAATAGATTCCGCCCAATATGTCTAAAAATATAATTCGATCTATTTTTCTGATTTGACCAACCATCCACAAATAGCATCTTGCAACTCATAGAATATGATCGACATGTCTAAAAATAGACATAGTCTAAAAATAGACTTTGTGCCAAAAATAGCCTGCGGGCCCACTTAGTGAAGGCGACTCTTTTCACTAAGCTCATCATCTTGTTGAATCTCAACACTTGTGTTGCCATCAATGCGAAAGGGGGATATTGTTGATTAGTGGTTTTCATTGATGTCAAACTAAGTAGTACTAGAGGCAACCCAAATATTGCATGGGAATTTTGACTTGAAAAATTACTCTATTATAATTCAAGGATATTTTAAATGTATTCTACTCATTGAGAGGTTTTCGTTGATATATGGAATGCCACGTAATTCTTCATAGTTTGACAGATATTCCTGTTTTAAGTTAGTAACTCAAGTTAGTAGGCTAAAACCCCATGGGGTTGTGGCATGGCATTCATAATTGGTTATGGTCATTGAATAATCAATAATTAATATTTTTTAAGCTCCTAAAATCTCTCCACTATTCACTTGTTGAAGACCCTCTCAACTAAGCATTTCTATAAATTGTGACCCTTATATCCTCCTCATGAAACGATATCGTTGCTTCAAAACAGGTCACCGTGGAATTTTTGATATAAATTTTTTTATACGAAGCTTCAAAAGCTGAAAATAAAACCCATTTGAGACAAAATCCTGATGAACCTCATGGCCAAATTTTAGATCTTGTTTCGTTGTATTTTCGGAGATATGATCTGAGGAAGTTAGGGTTTGTGAAGGCTCCCGAATTCCATGTCAAAAAGGTTCCATTAGGACAATTGTCATAACTTTCTCTCTGATCATTGGATTTAAATTTCGTAAAAAGTGACAGAAAGAGAATGAACTTTAGTTTGTTGGATGTTGTTTTCAGGACCGAAGGTCGAAAAAATGACATGTGTCACTTCACACAAGTTTGCTCTACTAAACCAGTCTATAATCAGGTCATTGTGGGAGATAGGGAATAAATATTTCTTGAAGAATCCAACATTGATCAAAAGTTTGGGGTTGGAAAGAGGACTCAAAGGCCTACCACAGGACACAATTTCAGACTTTGGATTTCTGAAATTATATAAATACATAAATTTCAATATTGAGCTTCTAGAAGGCAAGAAAAAGTATGAATTCAAGGATCACTACAGTAAGGACCACACAAAAATAGTCAAGGGTAAGTACGCAACAACAATGTTTGTATGATCAATGTTTGCATTTGAATTTTGACATGTTTTTTTGCAAGACAATGTAATGATTTTTTATGTATGCTTTTTTGGGTTTTTCTCATAAATGTTGAACGTATTTACATTTGAATTTTGAATATTTATCTTACATATGTTTTGCAGGAAAATGTAAGTATTTATTTTTTGTATATTGGTTTGAGTCTTGTTCATTAATGCATGTGAAGGAAGGAGGAACCAATAGGACAACTTGGACATTTACTAGAAGGACGTGCAACACCATTGTATCATTACTTGAAGCAAGTGTAGAAATTATATACAATAAGCATGCACATATCCGAACTCTCCTGATCTCACAATATTTATCTTCTTGCAAAATAAAGAATCCTTCCACTATAATTCTTGCAGAAATTTAATCAACAATTGCAAAACACATGAAGTAATAAAAACACACATAACACAGTTGTTTAACAGGAAAGCCTGAAGCTGAAAACCCCAACTATATATTATGTAACATGGAGATCATATGACAATATCATACAAACATACAAAGCTTATCACAAGCCCTTAGTACAGTACAATCGTCATACACTAATCAGGACCAATCTTGCAAATCCATGCACCGATCTTTGCCTCCTGATAGCCTGCCTCCACTGTGCAATCCAAGCTTATTACAAATACCAATTCGATGTAATCCCACTCTCATTGACTACGTTATTATCATTGGCAACTCCAATGTATATGTAGATGCAATTCATGCATCACTATAGTCACAACAGATAGTCTATCTTTCCCTTTCACCTATCTCTCCACTGGTATCCACTGAAACTGTCCATGCACTGTAGTTAACTGATGTATTCTTCAGTTGATTAATGAGTTATTAATTAGTGAATTAATTAATTAATTAATTCACACCACTCTCACTAGTGTATCAATCAGTTAAGCTAGATACAACTAGCTCAACTATGTCTAACTGAGTTAAACTGAACACAACTCCAACAACTACTTCTATAACTCCACCAAACTCTGTCACATGAGTTCTAACTGAATTCCTCCATGCAATAGCTCTAGTAAACCCTTAGGAATAGCTCAATTCCTTCTGTCAACTGATGTGCCACATCTGTGCACTTAATTGAAGTGCTCCAAGAGAATAAGATAATGTTTATAGTCCAAATATTATTAAGAGCTAATAATATTTGACATATCTATTTTTAGATTGGCAATCTAAAAATAGATTCCACCCAATATGTCTAAAAATAGAAGTCCATCTATTTTTCCAACTTGACCAACCATCCACAAATAGCATCCTGCAAATCATATAATATGATAGACATGTCTAAAAATAGACATAGTCTAAAAATAGACTTTGCGACAAAAATCACCTGTGTGGGCCCCACCTAGTTTAGGTGATTATTTTCCAACTAGGATCAGGAATGATGTTTCAGGATGCCTCCTTCATTGTTTCTTGTTGCAATCTTCAACACTCCCTCTCAACAAGAAAGGACTGTCTTTGCATGTGACATGCAACTCCATGCATTCTCCCTGCAACCTTTGCAAGCGCCATGCAACTCCATGCATTTGCTCTGCAACTCTTCTGAAACTGAATAGGCTCCAAACAAATCAATCAATCCGATGCATCAAAGTCTTCAACTTCTGCTTAGCTATTGCACATGTCTTTAGGAACAACTGCGCTATTGAACTCTGCACCCATGCACTCTGCACTTGTTGTCAACTCTGAACCGCGCTCCAATATCTGACACTGTCACTTTGATCTGCCTGCATCAATCCAACTAATCATGCTATTGCTGCTTTGTGGGCACCTCGTAGCCAAGTTCAATTCATGAGATCCACACCATATCCATGAATCCTGCCCAGAAATATCCTCTTGGGATTACTCATGCATGTCACCCCACCTCTCACCTAGTGGTATAGCTACATGCACTCCCTCTACCCATCTGGCATGAAATTTCTCTGCATGAATGGTTTCTCCCACTCCATGATCCTCATCTTGTGGCTGCTCCACATCCCGAGGTTCACTCTTACCTGCATGAAAATCCTGCTCCCTCTCAAGCTTCAATTGCATGTCTTTCTCACACTTCCCAACAGTAGGAAGCTCCGTAGAAATCCCATCTACATCAAATCTATAAAGATTCTTCTGCATCTCCAGTTGTGGCTGCTCCAAAACCTTCTGAGACTGCTTCTCACTCTGCATGTTGAGAGGCTCCCTCTCAACCACCAAGTCACTAACCTCTTCTTTTATCCTCAAAGCTTTTCATGCATCTTGTACCTCAGTGCATGTAGATTCTTGGCTCGCGCACATTGCAATTGTCCCGCCATCGCAAAATTTTCTAACAAAAGAGCTGATTTTAAATCGACGATATCTCCCTCATCCGAGCTCCGATTCGACCGATTTTTTTTTTCAATTTGGGTATTTTTTCACAAGGAATCCAAATATACTATTTTTTTCTAAAATTTTTTTACCGAAAAATTCAGATATTCTCTGCAAACTTGCACACCCAAAAATTCATGCTCTTATTCCATGTAGAAAATCTATAACACAACTCCGATACCATGTAGAAATTATATACAATAAGCATGCATATATCCAGACTCTCTTGATCTCACAATATTTATCTTCTTGCAAAATAAAGAATCCTTCCACTATAATTCTTGCAGAAATTTAATCAACAATTGCAAAACACATGAAGTAATAAAAACACACATAACACAGTTGTTTAACGGGAAAGCCTGAAGCTGAAAACCCCAAATATATATTATGTAACATGGATATCATATGAAAATCTCATACAAACATACAAATATTATCACAAGCCCTCAGTACAGTATAATCGTCATACACTAATTATGACCAATCTTGCAAATCCATTCACCGATCTTTGCTTCTTGATAGCCTGCCTCCACTGCACAATCCAAGCTGATTAAAAATACCAATTCGATGTAATCCCACTCTCATTGATTGTGTTATTATCATTGGCAACTCCAATGTATATGTAGATGCAATTCATGCATCTCTATAGTCACAACAGATAGTCTATCTTGCCCTTTCACCTATCTCTCCAGTGGTATCCACTGAAACTGTCCATGCACTATAGTTAACTGATGTATTCTTCAGTTGATTAATGAGTTATTAATTAGTGAATTAATTAATTAATTAATTCACACCACTCTCACTAGTGTATCAATTAGTTAGACCAGATACAACTAGCTCAATTGTGTCTAACTGAGTCAAACTGAACACAACTCCACCAACTACTTCTATAACTCCACCAAACTCTGTCACATGAGTTCTAACTGAAGTCCTCCATGCAATACCTCTATTAAACCCTTAGGAATAGCGTAATTCCTTCTGTCAGCTGATGTGCCACATTTGTGCACTTAACTGAAGTGCTCCAAGAGAATAAGATAATGTTTATAGTCCAAATATTATTAAGAGCTAATAATATTCGACATATCTATTTTTAGAATGGCAATCTAAAAATAGATTCCGCCCAATATGTCTAAAAATATAAGTCCATCTATTTTTCCAATTTGACCAACCATCCACAAATACATCCTGCAACTCATAGAATATGATCGACATGTCTAAAAATAGACATAGTCTAAAATAGACTTTGCGACAAAAATCACCTGTGTGGGCCCCACCTAGTTTAGGTGATTATTTTCCAACTAGGATCAAGAATGATGTTTCAGGATGCCTCCTTCATTGTTTCTTGTTGAAATCTTCAACATCAAGCACAACATTACTTCAACAACTACTAGTGATCCAAGAAGTAGTGGTAAGTCAAGTATCAAGTCCTGTCAAAAGTCAGTGTTGTAAAAATCATCATTGTAAAATTGTTTGTAAAAGAGTCAATCTACCTAGAGTTGAAGAGGCCTTGTTGGGAGGTTTAGGAGTCATTTTTGGATAATTTTATGGCTGGGTTGCAAGTCATAGTGTGATTGGGAGATTGTTTTAGTTCAAGAAAATCATTGTGAATCATATTGTATTGTGGATCATTGTCCCCGATATGGGAGTCTACACTCTTGCCTTATTTATGATCATTACAGGGTGGAAGGGAGGTGCTTGGTTAGTGCATGAAGTCACCTACAGGTTGGAGCCTGTGAACACTTCACAGTGGTAGGTCGGTCTAGGACATCAGGGCATCCATTTAGTTAACTACTGAAAAAACCAGGGCGTTGGTGCGTCCTTCCAGTGGGAGCTGGAGAAGAATGCTTTTCTGGAATTCTAGGAAGTTGTAACCTTCATTTCAGTTGGGGCTGAATATTAAATAATTTATTACAAAAGCGTTCAATGTTTTTTGACTCGGAGGGGGTTTTTCACCTAAAATTCATGTGCCTATTTTGCTCTATTGTTTATTGTTGTTACTCAATAAAAATTATGAATAATTGAAGATTAACTAATTCTATGAAAATATTTAAAAGTTTTAATTACTAAGGAATATTGATTCATGACACTTCCCATTACTGGTGTTTCCAACTTTTAAAAGGGAGAGATTCTAAAAATTCTAATATTTATACTTTGGTACTTGAAAAAAAAATGTTAATGTACATGTGTATGCAAATTTTTTATTTCTGAAATTATGCTAAGGTACAAAATATACCTATTTTTTTCTTTGATTTTGAGGCATGTTACTGATTGAAATTTGAGATATTTGTACAATTGTAGTTTAACATGCTTGGCACTAGTATGGTGAGGTAAATGTTGAATTAATTAATTATTTTTAACTAATAGTTGAGTGGATGTGTGACAACACATAAGAAGTCTCATTTGTAGCAAGAATAAAAGGTATGCCCAGTAGAATTTAGTAGGAACAGGAAAAGGGGAACTCCCTTGAGAGAGAAAGTACTTTTAATAATTTCAAGGCTGAGCTAAAAACCTACAAGGCATAAATTAAGAATCTCACTAAGAAGTAGCAAGGGTTGGCCAAGTTGAACTCAAAGTTTCAAAACTGCATGGAGGAGTTGACACAAAAAGCCTTATCCTAAGAAGAAGACAGTTGTGTTGATACGATCAAGTAGAGGCCTCATAAGGTTGCGAAGGAAAGGAATAAAATTTCATGTTGGTTATATGGGGAGTAATATATGAAAAGGGATTGCCCCAAAAAATAGAAAAAGGAAGAAGGGGAATAAATTTCTTGAGCTCTAGGCATAGGAGCCAATAGCGGGTAATTACATAGGAGAGGATAGGGAACACCTTCACAACCTCTAATTTTCATGTATATATAGGTATAAATCGAAAGGGCCCCTCCATGAACTATTTGATGGGTGTTGCAAATATTAAGAGCCATAAAATATGGGAAAGAACTCAACTTAAATATTGAACACATACATGTATTTCATATGGTGGTGAAAATCGCAGTGAACACTAAACCCATGGGGATTAAGTGGAATTTGGGTTGTTGTAGTTTTCACGTCTTCTCACAATTTCAGTTTTATTTTAGTTTTTGTTTGATTATCGACTGCATGCATGGCCAAGCTATTTAGTTTTTTGTTTTTATGATTGTTTTCATGAACTTTTATTGTTCCCCCTTGTTCTTATCAATTATTTCTTTTCATGTTTTGTGTTTTAGGGCCTTGGGAAAGATTTTTTAGGTATGGAAGAAAAATGGAGCTCTAGCGGAAGGGTTGAGTGGAACCCAATAGAATTATGTGACCTGAGTAAGGTCTTCCAGAAAATAAAGAGTAGTGAAAAAATGAGGAAGGATAAAATTGGGCATATGGGCCAGAACGAGGCCATCATTGGAATATGTTGGAGAATTTTCCCTAAGGGTAACAATGCAAATGAATGAGGGATTATAAGTAAAACATGGAATTTGACTGTGTGAACAACAATAGAAAAAAATAATAGCTAGAATGCTAGTAATAACAACAAAGTAATAAAAACAAAATGGTAAAAGGGAGGAATTTGGATAAAAGAATTCCTTTTGCCACATTGGAAACTGTTGTTACAATCCTATGCATGCCTTGCAAGGATGAAAGGAATGTGCTCTGAACATCGATGTTATTGATATATGTGAATATGTGAGTATTATATTCATGAATACAATTATTATTAAATGAATATATGAAAATTCCATTGAAATTGACATTCACAAGTTGTTTGGAATCATTCTCATCAAAGAGTTATAGATTATATTTATGAATTTAATGCATGAATAGATGGTATGTTCAAATTCATGATTGTGTGTGGAATCCATTGGGATAGAGAAAATCCTTACTAATTTATGATTTTATTATCATGGGATTATGACACTCATATTTATGTCATGGTTATGAACCATGAATGTTGAAGGTTATGTCACTAGGTACCCTAACCACCCATGTTTCTTTCAACAATATGCAACACTAAACTTTGAAGACCATATGAATTCTTAGAGCAATTGAAAAGTATGAAAAAAGAGTAAGAAAATATTAAAAAGCTTGGAAAATATTACACGAATCATAATCGTTTCACTTAAAACTAAAATCATAGTATTTAAAATTAAAACTATATTCCAAATTGAGTGATTTAAGTACGTCAAAGTTAAAAAATAAGTGAAAAATGTCATTTAATTTAGTGAAAATTACTTTGTTACATCTTAAATGTATTACATATCTGATTCCGTCCAAATTTGCAAATTTTGTTGTCCTATATGATCATTTAAAAATATATTAAAAACCAAAAGTTCATTGTCTTATCTCATGATTTAAAAATATATGATAAGATTAGATACCTTACGAATAATAAATCACTTCGAATGGAAGTATTAGACCATCGGTTGTCAATCAATTGTAATAGTATCCTTAATAAAATGTCATATCCAATTTTAGGCAGTTTTGCATGTATTGCTTTCGTGAAAAAGTAATATATTATATAAAATTTACTGCCACCTATCTCATTTATCATTAGTTTATATTAATAGTTTAAGACGTAAATTGTAATATTTTCCTTTTTTAGATTATTTTATTTATATTTAAATATACGATGTTTGAATTGAAAAAAAAGTTGGTGATTGTAGAACTTTTTCAAGAAAATTTTAACATATCCATAGATATATTATTATATCCATCTTAATATTAAAATAATTTATAGACTATCAAATGGAATGGGCATATCACTAGGGACACTATTGGAAGATGTGTATATCCTTATTATATAAAAAATTTTGATAGAAAATCAAATAAAATTTACATATTTTATAGGTATACCACGCATGTTAGTCAATATTCCAGACCCGCTGTAATAGGATTTACAGATATTCCAAGACAAAACGTTTGTGGACAGGTATATGTCATTTTGTCATATGAACGTGTCTACAAAACCTATTACCAGATTCTCTCTTTAATCATTTGAATTATTTAATTGCGTTCAAAGTTTCATTGAACTGATTCACCAAATCTGGTTGAAGGGATTTATAGAATGATATATTCAATTTAGTTTTATGGTATTGTTTATGGTTTATCCAATTTGACCAATAAATTTTGTTTTCTTATTTAAAAGTTCTATGAATTTATGTTTTCTATATTAAACAAAATATATAATAAAAGTTTTAAATTCGGTCAAGGGGGGTGAAATCATGTTTTGCTTTGAGATGTTGTAAAACTTATATATAAAAATGAATATTTATTTTAATTTTTATTATATTTATATTGAAAGGATCAAATTTCTAGAGATAAAAGTTATTTCTAGAGTTTTATTATATTTTTTTTTAAGTCTAAAAAATGTTTGAATTGAGAGAAATTTGATCTTTTTTGATGTATGATACATCCAAAATAAAAATAGATTTATGTTGGTTATTGTAAAATGTTTTTATAATCATTTTAGATTGATTGAATTACAAATATTATTCATTAGCATTATGTAATCTTATAGCAATAGTGATATTCCTTCTAGAAATAAAAGATTTGGTCTTTTTTATGAGTGAACTAAATGATGGGCAGCATAAATTATAAAGCTTAATTAAATTTATTGTATAAATGAGAGACAATAGTTAAGAAAAGAACCAAAATACTACAAATTCTTTTTTCCTTATTAACAAGAACAAGGTTCACATGCTTCTTCAAGGGAGAAACCTCTTATTAGAAAAAAAAATTTACAATATATTTCACAAGAGATCACATTTGATTGCTTTCACTTCTTTATATAGTTCTATATGCCTCCTAGGAATATTCTAGATAGTGTGCTTTCTAGTAGAAAAAACCTTGTAGTAAGCTTTCTTACAATTATTATTTTCACACTACTACATAGGCCTTATTTAATTGAGGTGACCTCCACATATAACAACCTATCTATCTCCCCCGGGGTTTAGGGTAGGGCCCTCACATTCCCTCCCCCCTAAAAACAAGCATTTTTCTCAAGGCTAGTTATGAGGGAATTTTCAAAGGATCTCTATTGGTTCCTATGTGGCATCCTAGGACAATGCATCCCTCTAGTATATCAAGACCTCCTAGATAATGTGCTTGTAGAGAGGATACTCTTTTTTTCCAATGATAATCTTAGGTTGCACCAAAATGGAACATTGTTCATCTAGTTCTAGAAAGATACCTTGAATGCAACAATTAGACCCAACCACTTTCTTTAAGAAAAAGACATGAAAGATTGGATGAATATGAGAGTGGATTGGAAGTGCTAATTTGTAGTCCATTGGTTCAATATGCTTTAAGACCCAATAGGGACCATAAAACTTGGGAACAAGCTTATACTGATAGTTATATTTGAGGAAGGCCTACTTATAATGTTTAAACAAAGGAATACTTGATCTCTTCTTCAAAATGGAATTTAGAGCTACTTAGCTTATTTTTCATCTAATTTTGAGCCATTACCATATGATCGTTTAGTGTGCAGAGAATTTCAGTCCAAAATATGTGGGATTTTTCAACCTCCTATGCATTAGAGACTCCAACTAAGTAAGATAGTACTGACGAGGGATTTGGGGTATATATAGCTAAATGGAGTCATTTGAGTGGCTCCATGATTAGTTGTATTACACCACCATTCTACTAGAGGAAACCAACAAACCCATTTTCATTGTCATTTTGAAGTGGAGAACCTCAAATGTTCTTTTTTTTATAGCTTTATTTTTACCATTATTCTAAGGATGATAGATGCTTTGATTATTTAATATAGCTCACTAGAACTTGTAATATTCCTAATTATCTTTTAGCTAGTTGGAATATTAAATTTTTGTTTCATTCATAACTTAGATGAATAAGTGGGTAGAGAGACCCTTAAATCTCTTTAGTAGGAATACAACCACTTATAGTGTGAAGGTGAATCAGTCTAGCTAGCTGAAACAAAGCAACCCTTAGTGTGAATGGGGTCACTGCCTGTGGATGGGATCAAGGTTGACCAAATCAATAGCGCTGCCATGGAGAGAGTGCAGATAGTGGAGGACAACGAAATTATGGTGGATGAGTGTTTGCATGGGAGTAGCATCTTTAATGAGTGGGACCAAGGGTGAGGAAGCTCACCAAGCATATAAGGAAGGGGATGGTATCCATAGAAGGCATTCTGAATATTGTTTATGTGGAGTCTATTGTGATGTTTAGCACAAGCATGTTTCCGGGAAGAAATCCCAACCTCATCCTTGGGGGACTTTGAGTGCCCACTCAGGAGAGGTACATTGAGCTTCCTTCCACCATCCGACATCATTCCAAACTTCAACCATCTACCACAGTGTAGTCTCCTCCAAAAGCTACATTATTTGTAGGGTAGTTGTAGTGGAGGATTGAGAGACCCATTTTGTGAGCTATTTTCCTAGTAGAAGGAGCAACCTTTCATTGGGAGGATCTATTGGGAGGATTTTCAGTGATTTTCTTGTTATATCACCTCCCTGCAGTCATGGAGTTGTAGAGAATTATTCATTCCTAGGGCTGCATTTTTCACAGTGTGTATTTCTGGAAACCCTTTCTGGGTTGTCTTGGAATTGTGCTTGGGAGGTTAGATCTCTATTCCCGACACTTTTTGAGCAATATATCAATAGATCTATATATTTTTTTTCTAGCTGCAACTATTCCCTCATAGAATGCACAATCATAGCATCCCAAGATTTTATGTATTAGCAGCATTTCATATTTTGATGTATTGGATCATAGGAGGCTTGTTTGTAATGTTCCTTTTTCAGGATTTCTCATGAATCAAGCATCAAAACGCATTTCTAGCAACAAATGAAATAAAATAGTAAAATGGACTCCTGTAACCCATATATTAGTCAATATACATTCTAAATCCAAGGATAGAGCTAAAACAAAGCAAACTAGGTGGGTTAAATAGATCTCCCACACCTAGGATTTCCAAAAAGTGCTAAAACCCCAAGACTGCAAAATGTCGGAGTAGCTGCTCAAGGGAATGCGCAGTTGAAGATAGGGTTTACACATAACATGATAAGAGAACAATATTTCTACTCATGTATTGATAAATAATGCTGAGGAACAAAGATCTAAGCTCCCTTTACAAAATACAAAAGAAACCGACAAGGGTTTCTTTGTCAAACAATCTGCATACAAATGTGATCTTCAGAAAATGGCTGAATAATCACTAAAATAATGAAGTACATGAGTGTATAAGGTTGGAAGATATCTGATCTGATGTAGAACCCTCAAAGGCTTCCTCCCATGAAAGGATGAACCTCTCAATCACAAGGAAACACTACAATGGAGCCACCAAACCATGCAATGATCACTGTCTCCAAAATAATGCACTCCCTAACAGAAATAGCTCTGGGAGGGTATACCATAGATCTGAAATAAGCTCTGGAGCTCTCCAAATAGATCTCTCAAGTGAAGGAAATTTTCCTCCAATTAGAAAATATCTCGGAAGCCAGGATTCCAATCCCTTCCACTACTGCACCCAGCAACACTACACAATCTCTGGCAAAGTTGTGCTGATGAAGATGGATGGAGCTTGGCCTGAAAAACTGATGTGGAATGATGAATAAAAACTCTCCCAATGAGCTCCTCAAAGGAAAGAGGGGGTATTCCCTCCTGGGAACACCCAATGCTAAACAACATTACAACTTTGGTAAGCAGCAAAGCAGCAACAATTCTTGGCAGCTAAGAATAATAATCTACAACATAATGAATAATGTTGAAATTATATTCCTTATATAAGACATGAGTTTCCTTTCCATTGGCCCCACTCCATTAGGTTACTTCTAACCCAAGTTACATCTCCCTCCAAAATTGCGTTATTCCTCTTTGGATTCATGTTCCACTAAAAATGCATTGTTGACTTAGTCAAAACAGCTTCATTTTAACCTTATTCACACATGGAGTTGTTTTATTAAGCTTGAAAGAGTGTCCCATTTCACAATTGGATTATTTTATTCCTCCTTAGGAGACTTATGGGTTTTTCTACCCATTTATTTATCGACTATATCTACTGCTAACTCTAATGTTCCATTGAGCTTGGAAGCTAAAATTTTGGAACATTACAGTCCTCCCCTCCAAAATATTTTCTTGTCCTCAAGAAAATGCATAAGAAGAACAAAATCTCTCCCTTCTTCCTCATGTGGCCTCCATCAATAGCGTCCATCACTGCATCAATAGAATCTGTAAATAAACTGTCATCCAATGCTTCCTCCCAAGTGTGCAAAACCAAAGTGTCTGCATCAATCAAAGGTGGAAAGTGTGAATGGAAACATGATAGCTATCTCATGGCCTCCACAAAGTAGGAGTGATGATCAACATGGTGAATGAGTGCCTCCCTCACCCATGCAATAATCCAAATGAAGTGAGTCACCCTCCAACATGGTAGCTCATGAAAATTCTCTTCCACCTTGTGCTCCTAAAATGTAGGTGGGTTGTATAAGTGAGCATGATAGGAAAGAGGGCCTATCCCACACTGTCCTCCTCTCCACTCATGATAAGTGTAGAGGGCATGATGATCTTGGGATGAAACATGATTTCCATCCAATGGCAAGAAGAAGATTGAACCTCCAAGGACTCTTCCTCCAAAATCATGATTCATGCCAACCCAAACCATTCCATTCAATATGAATGGCACATCATCACCACATGGCATCCAAATCAAAAAATGGCCGAAGGTTATGTGCAAGTTTGGATGATACATATGGTCTCTCTGGTGGATACAGTGTATTTCTCCCAACTGTTGATTGAGAATGTCATGAGGCAAGTGGTCCTGCAATAAGTTACAATCTATATATGTTTGTTCTCCCAACATGGGGAAGTAAGCATCAATGTATATCAGCTGTAAATATATAAAATAACAATACACTTGCCCAAATTCATGTATTCATGTATACATTGGCCCTAAAGTGACCATGAAACCCAAAAATACCCTTGCTCTCTTGAGGAGCAATGCACTGTTCAAACATGGTGGGAAAGTAAAAATACTCAATGGAGTAATCAACAAGTACAGAAATGCATTTCCTACCATACATAGTGAGTAGGCTAAAAGTGAGGTCCATGTATAAGCTCCCCCATGAGGATCCTGTCACAGAAATCTGCAAGAAGAAGGGATACTCATACTCTTTGGAAAACTCCATAAAAAAGAACATACTCCCATGTGTCAGCGTTGTAGGTCTTAAGATTAAGGCTCCATGACTTCTCCCTTTGACATTCCACATGCCCAAGCCATCCACCATCATGCTGCTATGTGAGAAGATCATCTACCGACATGGAAGTCTCTCATGATCCTCCAATGCTGAAGGGTAGCCTCCTTGCACCATGAATGTGCCTTTCTTCTCTTCAGAAATATCATGAAAATTATGGAGAGAATTTTTCCCATACTCTCCCAAGTGTAACCATAGCAACAACAACTTTTTTTGTTGCCTTATCTCTCCCTCATACAAGCCATAGAGTAAGGTCATGAAGGTCAACTTGTATGATGCCCCATACCAACAAGTCTTATGTTGCTCTATCATATGGGTGCCAGCCATCCTATTGGTTTCTCTCTCTGTACAAAGCTTCCCTTGAACAAAAACACATTAGCAATACATGGAAGCAAGATGCAATAAAAACAAGTTTCCAAATGACAACTGGAGAGTGAATCTTGGTCCCCCTCATGGAACCAGCGCAGTGCATCCTTAGCCAGCATCAAAATAAGAAATAACAAGTGATTTTCTAGCCACTTGTTTGTTGCCATAGTCATCTCATAAGATGAAAACATGAGGTCACAATATGGTGTCATTGATACACACCAAGAGACATATGGCTTCCCCCATAGCTCATCAAAAGGATAGCCAATATCAATTCTACAAGTAGCTGCAAGTACATCATCATATAATATGCAAGAATAAATGTTTCCTCTTGTTATATCATGCTGCTCAGATAATGGAAAGAAGTACAATACAAAACATGAAATGATACCTCCTCTATTATGTACTTGAGGTCTTGACCTAAAATGGCTCAACTGGAAATTCTCACTCACTCCTAATGAGTAGGAAGGTGGTTGTGACATCCTCTGTTTCACCATTTAGGCTATGCATCTCTCCATATGTCGATATATTTCATGATGAATTCCCTCCCAAGTGAACTCCTCCATCAACTGGAAATATGCATCAAAGTGCATAGAAGAGAAGTCCTCATGTGCTACATGTAGTAGCTTCTCCTTGAGACTAGAAGATCTAGTCAAGAAGATCCTGCCATATGAATAGATGACCATATCATCCACCATGTATCTGTCATCTCCATCAGGGTCATCAATAATCATGCATGCACCAATATCCTTGGAGTACTCCGCCAAAAGCTGAAACCTCTAATAAGGATCAATCCTCCTCAAAGACAGTGCTGGTGATCTTGCATGTGAAGCTCCCCTCATGCTGCTACGTACTAATTTGACATCCCTCATGTGAAATTCTTCCTCTAAACTCTTCACCTCCCCAAAATCCAAGAGTGGTGAACCTAAAGACAAGATATATCTCATCAACTGAAGATCGGGTGGCCTCCCTGGTGGAATGCCTCTATGTAGTGAGACATCAATGACAAGAGTAGATTGTACATATGATTGGGCAACATTGCCCTTGCCCTCACTACGCAAATCAGTCTGCCTCTTCCTTGCATTAGCCTTTTGAAATAGAGAAGGGTGTGTTCTCCTCATCAACTGATGTTGCTCTTCCTCCCTTTCTTCCCCTTCCAGCTGCAATGTTGCATAATCATGCTACTCACTGATTATGCTTGGACCTCCATGTATGAGATCTTGGGAAAATTCTTGCAAGGATACAAGAATCCCTCTCATTGGAGCATGTGCTCCTCTTCCCTCTGCATGAGGCACTGGATGTGCTCTAGATGTGACAGCGTTGTTGCCCTCTTCTTCATCAATGTGTGTGGGCAACATCTCAACAATTGGATCCCTTTGTGAAAAAGTGATCCCCATGCCCTCTTGTTCAAGAATATGAACTGGAGGTTTTGCTTTCGGCAATGTGTAATGAAAGACATCAGCTCTTCTCATGGTTTTTTGAAATGGAGTTCCCTCCATCACATGCAAGGGTTTTGTTTTCTCAAGTTTTCCTTGTTCATGTGTCTTAGGAAGTTTTTCACCAAACCTCTCCATCAATGTTCTTATGAATCTTGCAAAAGAGAAAGTATTGGAATTCTTTACAGAATAAGATTAAAAAATCCACCATGCATGAGCCTTACCTCTAAAATAAAACACTGCTATGGTGCAGTTGCAAATAAGAGTTTAGCTCCTTCACCCAAGCTCCAACTGAACATGTAGGTGATTCGGAAAAATTAGATAGAAGAAATCTATATGCATCTTGCTGTTGGCTATTCTCCATTTGGATCTTGCAAAACTCTTGGAAATCAGTATGATCTCTAAACCTCTCATTTTGAGATTCATACCCTCG